>CM023487.1:20894575-21394575 GCA_013339685.2 Hyalomma asiaticum
ATGTTCTGTTTTTTTCCCAACATAATTTCAACCTCCTTTATTACTCCTCCCCCAACCCCATTGTTTGTTTATTATTGTGTGAATATACTACCTATGTCGTAAATATAAAAGCACGCACTGGCGACCTTCACTTGCCGAAAGCCATTCAGAAAGTTCCATGGTACATATGGCAAGGTGAGCCTGTAAGAAGCCAAAAAAGGACTACAGCAAAACTTTGTTATAACGAAGTCGAAGGGGGAGCAGTAATTACTTCATTATAACCATTAGTTCGTTATAACCAATATAAATTTCATCTATAGGAACTTCAAGGGGAATTGCGATTGCTTCGTTATATCCGATAATTCGTTATATCCGGGTTCGTTATAATGAGGTTCTACTGTATTACATATGTGAAGCTGAGGCTGTCGGGAACCTTTTAACGACAACTAGCAGCGCTGCCTATGCTAATAGCCAAGTTCCTAGTAGTAAATTTTGCCTCTGAAACACTGTTCTTTCTTGTCGTCATTCATAGATTGCTCAAACATAGCTCACATGAACGCAATTTTCCTTTTGTCTTCGCAGGTGGCGAAGCTTCTCGACCAGAAACGATCGCAAAACGTCGGCATACTGATATCGAGTCTTCGCCTTGAAATAAGCGACGTGGAGAATGGTGAGCAGGACTACTTTCTTGCTGCTAGAAAGAATACAGATGAGAGAAAAGAAATGGTATAGGTTAGGCGAGCCTGCTCGACCCCTCAAAAACGCATCAGCTTTTGAAGTGTACAATGTAGTCCTAAATGTACTTGCATTATTTCTTCTGAATGAGCGCCGGTAAGCAAACATTTGGGGGCTAGTTGTCATTTGGAAGCAAAATGATTACTAATACTAGAAACAGCCCCTTTTTTTTTTTTTTTTTTTTTGTAGAGGGTAAAGGGTTGGGGGGGGGGGGGTGCAGGATTGAAATATGAAATTTGGTTATGGGAGCTCGTTCAGACTGCACAGTAGATCAAGACTCAAAGGAACGCGCTTGGAGAGGTGCATTCATTTACGATTCTTACCACCTTCATACTTCGTGTAATTGGAGTGCAGTCAGCAAGATTCGCCAGCATGCATAAATCATGTCGTATGGTGCTCAGCGATTAAAGACCGATACTTGAACCGCATGGTTTCCTGCACATTTTGTGCTACTGAAGTGCACTGGGTAAACACTAGAGAGACCATACTAAATTTCACTGCATCAAAAAGATTCTCATTTTCATTGAATACCACAATGACGTTGTCCTCAGTGCAAAAACCATTGGAAGCCATGTACTGCAGCTATTGTGTTTCAGTCGCTGAGCACTGTGCGTGAATACTTCAAGTTACTTTGCCTGGGAAACTCAGTCACTCCTACGCCCTGTAGATTTGAATGCAGTAGTATATGGATACCTTTGTTACGTGTCCCGATCCACTGTCAGCATCGGCTATTCTAGCCTGTTCTACCGTCGCGTTTCTTCTTTGTGACACGTGATTGTTGTTTGTTACAGCGATCTACAACTTCGACACATCAGTCGTGAGCTTGGACACCCTTCAAGCACTTTATGAAATTGTAAGCCTGTTCTCATGTATTCTGCATGCGAAACTGTATTCGCCGATTGACTTGACTGATTTCTGGGGTCTTATGTACCAAAACCGTGATGTGATTGAGACGTCATAGTGGAAGGCTCCGTAAATTTCGACCACCTGGGGTTCTTTCACATGCACTGACATTGCACAGTACACGGACCTCAACATTTTGCCTCCATCAAAAGGCAGACTTAAAGACTAGCCCATCAACTCATTGGTCTCGTGCGATTGTTTGCTGCTTTGAGAATTTCAACACGTCAGGCTTTTGAACATGTGCAGGGGTGGCGGTGATCGAAAGCACCTCTTTAATTAAGCAGAAAATTATTTGGCGTTGCGCCCTTTCACTCTGTCTGGTGGCCTGTTTCAAATGCTGACATTGTTCCCGCACTTGTGCAGCGCCCGACAAGCGAAGAGCTGAAGCTCATCCAGGACCACTTAGCCCAGAAGCCCGACATTCCGTTAGACAAGCCAGAGCGCTTCCTCTTGGACCTGTCCTTCATTCCGGAGTATGCCGACCGTGTCGGGTGCATCATGTTCCAGTCAACCTACACGGAGTCCATCAGCATTGTCGAGAACAAGCTGAACAACCTCAAGATGACGTGTGAGGTGAGGCGCGTGGCACAGTGCCGCCGTTTTTCACCAACGTCTAATGACTACTAGTGTAACGAGATTACGTTTAATTCACTGTCATATGAATACAATGGCATCTGCAACTGCGACGCCTTTGTCTTGGCACCTACCTTGTTACTGTATATAATAGACCCTTGGTTGCCTGATGTGTGCACTAGTTCTACATGGCTTGCCAAGGACCATTTCTTTGCGCTCTAAATGTCCACTAGAGTGTTTAGTGATCTCTCTTTGTTCTTAATGCACACCGCTTCCCTCCTGCCACTTGGCATTGTGCTAATCAATATTTTTACAAGCTAAGGAAATTTGCACCAAGCAAGAAAAGGTGTATATTTACAGGTTGCCTGTAAATAACTCCATTGATTTCATAGAAAATTCCGCATAACCATTCTGGGTTGCTTCCACACTTTTATTACGCTCTGTTTCACACATCATGTGCAGAGTGTGGGGGCTAGCTAGTCATCTTGCAGTAGATGTGTTTGCCACAGAAAATAGTTAATTTTTCCATCCACAGTGTTAATTTTTTTTTTTTTCAGTTTTATGCTGGGTAATAAGTGAAAACATTTTGTGCCTTAGAAACAAACACCTCCATAGCCTGGCTCTAAATGCATTGATCTTAGTGTCCCTTAGTGTCTCGTTGTCTTTGTTTCCTTGTTTTTTATTTGAAGCCAGTCACGATGCCTGGTGCGTGTGCTCTTCCTATGTTTGTGCGAGCACTTTCAATGTCAAAAGGCGGCTATGAGATGCATGGAAATTACACATGTTGCTGAGCAAACCTCTTGTATACCCTTCATGGCATTGCACCTGATGTATGAAATAAAGGTGTAGGCACTGTGGAACTGAGCATGACAGAGCATAAGCTCTGCATAAGCATGAAGCTTATAACTGTGGCTTTGGTCACAGTGTGGCTCGATTTGATAAGTATTGAAGATCTGCCAATGACATTTTTAAAATGATAATTAACAGTAGTGTCGTAAGGACAGATATATGTCATAGTTCATTGTAAAGAGACGTATAGTACATTCAGCATGTGCTCAAATGCAAACAGGAAATGGTTCTTTAGAGTGCCCGTTATGTTATGTTAGGAAATTATGTTGTGTTATGTTATGAAATTGTGAAGTGTAATGTCGGCATAGCCGATTTCTGAAAGCCAAACCGCTGGGGCAGGGACGGACTTGTCGGTGCAGTACCTTCACAATTACCTGTGTACACTATTTTATGCTGATAGTGTGCTGACCCCGAGCTGTCTATATCTTTTTACTTCTCTGCTGCAGGCATTACTGCACAGCAAGGAAGTGCGCACGATCCTGGGGCTTATATTAGCTCTAGGCAACTACATGAATGGAGGTGAGCTGTCCGACTTCTTGATAATCGATCAATCAGTTAGTCAATCTTTATTGATACAGCAGAACCTCGTTATAATGACCCCGGATATAACGAACTATTGGTTATAACAAAGCAATCACAATTCCCCTTGAGATTCCTATAGATGAAATTGATATTGGTTATAACGAACTAGTGGTTATAACGAAGTAATTACTGCTCCCCCTTCAATTTCGTTATAACGAGGTTTTACTGTATATCACACGGGAGAAGTACAAGACTGCTCGAATGACAGTCCGATTGTTAAGCGACTGGTACAGTAATTGATTTAGCGAGGAATGCCCGATTCAAATACAGTAAAACCTCGTTATAGCGAAGTTGAAGGGGGAGCTGTAGTTACTTTGTTATAACCATTAGTCCGTTATAGCCAATATCCATGTCATATATGGGAATTTCAAGGGGAATTGCAATTGCTTCGTTATATCCAATAGTTCGTTATATCTGAGTTCATTTTAACGAGGTTCTACTGTACACACAAATTACGGTGCCTGTGTACAGGTGTGCATGATATACTAAAGCATGCTTGTAATAACAGTTCTGCCTGCATAATGCTAAGAGCTGGGCTTGTGTCATGATTTGGCTTCCATTACTTCAATTTCTTGTTTCTGTGCATGTGTGTGCATGTGTGTGTGTGTGTGTGTGTGTTTAGAATAAAAAGTAAGCAACACTGTGTGAAGAAATAGTTACTTTGGTCAGTTGATTTCCTGGTCATGTAATAAGCAGTCTATTCACTTGGGATACAGAGTACTAGTACAGAGTTGCACCTATCACTGCAGTAGATCTGCAGTGCATCTGTTTGCTACATTACCATGTGCAAATTGCTCAGTGTTTGCCTAACGCTTGTGTAATGTCTGCAATGCTTGTGTAACATTTTTTGTTGCAGGGAATAGGAGTCGTGGACAAGCTGATGGCTTTGGCCTCGAGATCTTGGCCAAGTTGAAGGATGTCAAGAGCAAGGTCAGTCAAATGGCACAAGCTGCCAACTCCTCAACGTCGGCGCTGAACTAAGACCGCTTTCGCTTTCTTCTCACAGGACAACTCTTTGACTCTTCTTCATTACATTGTCCGAGTCTATATAAGCAAGTTCCAGGAGGTAAGGGAATTTCACTATCAATAGTACACTGGGGTTAATTTATTACTATTAATTTATCACCATCTTGTACTCTTTCAGCTGCTTCCAGAGAAGCCTTGCGACGTTAATGTTAAGTACTGTGCTGAATGCACTCCAATGTGCTTTCCATCTGAGCTGCGTTTCTTTTAAATACTCTGGCATTTATTAGTTCAGTTGGTTAAGCAGGCCATTACCGTTAACTTGGTGTATCATTGGTAGATGTGTCTGCATAACCTTGCGAAGGGGACGGGGTGCTGCATTGAATCCCCCCCCCCTTTTCATTGGCGAAACCTGCATACGCCTATGCTTGAGAGACATGGTGTGGTAGAGCCTTCACATTTAAAATTCTGGGGAAATGAGAAGCTAAAGCCCTTCTCTTGTGTGCTATGCCCGTGTAGTCTACATGGTTAAGGCTTGAATGTCTCCGGGAAGAAAAGAAATAATTAGAAAAATGTTCCCATTGCGTGGTCTTCTTGGTGGTACAGGACGTTTCCCAGGAGAAGGCGAAATTTCCTTTACCTGAGCCGACCGACATGGAGCGGGCTGGACTCGTCAATTTCGATGACATCAGGGCAGACCTGAAGAAGCTCGACGCTCAGATCAAGAGTGAGTGTGCTTGTTGATCAGCTCACTGTGTTTCCTTCGTGCACCTACAAGGTGTGCGCAACCCTCCTCAGGAAGCTTACACTTTGTAGTGTGGGCTTCCTGAAGAGGGTTGTTGCTCTTGTCAAAGCTGTCAAGTTTAGCTAGAATTCTTATACAGTGCCACTGGAAGAAAAAAAGAAAGATTATAGGCAGAAAGCATTTGTCAGTGTTTGCAACAGTCAGTGCATATGACAATAGGGAGCTCCACTTTGAATATTCAGTGGATGCTGCCTCGTTTTTTTTGTCTGCATATTGATTCGTGTAGTATGACCCATGAGCAACAGAGGCTCGGATTCCTAGCTGAGGCAAATGTTACTCGAATGTTGATAAGGGTAACACATTCATACCTCACCCATTTGTATTCACGTACATCAGGCATTCTAGAGAGGATGGTTATTTTGCATAATTGCATCAGTTAACATAGTATATAAAGAAGTGTAAAATCAAAGTTGTCAGTTTGATACAGGGGGACTGAAGTAGTTGCGAGACATTAAAGGGAGACACTACAGTACTCTAGACTATTCAGTTATTATTTGGGAACACTATCGTCATTAATTTTGCTACCCTATGTTCAATAAAAGCAGGGAAAGTGAAGGTGAAAGCTTCATTATGAAATTCTGCGCCGAAACTTTGAGCGCATGTTGTCACAAACTCCAGCATTTTCTTCCGTATTCTGGTTGCTCTGGCTCAGTGATATTTTCTTAAAGGTTCTACATCTTCGTTAGAATGCAGTGTATTTCATTTTCTACCTATAAATAATTGTGTAGGCCTTGGCAGATGCTGTGATGTCACGTGTAATAGTGTGGGAACGTCCGAGCAACATCACTGCCTGTATTTGCCTTTTGTGTGTCTTCTAGCCTACAAAATGTCTTCTGACAAGAGAAGGCATTTTGGCATTTGAACTGAAAATTCGGTAGCTTGTAGCACGGCGCAAAAAGAAATGAGGACAAAGATGCAGCGATGAGTGGAGACAAACGAGCTTGTGTCAGTTTGTCACTGCATCTTCGTCTGGGCCAGTTTTTGATGAACCAACAAACCCAGATTGGTACTCTAGTAATGTACTAGTATGAGGAAAATTGCTTTTCCTTTAGTAGTGGCTGATTGATTGATTTGTGGGGTTTAACGTCCCAAAACCAGCTCTGGTTATGAGAGACGCCGTAGTGGAGGTCTCTGGAAATTTCGACCACCTGGGGTTCTTTAACGTGCACTGACATCGCACAGCACACGGGCCTCAACATTTCAGCTCCATCGAAATGCAGCCGCCGCGGCCGGGATTCGATCCCGCGACCTTCGGATCAGCAGCCGAGTGCCATAACCACTAGACCACTGTGGCGGGGCTTTACTCTGAAGAGAATTTGTACTGCTGGTCTTAAATGAACCATAATGCTTGCTTGTCCAGGCTGCGAGATCAAGGTTCAGAAGGTGCTGGAGAATTCTGACAGTGAGCATCAGGAGCCGTTCCGGGAGCAGATGACGACGTTCCTTCAGAAGGCACGCCAGGAACAGAAGGAGCAAGAGGAGAACCTCGAGGAGACCAGGCTCAAGTGAGTCGGGCAGCTGAGTGTACCCTGCTGTTGCACTTAAGTCGCCTGCGAACAGCGCGTAACAGTCATTGTAGATCCCATTGAAGCTTTTCAGCATAACATTCAGGAATGGAAACATATGTTGAATTCCACTGGCAGATACAGGTCAAGTTTTTCTGCTCAGTACAGAGCACTTACATTCCAAGGGCATGTCAGGAGCATGGGTTCTGTCTTCCAAAGGCAGATTGGGAGCAGTCGTGGATTCCGGATTGCTCCGTGGAGCAACGATTCTTGATCTGCCGAAATCGGCAGATTTGACCGGAAGTTCGCACAACTTGTGAAGTCGGCACCCGCCTTTGCGGTCGCTGGCCGTTATGGATGACTAGAAAAACGTTTTGCTCAGTGCGCTTTTGTTCATGTTGTGAAACTAGCGAGGTTTTCTCCGTCACAGACAGTGAGTGTGAGGCTGCTGTGTGTAAAGGGCATTTCACATGATCTTCCTCTCGCTACATCGTGGACCTTCTACGTAGACATTGGGACGATGAGGTACCGTTTCGCCCGGGCTCCACCGTACGGGTGGAGCTCGGGTGAAAAAAGCGATTTTTTTTTTGAGAATACTGCTTTTCTCTAGTTCCGCCTGAATTTCCATATGTCGCGACCTGTAACAGAACAACTGATCGCTCTGCTTGAAGGTCCATACTTAGTTATAAGTGTGCGAGAATGTGCAACGCTTGTGAAAATACCGGAAGAAGACAAAATGCACAGATTGTTGGGGTCGTGCGGGCTGCCCCCGCTGAGTGCATGCATTCCAATCACCAATTTGCAAGGAGCAATCTCTGTCGGAGCGAGGTGCTTCATTCGTGATCCAGCAGAGCACTCGCAATCTGCCATTGGAATTCAACAATAAGCAACAAGCTGCTATGAATAGCCCTATGGGAACTGAGTGTAAGAATTGAGTTTTGGAATATAAAAACTAGGACAACATAAACATGAGGATATCAGAGAGGTTTTACAGTACTTTGATAGCCCATATTTCATGCCACTACTCTATTTGCTCATTTCTTTCGATTCTCAGGTTCCTGGAGACCAAGGACTACTTCCTGCTGCAGCCCAAGTCCAAGAACGAGTCCGAGTGGCCAAAGGAGCTGTTCATTCCATGGGTGCCTTTCTGCAACGACTTCAAGAACATCTGGAAGAAGGAGGTCCAGCGCAAGATCAAGCTTGAGTAAGCTACGCTCGTGACGCTGCAGCATGCCACTAGCAAAAAATTCACCGGTCCCGTATCGGCATGCGCAGACGAATTGATGGCGAAAGCCATGCAGCATTGTCGTAAAGGTTCCTTGTCGCGGGTTGCTCTGATTTATCTCTAAATTTGTTTGACATTCGCTTAAATGTAGCTTCACTCAGGCAGCAAATGTTAACAGTTAGTCATGTGCAGCGCATACCCCATGTAGCTGGCCGAGCATTGTGGTTGTGTGTGACACATGATTTCGTTATCGTTAATTGTAATGTGAATGACTACCATGACATGTTATCCTCATCATGGTCCACCAATCATGGTCGCTATACATTTGTACCCTGCCATCATGCCAATATTGGTACGCGCCAATAGACAAGACAACCTTGTTTGACGACATCCAATTTTTGGTACTGTTCGTGCGATACCGATACCAGACAGAATTCACTGGAGGTTATCTAAGCTTTGTTGCACCTGCCATGGCGGTCTTTCTGCTGCAAGGCAAGATTGAGTTTGTAGCCATGACAGCCTTACTTCGATGGGGGCGAAATTACTGTGTATTTGGACTTGGGTCAAATTCCTGGTGGTCAAAATTTAATCCAAACTTCCCCCTGCACCATACTTTGTAACCAGATTCTGGCTTTATCATGTAAAACCCCAGAGTTTAAGGGTCATTGGCGACTCCAGCTAATAATGTAATTTTATTGTTACAAACCCGTACCTGCTAAAGACTGGTAACTACCTCTATGGCTTTCACATTTTCACAAACGGTAGAGGCATCCATCACAGCGAAAGCAGGGAGTGCGAATTGGCTTTTTACTCATTTGCAAGTAAGTGGCAAGGAAGTAGTGGATTTAATAGACTTTTGTCATTGTTGTTTCATTGTAGCCTTGAGGCAGCTCGGAAAAAAGTTAAGGACCTGCAGGAAGCCAAGAAATCCAGCGTGATGTCTGAGGTGGTGAAAGTTCGAAGCAGCAAGCCATCCGGTCTGGTAAGCTCATGCCTGATGGTTGTAATCATACTTTGACCTCAGGTTAATTTTGCAGCATACTAAAAAAATAAAGCTGGTCCTGCAGAACCTTCTATAAGTTATCTTAGAATGACCTCCTTGCCTCAGAAGTCTCTTGTAGCAAATTTATTATATTTTTTTCACGCTCAGGGAGGCATGCACCAAGTTATCAAAACTCGCTGCACACACACAAAAAAAAAGTACTTTTCTTTCTCCAATTTGTTGCAACAAGCGCGCAAGAAACTATGGAAGGGTTTACAACAAGGAAGTGGTATGTGGCCCAAAAGTTTCACTGCCGCACATGATGGTGCTGAGCATTTCGCCCTTTTTTTTTTTTTGTGCGTAACCATATTTCTGGCTCAGACATTTTCATGTTGTCACAAGATGGCAGCTGTCGCACCCGTGGCGGCTGCATCTCGATGGAGGCGAAATGTTGAGGCCCGTGTGCTGTGCGATGTCAGTGCACGTTAAAGAACCCCAGGTGGTCGAAATTTCCGGAGTCCTCCACTACGGCGTCTCTCATAATCACAGCTGGTTTTGGGACATAAAACCACAGAAATCGATCAACAAGGTGGCAGCGAAGAGGCGGCGCAAGGTTATGCTCAATAGCTCCGCCAGCTGCACAGTTTGCCAAATAAACGAGAGCGAGACATCATTGGTTCCCGGACAAGGAATCGCAAATTCCCTGCCACATACAGTGCAACATTTGGTTCCCATGTTCAACAGAGCCTTGACTACAGATTGCTAGCACCTTGTGGCTGAGTTATAAAGGTGGTGTATGGTCCCTTTAAATTAAGCTGGATTGGAATATTTGGCCTTTGTGATAACGAATGTGCCATGTCGCGATGTGTTGCATTGATCGGTGAGGAAAATATAAAAGTGAAAAAAGTGATGGTATCTGGTGTGCATCATCTGTGATGGCAATTTCATGGAGCATGGCTGTCAGGGTTACTGTGACGACTGCGTCACACATCTTTTGTTGTTTTGGCATCATCACTTGATTGTTGAGGAGTTCTGTCAGTAAAGTTTTGTTGGTGACAAGGACATAACTTGCGTGCCCAGAAGAGCAACGGTAGGCTTCAAAAGTGAACGTTCTCCGTCGGCTTTCTTAGTCTAATGTCGTCTTTCAATGTCATGTTTAGAGAAAGCTTTACCTTGATGCAGGCTTACATTTATATAGTACAAGTGCTTGTGAGAGGCTTAAGTAATCTTGTTCGAGGACCGTCAATAGTCGGAGCTCGATATAACGAATGTGGATATAACGAATGCAGATATAACGAACTATCGGTTATAACGAAGTAGACAAAGAATCGTGCTACCACTGATACTGTGTAGATAATATGCTTTTAAAACAGATTTGTGGATACAACTAAGCTATTTTCATGTCAGACAAATTTCTTTCTAATGAGGTTTGACTGATGCAGTTGTATTCGTTACACTGCAGAGTAGGAGCTGAATCTGCAAGATTTCACAGAAGTGGGAACCTTTAAAAAGACTGAAGCTTAACCCTGTACGTCCACAACCCAGCATCGAAAAGGGTTGTCACGGCTTCATAAATCTTGTCTAATGAGTCATTTGAAATGGACAAACGTACTGCATGCTCATGCAGCCTACATAAAACTGCTACAGTGATAACAGGGTTCTGTGAAGCCCTTACTCACAAATTACAGTTGTATTTAAAATTGCTGTATAATGCATCAGTTTCATTCGCTTTAGAAGGTACAGTCCACGACACCGTAATATTGGTCTCCCATCTAACTTACAGCAGTAAATTCGATAGTAGTACAGTATGTTCATTTCGCAACTTTGTAGGATTTCCTCAAAAGAAATAGCTATGTTACAATGAAAATCAGCCTCGTAAGATCAGAAGGTCTAAGTGTAACAGACCACAATAAATTATATTGGTCGATGCCAAGGGAAATTACGTTTCCCTCCAGATTATTTAAAGGAAAATCTCATAGAAAAATTGATCTCACTGAACAATCCATAATATAATATTGTCATAAATGCAGGTTTTCTTTCTCACCTACCTTATTCACGATTTTGGTTTCTTTAGAAAATGATGTACCACAAGGAACACTGTCATTGAGCTTTTATTGCTATTGTTTAAAAAGAGTTTTCGAGAATTTGCGTGCCTTTATGTGTCACGATTGCAACATAAGTTGAACCTCGATACTATAACGAATTTATTACGAATTATTGGTTGTAGTGAATTATGAGGGAATGGCATTGCCATTAGAACAGTGCCTCAAATATACATATATAACGAACTACCAAATATAACAGAGCTATTTCTGTGTCATACAGAATTCATTGTAACGAGGTTTAACTGTATTGCAACCTTTGTCATGATGACGAGTCCATTCATCATCAGCAGTTTAATGTGGCAAAGATAGTAGACTCTGGGTAATGAAAATTTGAGGGGACACTAGAATATTGTTTGAATTATCGGAAGTTTTATTTATGAGGTGCAAGCATAAGTATGTCCTGGTGCAACATGATCAGGAAATGCAGAGGTTTCCAGTTACCATGTGCATTGTTGCCTCCTCAGTGTATATTTTTTTTGTATGCTGGTGGTTTTGAATGCTTTCACAAGTGCTGGCGGGCAGTTAGAGCTATTTCTTGATTTTAAAAGATATAATTAGCGTGAAGGTTTAACTAAGAGGCACCAAAGCAGGTGATAGTTCTGGTAAGAATAAGCAAGAAGCTTGAATTAATAGAATTAACTGCCTTGTACAGTTTGAATTAAGCAGCTTTGAAAAAGTACCTTGAAAACATGGCTGACCAACCAAAAAGTTGAAATTTGTTTGAATTAACCGAAAGTTTGAATAATCATAGTTTGGACTATCGAGAGTCTATTGTGCTCTGACAACGTTGCACCGCAAGCTGACTGTTTGTTTTGCGTTTGACTTTCTCACTTCACAGAAAGCAAAGATGACAAAGCGGATGCAGCAACTCGGGCAGAGCTTTCCTTCGCCTGGAGCACCCTGAAAAAAAGAAATAATGATCTGCGAGAATAGATCTGGTTTTTCTGCAGCGCAGTGCGACATAAGCGAGCATACAAGTATACATATATATTATATACATATTATACATACATACACGTATACATAGTGTGACATACTATTTTTAACGAGAGATTAATCCTGTTAGGGTGTGCACAGTTGTTGTTGTTGTCGCGTGCAAGGCGCATGTACGGTTAACTTTTGTGGTGGTATGGCCTGTCAGCTGCTGCGAGGCTGCGTTAAATTGCGAATCTCAGTTTCTCTAACACGCTGTGTGGCTGCAAGAGCTGGGGCACTGGTTGTTTTATATGGTATTCTTGCATGATGTGCACTTACTGGTGCAATAGATGGCAGCCGTAGCGTTCAAGGATTCCTTTTCATAAGTTCTTCTTATTTGTCACCGAGTATAGGGAATGGCCATTATTGGTAATTACGAATTTACTGTAACAACCGATAGACAAAGGGAAAGGAGAATAGACTACGAAAAGAATCGTTGGGTAAAAGGCACTGTCTCGATGATGTAGGCTTGCCAACGTCTCACAGGTGGTATATTGCGAGGCTGATGCAGCAGGTACAAAAAGAAAAGCTTTAGAATTGCATTTGTGCATTGCAGGTCATGTGATATCCTGCTGTAAGGTTGCATAGTGTCCAAGCATGTGATCAGAACATCTCAAAACCATACATTTTCTTTTTAAAATACACACTTGGACACTATCATTGGTTTCGTGTTAGTGATAATTTTGCACGAATTAATACAACTTATTTTTATGACTTCACATAGATGTAGAGGCGTTCGTATATCTTAATTCTTCCGGTCTTATGTGCCAAGGTGCCCAGTGGACCTTAAGTAGTGTGGCGAAACCATTTCTCTGTGGATGCTACTAAAAACTGTACGTCCTAGCTTTAGAGCATAACTGTGTTCCATAAACATCAGTCAGCACTCATACATGCATTTGCTGTCTTAAATACTGTTCAACAGGTACATTTCTTGCAGCGACACGAAATCTTTGCCAAACTTTAAATGCTTCAAACTGCCTGAGCAAATGAGACCCAAGAAGAAAACTAGCAGCATAATTAGCTTTACGGTAGCTTGGAGACCCCATTGCTTGATCCATTTGAACATGTATACCGTGTTCAGAGGCCAAAGTGATTGTCTGTCAAGTTTTGTCGAAGGAACATTTTCGTTTATGCCAATGTGAGGATGATGGTAACTAAACCACTGCTGTGTTACACCTTTTAAGTGCAGTGCAATCTCATGTTATGAGAAATGTAATTGGCAAGTGTTTTTCAACTGTCAGTGATGCAACATACTCTGCCGCAGAGTAGTGCCCACCTCCCTGTTAAGGTAGCGATAATGTTTGTAGTCGGCTAGGCACAGTGCTGCAACGTGCTTCCGGTTAAGTGTTGTAGCTGAAGTTTTATATGTGTCGTTTATTGTTTAGTTTTTGTAAAGATGAAAGTCACTGTCCTTTGGGAAAGGAGACAGGTTCTCAGGGTGACGATAATAAGTATTTCATTTGATTAAGGCATGCAGGATGGTAGGACAGCAGGGGTAGGGTGTATTTTATATTCTAGTGTGATCAAATTACAGTCTTTCAGTAACACAAATCCCTACCGACCTACTCAACTAGCGGTCATACTTTGCTCTCAGCTCCTCACTTGTGATCACACATAATCAGGGTAGGGTCCCCCTCCCCCCCCTTTTTTTTTCTTATTGCGGTATCGCACAGGGCTGGCCCATGTTCCTTGGGCATGTGTCGTTTACCATGCATAAGCTTTTACAGCACCGTGACATGTATGAATTAGATTGTTCTTTCGTTTTGTTGTTCAAAAATAATGCACCACATCTTGTGGTTCTTATCAAAACTTCAGGCTTTGCTATCTTATCTATTAAGCAGTGGTAACTGTGTGCCTGCATCAGCTTTTGAAATTCTTATCTTCACTAGCACATCTATTCAGAGACATAGTACAGATGAGTGAGTTTGATAATGCATCTCATTTTAATAAATGGTCCTGTTCGTCAGTGGGCACATTTTCTTTTTTTTTTAACATATCTTCAATGTTAGGACTGATTTCCTTGTAGGATGTATGAAGTGCTTTGTGCTCCCATTTTTAATATTTCTCGTTAAGAAGTCGGCATCCTTCAAGATTCGGGACACTGCACTTGCAGTCGTAGCACACTACATCCCAACACAAGATGCTTCAGTCCCAAATATAGAAACCAGCAACTATTAAAAAGAATGTTTCATTGTTTCTTTTTGCTATATCCTGGAACATTGCTTACTGACTTGTTCTTCACGTTGTTTATCATGGCCAAAATTTGTTAGAAAAAAATATATATTGATGTCCTTTCCTGGCAACACCGTTGTGTAGGCAGAAAAGGGCTTTTTCTTCGTCCTGTAATTAGATGTTACAAAAATTTGTTCTTGCTCCTGTAACTGAAATATTTTTAGAACTTGGAGCTTCCATGTTTGTAAGGATTTTTTTTTTTTTTTTGTACTGTGTTCTCAATGTATTTTTCAGTTTTTGTTTTACTGTTCTGCCTGTTGTTTAGCAGTGCTATTGAAGGAGAAAATTATTTCATGGAAGTAGCTTTCTGTATACAGAAATATATTTTTAAATGGTTAAGAAGGTCAGGTTGACACTTTTTGTTTCGGGAGAATGCCTTATCTGTAAAAGGCGCCTTGATGGAAGGGTTCTGTCTGTTGTAAATAAGTTGCATCTGTTTGTAACAAAGATCAAATTCAATGTACAAATGACAAAAATGTTGCTAAATTTTACGTGATGTAATTGACCACTTTACATGGTTTAGTTTAGGTTCTCTTCAATGCAATGCTGTCACTTTCAGCTTTTTTTGTTTCTTTCCTAGAGAACGCATGTAGCACATATGTGAGAGCACTCTTGTACTTGCTACTACAAAGGCATGTTTACCAACTGCAATCAAAGTAGCATCTCGTTCAAGAAAATTTTCTGTCTGTATAATTTCCATGTGCCCCCTGTACCGTGATGACATTATGTTATTCACAGTTGTCAGTTACCGTTGCTACAAGAGTTTCCACGTTATGCCCACTTCTCGAAATGGCTGACACATATCATTCATGAAGCATCTGTGAATTGCATCTGCAAATTTATTTTCACTTTGTACCAACAACTTTTTGATTGCTCAGCTTTGAACGGTGCTTCGGGTGTATGTAGGGTCCTTCATTTCTGGGTGAGACCTAATTTCTCTTGGAGGTTCGTGCACACTCTGAACTAGGTTGACTAGAATTGTGGAGTCTGTCTGGCAATTGTAGTTGTTATATTGGCACAGTAATGCAAGTGAAGCACTGGTGATTTGGGTGTTTGAATTTCTACAACCGGTGCCTTCGCCAGGAATGGGCTTTCAAAAAAACACTGTTAAATCACCCTTGAGAGCTTGTTATACCCGGAAGTTTGTTATACCCGACAAGACTGCCGATTGGTAAATACCCTGCTAAAATTTACTGCCATCACAGCTGTCCCCTCGCAAAATGATATGTGAAATATCATACCTATGCTACTGACTGTCAAATTAAGTGGCATTGCACTTAGCACACTCACAAGAGTAATGAAGATCGTCATGCCCAACAAGAGTGGTTATTACTTGCTTAATGCAGCTCTTACTGGCCAAAAATGAATTTTCTTTGTGACAGTGAAATTCCTTGTGAGCTATAAAATTTTTAATGGCACCTGTTTTGCTTCAGTAAAACTTCATTCGGGCCTAGTTGGTACATGTTCTTAGAGGGAAAATTTCCAGCGCAAACACAAAGACACACCACAGAAAGGAAATGACACTCACAAGCGCTGTGAGTGTCATTTCCTTTCTGTGGTGTGTCTTTGTGTTTGTGCTGGAAATTTTCCCTCTAAGAACCTGTTTTGCTTACCCTCCAAACACTCAAAAACCATAAAACCCAACAATGAAGGGCCTTTCGTGATAGAGTACATTCCAGTTGTAAAGAATATCTTGTAATATACTATTCAATACACAGAGTGACTCTTGCTTGTCTCTAGAAGTTGTCTTGCAGCAGCTGTTGTACGCTTGTGTAGATGTTTCGGTTGTGTGTATTATGGCTGGCTATTTCGACAGATGTTGGTGGATTCTGCCAAAGATGTTCTACTTCGAACCTTTTTATTGCGAGTCGATGCAGTGCAGTTTATGGTTTGTGAATGTATAGTTTGCATAAACAGCTACTCTTTGTATGAGCTCTCTGGGTAACAAAAGCTTTTTCTTTTTTTTTACTTCAAGGGCAGCACTTTATTACTGACGAAATGCACATTCCAGCTGTTATTTTTTTAAGTGGATGACTCATTCCTCGAAGATGTATTTATTTAATTTATATTTATTTATATTATTTTAGAGACAAATAAAGCTCTTTACACGCTTTGTGTCGTGCCCAAGTCATTCTTTATTGGCCTGTATGTTCTGTGGAACATAGGGCATTGGGTTCAGCTGCAGGCAGCAGTGTGCTTATGCTCATGATTCCAGTATGCAGTAACGTTTGACACACTGTGAGAAGCCGCATTATTCGCAATTACAAGTCTGTCAGCCATCTCTAAAATGGAGCCATGTAAGGCACTGTGCAGCATTAGAAAGTGAAAGAATAGATGTTGCTGTCATCCGCCTCAGTATGTCATACCACGTAATGGAGTCCCACGACCGCAAAATCGCTGGGAGAATGTTGCCAGGCGAAGAAGCGCCTTCAGTACAGTTAATTTCGGTTTCATTTCCTGGGGTTGCGTGACGTCATAGCGCTGAAGCTGGTCACGTGGGCGCAGGGCATGACGGGATGCTCGATTGAATCGCGCTGCTACTAGCTGTGAGGTCGATCTAACAGCGCGTATCAAGCGAGACGAAGCAAGCATCAAATGTCAGTGTGCTGCTACCATAGAGTTAATATATTAACTCTATGGCTGCTACTAAAGTCGGATACAACTCAAGTCTGCAGTGAAGCCCCTCCCACGCCCTTATAACCGCCAGCCACTGTACCTCCGCGAAGCCTGAAATAGTTTCTTCTTTCAACTTTCCATGCTTCCAAAATAAAGCGAAGGTGGCAATAATATAAGATAGGTTCATAAATGTGTGTGTCCTCGTTCAGTTATTAGAATAAAATAAAGAAGGATAATTTTTTATTAAGCAGAAATCAAGCGCATGCATTGCAAAAACCCGGCGCGCCACAAGCACCGCCACCCGAGCTTTCCACTACGGCGCTACACATTTTTGTCCATGATTCCCCAGCACATGGTGGCTTATGCCGAGGGAAGGACTCAAGAACAGCAGACGTTCTGTAGGTACCGAAGACACAAATACGGCGCCATTTTGAAAAGGTCGCATGACGACGACTTAGTTTGCTTCTGTGATTGGCTGGCGGAGTAACACAAACGCGCGTGGTCTGTCGGCCCTTGTTGCCAGCTGCTGTATTTTTTTTTTTAAAAGTTGTACCCTACTATAAAAGACCAACTCCTGCGTCAAGACATCACGACGCAGACTATCCACGCTGGTTCTAAATTCCCCTAGATATATATTTTTTAAGCTTACGAAGCGGTGCAAAAATCGAGTAACATTATAATAGGTGATTCTATCATGTGATCCTCCAGGGAAACGAAACAGAAACTATCCAGCAACAACGAGATCTGCTGTTTCGTCTGGTAACACTGCTCAAATAAACAAGCAAACATGGCTACGGTGCTAAGCGCGGTACTTTCGTTCGAGTGCTTTCGCTTACAGCTGTGCTGAAGTTTTTGATTTGTTGCATAGAATCGTGACGCTTTATCGATGGCGAGAAGGTACGTGCTGCCAATCACCTTATATGGACTCTCTCTGAAGGATTTCAATGACAAAACAACGGAAATAGTTGCGCTGTGCGAACGTCCAGCCTGGTCGGTGAGCCGCATGCAGTCTTTTATTATTATTTTTTTTTTCATGAGGAAGTTTCTTGAAATTGGGGGACCTTCCAAGCGAGCCTGATCTTGTACTAATTAATTACTCGTGTGTAGTAGGTTTCTGGGAGAGATGCATCCCTTGGCGGACTTACTGCGACGGAGTTCAGTTGCTTGCACAGCATGCATGGGAAAGCGAAGAGGCGGTGCGCTGCCTAGGTCGGATGCTCCAAAAGCCGGAACACGCGCGACCACATCAAATCAAATCAAATCAGAACTCCCAACGCCACGCTTTGGGTGAGAACACAACATTGCCCGCATACAACGAGGGCTGTGTGGTTACGAAGTGATTTTTTTTTTTTTTTTTGTACCTTGAGGATCCTCCTGTGGCCGGGGGGTTCTGAAATACTTGTGTCCATAAATCTGCTTCCAGATTCACCATGTAGTGCGTTGCAAGGCTACGAAAGTACGTCAGCGAGAATATTCCCACTGCTTAATTTGAACATCGGCAACGCAGGCTGGTGCAGACAAAGAACATAAACAAATATCGGGTACACCTGTTAGTAAACCAATGTAACATGCAGTTTCCCGATGTAGTTGTTCGGCACATGCTTACTATTTTACAACCCCCCGCCTCCTGCAGTGCAGCGGAAAGAAAGGGTTAGGTCTTTATCGGGGATCGGGGAAAGGGGGGGAGGAGGAGGCATCGTCTTTTCGCCATCCAGCTCGTCTACACAACTGCCCTTTCGAAGGATGCTTATAAACCAAAGAGAATAAAAAAACTGCTCATTGGCGATTATTGGGGATTTTTTTTTTTCTCCAAGCCCTGTATATTCTAGCCTCTGGCGGCGTAGATGTCACGCCAAGACCAGTTGCTCCCAAAAAAGTGGAACCTCTGGCGCCCTCTATTAAGCGAGGGAATCAACGCATTATTTTCTTTCTTCACACCACAGAGGGCGCATTGGAGTGGAAAACAGCATAGAGTTGAGAACAATTGGAAACGCAATTGTTACGGGTGCTGGGCTTTGAAACCTGTCCCCACCGTATGGTGGGGCAAGCGTAGTGACCTCTACGCAGCGCAGTTAACCGCGCTTGCAAGCCGTGAACATATCGGAACCATATTGTTCAGAATATTGTTACGCACAAACAAGGCTATGTACAACTGTATTTACAAGCACTGCCGTAACTGTGCACAACAAGAACAGCCCGCGCTAGGTGGTCCCCTCGTCGTCGTCTTCTCTGGCCCCACCACGAAACAGCTTGTATTCGCGTATGTGCCGTAGCAATATGTTCAGAATATGTAATATGAAAAGCCTTGAATTCTGTACCACCATTGACCCTCGGAGAGCAACAAAGAAGCAGCACCGGAAAAGATAGAAAGCCGCTCCCCCCTCGTTATCTGAAAGAAACCGCTCACCACGTCTAATGTCAATGTGACTACAACGCCGACGTTAGTTAATGGATTTCGTTTTCTTGCGGCTATTCAACGCGCCAGAGGCATGAACTAATAATAACACCTTTTCGTTCTCATAATGACTCTTTTATGTATTCCGTTTTTTCCGCGAACATTCAAAGACTGGAATAACCTTAGCGGCTACATCGTTCAGGCAGAATCTTTGTCAGCATTCTCATCCCTTCTTGATGTCTGATACATAATTTTTTTATTTTCATCGCGACTATCTATATGATATCTGCGTTGTATGTTCCTCTGTTCTATTTGCACATTTGATAAATGCTTTGTTTAATAAGTGAACCAGAATTTGCCGCTTCTCTAGCGTTCTTTTTGACTGTAACCTCTGCATGTACATATATTTTGTGTGCTATTATGTTGTGTTTTCTTTCACGCATTGTATCCCACCCTGCTAAAACCCGAGCAGGGGTTGCAGTACTATTACATAAAAAGAAAAACGTATATTAGGTCAGGCAGAAAGGCGTTCTCAGGGACCCGCATAAGGAGGACAATTTTTGCCGGAGTGCCCCCTCCCCCAATCCGGCGCCTTAGAAAATTACCTCCGCATTGCTAATGACGATGAGCCTTAGAATCATATTAAATTTAATAAGTCATAATCGTAGCTGCGCGGTTGCATTTTCCTTTAAAAACGGAGCTCAGTAAAGGTCTTTGATCATTTCCACAGTGTGGAAAGGTCAGAACATATCCGAGGTGTCGCATTGACCGGTTGCTTAGGGAGTGAGATTCTGGGACAGGTAGGTTGAAAACGGGTTGAATCGTGTCCCTCCCCAAGAGGCTTCAAGTGGCGTAACTAAAGCTAGTTTTTCTACTTTCTTAAATGTCATCAGAAATTTTGCGCGCTGCCATAGTGGTCCTGGGGGACCGCCATCACCCCCTCCCTTCAAGCACGCACACACCAAACTTCGCTTTTCCCGTTCTCTCAACAAGGCAGGGGCTGCTGGCTTTTTTCTTTCTTGTTCTTTTAAAACAAAAAACTACCACTCAGTGGTGTCGACTGTCACGCGAGTAAGCGTTCAGTGACAATGATTTTTTTTTAAATGCTTGTAGCCCCACTGCTTTGGCACCTTGGGCATAAGCGGGCAAATGTATCAGTATAAAGAATATAGAGTGGTCGACATTCCTTCGCCGTCACTGCGCATTATTCAACGGCCCCGCTGCCGGCAGCTTCGGCCGCCAACGGTGATGAGCCGGACGTCGCCAGTTTGGCGCCCACGATACACACTCCTTCCCCGGGGTATGCCGCCACCTTACGGGTGAGGCAACAACTATCGCGAGAGGAGGCCCGCGGAAGAAGAAGCGGCTGCCGCGTGATCCGCTATATACTCTCTGTTTCAGTAGTTCCGTGCAGCACTGCGGAAGCTACGGGTCTCTTCGGCCAATCGGGAGGTCGAACGCGCGTTAAGCATATCCCTCCGCGCCATGTCGTCGGCCAATGGTGAGGAGCTGCAGGCTTGGGAGAAGGGATGA
Source organism: Hyalomma asiaticum (assembly GCA_013339685.2). Taxonomy (NCBI): domain Eukaryota; kingdom Metazoa; phylum Arthropoda; class Arachnida; order Ixodida; family Ixodidae; genus Hyalomma; species Hyalomma asiaticum. The sequence continues at coordinate 20,915,533 of CM023487.1, forward strand.
GAAGGTGGGCTTTGGCACAAGCGGCTCTGCAGGTGCATCTCCGAACACTGAAAGAATTCTGCGCTCAGTGGACCCGTAGTTTTGGTTCTGCTGCATGGAACTAGCGAAACGAAGTATATAGTCTGTCTCAGAAGTTCCGTGCAGCACTGTGGGAAGCTACGGGCCCCTTCGGCCAATCCGGAGGGCGAACACATGTTAAACGTGTCCTTCCGCGGCTTTTCGTGTGCCAATGGCGGGCGCTGCAGTGGCAGCTGCAGCCTTGGAAAGAGGAGGAGGAGGAAGATGAAGCGGGGCCCCTATTGGTTGTAGCGGCTGGCAGCTGCGTCTCCGAACAATAGCATTTCGTCTCGCTTCCGAAGAATTCTATGCTCGATGGCTTCGTAGCCTTGTCCCCGCTGCACGGAACTGGTGAAACAGAGTGTAGTAGCAAGTGGCGTCGGCGTCGCGCACCACACATCCGCCGGCGCGACGAGAAACAAAACTTCTCGGCGGCACGCGAAGCAGCAGCAGCAGCGGTGCCGCACGATGAATGAGCGCCGCTGCCGCACCCAGTAAGAGCCACCGAGGGTGCGGCACGGAGCTTCCCTTTTTTGCTGGCGTGGGAGCGCACCGCTTACCGTTTGGGAGGTGTATGGCCCACGCGGAGCGGCACTGTGCGTTTATCAGCGTATCATTCAGCGTGGACCTAACACCTGATTGTGCGCTGTACCAGTCTTTAGGTGATGGTGACTGTATACCTGATATGCCTACCGTTTATTCTACCCACATTCTTCTAGGGCCCTTCTATATATATCTCTCTCCTCTTATTCCATTCCCTGCAGAATAGCAAGATAACTTTAGACTGGCTAACCATTCTGCTTTTCCTTACAGAGCTTTCTCTCTCACTTTCTCTCTCTCTTATGGGCCACCATAAGACCACTGTAGACCATATACCACCGGCATAGACCACTGCCGCGGTGGTCTATGACACTCGAATGTCGACCCGAAGTCGGCGGGATCGAATTCTGGACGCAGCGGCTGCATTTCGATGGAGGCGAAGTGTTGAGGCCCGTGTATACTGTGCAACGTCAGTGCACTTTAAAAAACCCCAGGTGTTCTGAATTTCCGGAACCCTCCAATATGGCATCTCTCATAATCATAGCACGGTTTTGGGACGTGATATCCAAGAAATCCATCAATTACCATACCAACAGCGGCGCACCTGGGCGGCGCCACCTATGCAGAGGAGGCGTTGGCCCGGGTAAGTCACTTGCGTTAACATCCTCCAGATGGCGCTCGCGCTATCGCGTTCCACTCTTAAAGGCGAAGCTTAAGCGTTCTCCAGTTTTTCTTGCGAGAACACTGAAGCAACTGAAAAACATTCAAATAATTCAAACTTTCGCGACATTACCGCCAGGGGAAGGGCGCGTCCGCTGTCGCACCATGCGAACGGCGGGTTGACTGAAGTTACTGCTGGATTGGATTTCGGTTTCGGTTTCGCGCTTTCTTGCTCATTAGAAGTTATTTTCTAATTTCCTGAGCATTTCTGCTATCAAGGGGGCGACAGGAGCGCCTCGCATATAGAATCGCCATTACCGTGACATGCTCAAAAACCGGAGTTGGCCCTTAATGCGATAGCTTTAAGGAGATCGTGTGGCAAAAAATACAGCGCTGGCATTTCTAGCAAAAAGAAAAAAAAAGGACAGCATCGTAATTTATATAGAGGATGCGCTTGCCCGGGTAGGTCACTTGCGTGAACACGTCCAGATGGCGCTCCCCTCCTCGGTAGCGCCGCGCGGAGAGATGCACAGTGAGTATTATAGACATTGCGCTGGTTTTAATAGACGTTCTCTCTGTGTTTTAAAACAATAGCGCTACGATGCGAACGGGGCCCGATAACACTATTTCGCTCCACTCTTAAATTGCGCTCCTCAGGCGACCTCTATTTTTAATTTTTTTTTTGTGGTGCCTTCAATATAGCATTTAATTCGTCTAGAGATGTGACACTGTTGCACTGGCACAAGGTGTCCACACATCAGGCGCTCTGGATTTCCAAGCGCTGCTGAAATAAGCATGAGACGCTTTCAGGAATTGGTGCAACACTAATAAAAAACATAATAAACAGGGGAGGAACTTGCAGAAATACGGAGCCACTACCGGGCGTACTTGGAAGTGCATTGTGTATATGGGTGCTTGTATTGCGTAACCTGAAATGATGTCGCTTTTGTTTCGGACTAGATTGTTGTTTTAGTTCCAGTTCATTCTTTCGCTCACTCTACTCTTTGTACGCTCATTTTATTCTTTTTTCCTTACTCATGTGAACACGTAACCCACTCCTGCTTATGACGTGCGAAACAGGTTAGCAGTACTTACTGAATAGTGAAAAAAAAAAAGAATAAATAAGTAACAAATAAAAAGAAATGCTTGTAACACTTGTCGACGTTTCGGCCGGGCTCTCCGACCGAAACGTCGACGAATACGCAGCTAGCGTGCGTCCTCTTCCTGTCGTGTATGGTAACCGAAGGGAGCTATGTAGCCAGGATGTGCAAATAGACGCACAGCCTCTCCTAGCCGCGTGCTTCGCACTCACTACCGTGCTCATCTCCGAGCAGCGGCCGGCTGTACGCTTCGCACAGAAGAGTCTGGCACACGGAACAGGAGGACCACACCCTCGAATATCGAGCCAACAGCCACCGCATCGTTTCTGCGGCCGCAACGGTAGGGAAAGCGGATGAAAGAAAGGAGACCTATAACCAAAAGTAAGAACTGCGCTGGGAGAAGAAGAAGAAGAAGAAGAAGAAGATGCTATGGCGTCATAGCCACACACGCACACGTAACAACAAAAACAAGAGGGATATATAACGCGCTTGGAAAAGAAACAAAAAATAGTCTATAAATGGAAGAGAGGCTGTGGTGGTGGTATTATAAGTATGCGCTCGTTCGAGAGCGGCGCCGATGTGCCGCTGATAATGCTCCGTATAAAGGAAGCTCGCCGGCCGAATATGCGAACCCTAATAGAGGCGGACCATCACCGCTCCGGTCTATGGGAGTATATACTATACGCATGCCGGACATGGTCGGTGCGATTCGCATTGGTGGCCGGCGCCGCTATGTCGGCGATGATGATGATGATGATCCTTCAAATATGGCGAGCTGGAGCTGTTGTTCTCTTGATTTCTTGCGCAATTTCTTTGTCCTCGCTGTTGTTGTTGTCCTCAATGCTGGCACATACCCACCGTGGGGGATTGGCCAAGATGTGAGAAGTTGAAAGAGTTAAGTCATAAGCAGTGTGAAATGCCAATCAGAATCGAATAATCAGGATGGAATTAACGGTGAAGAGTACGAATTCATGAACAGAACCGGCCTGAATCAATTATGAATTTTTCAACAGTAGAGCATACATCCCTGTGGCAATGTCCTAATGAAGAGGCTTCCGAAGACAAAATATTGGGGACGGAGAATTCCAACCCAATCCTGTGATTCCAACCCTACCGATTTCTTTTCTTTTTTTTTTTTTTTTCAAATTTATTGGAGCGGTTTATAAGAGACGTTGGTGCCTTTAAATTTAAATTAAAAAAAAGGAGGAAGACGAGGACAGGAAAGGCATTGGTGCCTTGTATTTGTATTTTTTTTTATATTTTAATTAGTAGTTCTCTCCCACACAAATCTCTTTTTCGGTTCATGGCCGATCCCCCAGAGTGGGTTGCGCCAAGGTGCCCAAGGACCAACCAACCAACCAACCTTGTCCGCCGCGGTGGTTTAGTTGTTACTGGTCAAGATGTATTGTTGAGCCAGTTGTTTCATAACCATCATTAGACGAAGAATGCCGTCATTTATGCTTTGAAACAAGGATATCGACTTCCTGTGAGAGACTGTTTTGCTCCCACATAGCAAATCAAATCGGATCAAACCAAATCAAATCAAATTTTTGTTTTACTTACAAGATAGAAACCAGAACGCTTCCAGGGCCGTGAGAACGGCTCGACAAAGGCCCTGCATGGTGACCTGTACATGGAAGTCATGCGAAGATAATACAAGGAGGCATACAAATCAATCGCAAAAAGAAACATGAAACAATACACGCTAATTCATAAAGTAGGAAACAGTGGTTTTCCTATAAATAACAAAAAAAATGTATAAATGAAACTATATGAGTACGTACGTAAACATGTGTAAATGAAATTGGAAGAAGAATGCTTCCAGCCATCAGAGTACACCGCCCCGCCACGGTGGTCTAGTGGTTATGGCACTCGGCTGCTCATCCGAAGGTCGCGGAATCGAATCCCGGCGGCGGCTGCTGCTTTTCGATGGAGGCGAAATGTTGAGGCCCGTGTGCTGTGCGATGTCAGTGCACGCTGAAGAACCCCAGGTGGTAAAAATTTCCGGATACCTCCACTACGGTGTCTCTCATAATCAGAGCTGGTTTTGGGACGTTAAACCCCACAAATCAATCAATCATTCAGAATGCACCATGCATAGACCACTTTGTAGTGAACAGATACACCTGCAGCTATACACATATATATACACACATATATAGCGGTAAGCATGACCACGTGAAGCTGTTCTTTCTTTCGTATGCTCTAGCTGTTTATTCTTGTATTTATTCAGTGCTTCCAATAAGCCTTAAACGTACAGTAGTTAGTGCATCCCGTGGCCTCGTCGCCCCTTTTTTCACGTCATTGTTTTCTTATACGCGCTGTTTTAATATGTGGTTACTAGTTATGATGCTCGAATGCAGACCAAAAGGACGTGTGTTCGAATCCGGCCGCGAAGGTCGCATTTTGCATGGAGGCGAAAATACTATAGGTTCCTGTATATGTCAGTGCACGTCACTAACCCCGTGGGGTGGCGAAAATCTCCGGAGTATTCCAACATATAACGTGCCTCAATTATATGATGGTCTCGGCAGGGAAAACGCCATCAATTATTATATCGCTCTGATAAAACCAACTATCTTATGCTCTTGAAGTGGCGTAATAACAATTGCTGGGTTCTTACGTGCCAAAAGGCCTATGAGCCACGCCCACCGTATAATGGAGGGATCCGGAGCAACTTTAACTACCTTATTACTTTTTTTGCACTCGTTTTTTTTTTTATTTGAGGGTCGTGTAGACAGATTTTCGATGGAGGCGAAAATGCCAGAGGCCCGTGTACTGTGCGTTATCAGTGAACGGTAAAGAACCCCAGGTGGTCTAATTTTCCAGAGCCCTCCACTACGTCTTTTCTCTCCTCTCTATCTCTTTCACTCCCTTTCCCCTACCCCTACGGACGCTTAGCCATGCTCCCGACATGGGCTGCAGAAATTAGCGTCCTTTCCTCAACCTAACCACAATCAATCAATCAATCAATCAATCAATCAATCAATCAATCAATCGCTGAAAGTCATCGCACCGCCGTCGGCTGCGTTCAGTACAGACAGTAACGTGTTTCAAGTAAAGGTTTTACCAGTAATACGTTACTTTTTTTTTTCGATAGCTTCGTAACGTAATCGTTACCTTTTATGCGCGAACTGTATCTTTGGAAGGCTGACGTGAGAAATCGAAAACTTGTCTCTAGCTCTTTCTCTTGATGTATACCAAAGTGGGCGTGGAATGTTATACGGATGCATGACTATAGCAAGACTATACATCATGCCGTCAATCAAGTTTCATGCTCGTCTGTTACGTCACTGTTAACCGTAATAATATCGCGTGTAGCACGTGACAGCCTTCCTCGGCCAGGGATAGAGGTTGCAAAAAAATGAAACCCTTGTAATAAGGTGAAAATGGTTCTTCTTTTTGATGCTCGTATATAATCGAGAAGATCAGTTTGAGCTCAAAGAAGTTACGTCACCTTCGGTAACAATTACTAATAATTCTTTCACATTATTCACAATGCTCATTAATGCCTGTGGGCCTGGCTATAGGTCCGCTATATAAATCGAGCTAGTAAGGTGGCGTTTCGTAAGTACATAAGTCCTACGTCTAAACCGGTAGTTCTCGGTTGGGGGTCCGCCCCACCACGGTGGTCTAGTGGCAACGGTACTCGGCTGCTGATCAGAGGGTGTGGGATCGAATGCCGGCCGCGGCGGCTGCATTTCGATGGAGGCGAAATGTTGAGGCCCGTGTACTGTGCGATGTCAGTGCACGTTAAAGAACCCCAGGTGGTCGAAATTCCCGCAGACCTCCACTACGGCGTCTCTCATAATCACTGCTGGTTTTGGGACGCAAAACCCCAGAAATCAATCATTCAATCAGGTAGGGGTCCACGAAGTCATTTCGCAAGACCGGGCGGTTTACAACCCAGAACGCGAGTTGTTACTTGTTGTATTAATGCCCGCTCCTTGTCAGCTGTGGTATAGCTGGACTAAAAGCGGAGCTTGAGGCCAAACTAGCTTCTTCTGGCTTCTACAAGCTCTGCTAAGTCACGTGACTTTTCACATGACTTAGTAGACTTGTTACGTGCTTTTGGCGGGAAGACGTGACGGGACTAGCTGCCTACATGGTTTTGGCGGGAACATGCCACTCGACTGGCTGTCACGTCATGTTACGTGATTTGGGTCATGTGTCCAGGTTCAGATGTGGACAGTGCCCAGTTGTGACGTCCCTCTTACGTCACTCCTTCTCGCTCTCACATTACTTTTCCACACGTTGCTGTACTATTCTGTACATGCATATACGCTATGCTGACAACGTAATGTGATAGCGTCACGTGCGCAGACTTCGATATAGTCATCACACTCGGAGACGTTGTGCTGTCGCATTATTGCAAACAGTCGCCTTGATCACTTTATCTGCTGAGATGCGTCGCTTCAGTCGCTTTCGCTCTGGGTGTTCATTCGTCTCAACCTTCTCACGAAACACTGTGCTTCCAATACTGTCCGGGCACTGCGAGCACTTATCCACCATGTATCATACGGTGGCGGCTTCTAGCGGCCATTGGTGGAGGCCCTCTCCGCGTTGTAGCAGAACACCCTACATTTTTATATGAAGGGAGTCACTGTATACGGAGGAGAGCGGAGTAACACTCTCGCAGAGGCCGCGAGAGAGAAGGGAGGGAGTAGAGACGGGGCATCGGGCAGGCCAGCGGGTGCTGTGGGGGTCGGGTGGGGTCGCCACGGGGGTCAGGCGGGGGCCGGACCCCTCGCTTCGGCTGGACGTCTCAGCGCCGCCGGGACCCGCTGGCGCCAACCGACGACGCCGTCGTTGAAGGAGCACCGCGCCGCGTACGATAAATGAACAAAACCAAGAATAGAAGAGCAAGAGCCCGAACTAATCACAACACGGCAGCGACGGGGAGAAGACGGCTAGCAGCGGCAGCAGCCGTGTTCACGATGTAGTAGTACTACCACCTTTCCTCCCTCCTTCATCCATCCATGCGCAGGGGCCGGCGTCGTCTGCTCGAGCACGTCCGTTCGAGGTTTCCCGCGCCTACCCTCTCTCTCTACTATACCTGTCTCTGCCTCTCTCTCAGCCGGTGGCTTCACGTTATTTATCGAGCAACAACATAACAACGGCAGCAGCGGCGGCTTCTTGCGGTGCGTCGAAGCTGCGCCGCGCGTATCTTTGACGCCAGAGCGAACACCGCTGTCTGCGTAGAGTACGACTCTCAAGCGTGGACGATGCGTCTGCAAGGCTTCTGCTTGCTGCGATCGCCGCGCCTGCCCTTGCTCCTCTCTCGTTATCTGCTCGTTACTTGTAGCAAATCGCTGGCTAGGTGAGATTATGATCAAAGCGGTTCAGCGTCGAGCTCCACTTCGAATCACTCTTCACCTCCCCTCGCCTTCTGTCTGTTTCCTTGTATTGCGCGCCGACACCAACCTATAGTACTAGATGGAGCTACTACAGCTGCCTTAACAGCCCTCTCTCTATCTGTTTCCCCACCACCACACCTAAAGAAAGAGAAAGGGCGAATACAATAGTTCGTTAAAAGCTGAGCACAGGACGTCCCTCGCGGAGGGAATTCCCCCCCTCCGTCTTCCTGCTTGAGCAGACATCTCATCAGTGTCGCAAATCGGACACACTCACGCACGACACTCAATACAAGCCTCAAGATCCAGATCTGTAGACATCTTAGTTTTACGTCGAGCGGAGACAGACAGACAGACAAAAACTTCACTGACGTCCTAAGGAATGGCTAAGTCGTAGTTGCGGGCCGCACCCACGTTGGGGCCGGACGACCATGGTCCCCCGACCGTTCGGTGTCCTTTTGGACAGCCCTTAGTTGGTCCTGGTGATCGCCGCTTCTGAGGGCTTCCCCCCAGTCCTGTTGCTTATTAAAAGAGGCGTTTTGTAACGCAGAACTGGTTCGACCTCGAAGAAGTGAATTACCCCGGCTGGACCATGGCAGTGGAGACGACAAGAGGACAAGGGATGCCGTCAAGGCAAAATCAAAAGACCATCCACGCGAGAGAAAACAAGATATGCCAAAAAGAACGTGTCTCGAGGATGAAGGCAAGATCAACGAAGGTAATTTTTAAGTCAAGAGGACAGCAATCAGGTATGTATCTTTTCTACTTCTTCTTTCTTTTTTTTCTTTCCTATATGTAAGATTAATTTCTGAGTTTTTTTTTTTTTTTGCATCCCAACACCACGATATTATTGCGAGAGACGCAGTGGTGGAGGTCCCTGGGAAGATCGATCACCTGGTGTTCTTTAACGTGCACTGACATCGCACAGTACACGGACCTCAACTTTCCGATTCCATGCAAAATGCGGTTGCCGCTGCCGAGATTCGATCCCGGCACCTTCGCGATAGCAGCCGAGTGCCATAGCCACTGTAGACCACCGCGGCGATGTCTCTACCATATAGTAAACGACAAAGGCCAGGGCTGTTCCCTTGGCTTGAGACGCTAATGGTTCAGATCTTCATATTAACGCTTGACTCTTCTTTGCTCTCTGTTTATGTGCCATACTTGCCTCTTCGCAATATCTTAAAATCACTTATTATCGCCAGTTCTCCGCGGTGGACTATACTGGTCATGGTGCTTGAATGCTCACGGCGAAACACCCTGGTTCGATCCTACATCGGCGGTCGCATTTAGATGGAAGTGCGAAATCCTAGTCTCGTGTACTATGCGATGTCGGTGTACTGTGCGTTTTCAGTGCACGTTAAATAACTCCAGTTGGTCAAAATTCCCGGAGCCCTCCACTACGGCTTTTCTCTCCTTTCTATTTCTTTCAGTCCCTTTCCCGTATAGCACTACGGATTCTTAACCGTGCTCCCTACATGGGCTGTAGAAATTAGCGTCCTTTCCACGTTAAATATTGATGATTGATTGATTGATTGTGGTTCGGAAAGGACACTAATTTCTGCAGCCCATGTAGGGAGCACGGCTAAGAGTCCGTGGGGGTGGGGGAAAGGGAGTGAAAGAGATAGAAAGGAGAGAAAGGCCGTAGTGGAGGGCTCCGGAAATTTAGACCACCTGGGGTTCTTTAACGTGCACTGACAACGCACAGTACACGGGCCTCTGGCATTTTCGCCTCCATCGAAAATGCGACCGCCGCGGCCGGGATCGAACCCGCGTTTTTCGGGTGGCAGCCGAGTGCCGTAACCACTACACCACCGCGGCGGACACATCAGGCGGTGTAAGTATCCGCAGCCCTCCACACACTGCGTGCCTCTCCTTTCAACTCCTTGATTCTCTTTACACCATGGACGCTGGGCCGTGCTCCTTACAAGGGCTGCAGAAAATCGCGTCCTTTCCTTCAGCGACTCGTGGTGATATCCTATAGAAGCTGTCAAATTCTGACATCTTGTGAAATTCTGTAATGGCGGCATTTTCGAACCAATCAGGAAACCCCGCAGCTGTCGTCTGGTGCAGTCGGAGTTGCCGAGGTGGCGAATTAGTCACTATGGCGGAATTTGACAATTTCCTGGATAGCACCCCGAATCACAATTACGGTCCTTTTCACCTCTCCTTAATTTTTTTTTCGGCCCAATTTTCTTCTATTTTATTCACACCTGCGATACACTGGAGGCGCAGGTAAAAGTACTTCGTGCTTCACTCACATTCAAGGGACACTATAGAGTGAATTCGCTTTAGTATCTCTTGAGAGTGAGTGATTTTTCTCGTCTAAGTAAATTACCTCTTCACATTGCCAAAAGCACCACTCTCGCGAGGGGAAGACGCTCGGTAAGCGAGAAAATACGCAGAAGGAAAATACAAAAAAAGTGGTGACGCCTGGCACGGAGGTTCCTGCGTCAGATATTCTGGACGACGCCTACAAAGTCGTACATAGCTATTTATGGGTAAAAGAGGTATACATTGCGTTCTAAGGAAACCAAAGACCCAACATGGCGTATTTCAGACGATTTCACTCAGCCACTGTGGCAAGAAAACACACGCACACACAAGAACAAGCACCTGATGTGCGTCACATGATTCGGGCAGAGGGAAAAACATCGCGACAGGAACGGGGACAGCGAAAGAACCGAACACCACAGGACAAGCGCTTGGAGTGTGGTGTTCGGTTCTTTCGCTGTCCCCGTTCCTATAGCGCTCCTTTTTCTCTTCTCGAATTATGAACCAACTAGCCCTCATGAAGTTGTGATATGATTGGTGCCAAAATGGCTCTTGCCTGCGGTGGGAAGAGCTAAGGGACAAGGACTTCACATGACAGTTGCAAGTTAGAATGAACGATTGAATAATAATAATAATAATAATAATAATAATAATAATAATAATAATAATAATAATAATAATAATAATAATAATGTCCGCTCCGTCAACATTATACATGTTAATGGATGCACAGGTCAAGAACAAAACAAAAAGCAGCTTTAATTTAACTGAGTTCTTGCGAGTTCAGCACATTAACTCCGGATAGCTTGGCTATACATACTGTCATGGAGACCTTTAAAGCGTGTCTAATCTAAATTAGCTCTCCGCACTCCCGAAACAATCGCCTCGGTCGACGAGTAATACACTTTTCGTCCCCCCTCACCACTGGCCCGTGACGAATGTACGTACACACCCTTATATAAGCATATATATATAGATATATATATATATATATATATATATATATATATATATATATATATATATATATACACTCCGCCCACACTATACATACACAGCTCAGCATTGAAAACAATATGGCGTTATTTTCTTTCACATATTCTCTTTTTCTTCCCCTAAAGGTGCGCCGCGGGATGTGACGCGAATTCGTTCCGAACGCGTCCGTGGATGCGAGCGGCATCTTTTGAGGCCGGTCCCGAGCCCGGAACTAAAAGCTGGCTCCGAGCGGAGAGAGAGTTCATTACGGCCAGGAATGTCCGGATGGGCGGGATGGTATGCCGCTGCATCCAGCCGTTCAAACGTGTGCACGCTTTTCTTCAGATCTGCGTGGCATACTCGTCTCGTATGGCGGGGTCAAACAAAACAACGCGTCCCAAAGAGAAACAAAATGCTTCATTTAGTTCGCGAGTCCTATTTTTCCCGGAAAACTCATCAGCACGAGGATCTCGGCGTGCCTTTACGAAGCGTTTGTTTATTGTTTATTTGTCTGTTTCATCTTCACTGGGGGTGGGGGGGGGGGGTGTAGGCATCTATGGTCAAGCGGAAAATTGTGCTCATTTACAATGGATGGAACAACCAAAGAGTGAAAAAAAAATATTAAAGTATATCTAGAAGAAAAAGTGACCCGTGGTGTTAGACGCACAGCCGGACCTCAAGGAACAAGAGTAATAGATAGATAGATAGATAGATAGATAGATAGATAGATAGATAGATAGATAGATAGATAGATAGATAGATAGATAGATAGATAGATAGATAGATACGTAGGAGTCATTAGCTGTGACTTAAGAAATGAAAAAGGCGAAAGCCAGCACCTTCGGTAGTCGAACCCGGCACCTAGGGGCTCGAGAAACCAAAAGTCTTGGCTGTCGAACATCATACCAATGTAATTTGGCGTACATACTTTGCTGACGTATGCTCATGACTGTGATTTCTTATTGTTTCCTTCACCTAGAACGTGCACCTCCCAACCCATTTCTCCACCGATTATTTTCTTTAGTGTTAACCTTCCTTTTCTTTCTTTTTTTTGTTTTTGTTGAGTCATTGCTATATTTACTGAGTCATGAACGTTATTGACACATTACTATATTCTACTATCATTGAAATTACCATTATAAGCCTATACTTTATGGCCATTACGATTTTAAGTTCTCGACTCTTGGCCACTGTTTGAGTTCTTTTTTCTCTAAGTGAATATTTTTCTCCACGGCAATACAGAAGCACTGCCCGTAGGTCGAGACGAAAGGATGCGCTTGGTCGCCTGGCGGGGTCCTGCTCACGCTGAACGAGGCAGCTTGCAGTGCTTCTGCAAGAATACACAACTCTGTTGGAATACATGCAGGATACTGAGCCGGTTCTCGGCTCGCGATTCGGGTAGGAATTCGGGTAGGAACCCTCGTCGCTGAAGTGGCCTATCAAGCATCTACGGCTGCTCTGATGAGTGGCTGGTCAACAACAACAGACATCGCGAGCGTGGTCACGGCAAGGGAACGGCCATCAGAAGACGCCCTACGCCTCTTAGGACTGTTTCCGTAAGATCTACGAAACGTGGATGCGTCCTGCGTTTTTAAGAACTGTGACTTAGTGTTTACGGCAAGCATATCTTAATCGCGAGGAATATTGTTACGAAGCGGTGCCGCGAGGACAAGTGTGGAACCATACGAAGTGAGAACGACGACGAGTGTTCTTGACGCTTGCGCGCGTGTGTGCCTTCAGGCTTCAGCCATTTTGTCGGTTCCGCCAACACTGTAAATAATCATTTCATCACTCTTGCGTCTCCGTCACAAGTGAGAACGACGACGAGTGTTCTTGACGCTTGCGCGCGTGTGTGCCTTCAGGCTTCAGCCATTTTGTCGGTTCCGCCAACACTGTAAATAATCATTTCATCACTCTTGCGTCTCCGTCACATTTGGTGGAAGGTGCTGGGTACGACACGCTTCGCAACGGAACTTCGCAGCGGTCGTCGTTTGGAGGGTCCCTCTACCATGGCGGAAGAAACAGCGCCTGAGTCCGCCCCCGCGGCTTCAACGCTCGTACTTACGCATCCTCGGGATCCGGGCACGTTCAGCGGTTCTGGTGGTTCCGATGAAGTGGACGTCGAGGACTGGGTGGCAGATTACGAACGCGTGAGTACGCTCAACCGATGGGGCCCTACCCTCATGCTGGCCAATCTGATTTTCTACCTGAAAGGAACTGCGAAAGTGTGGTTTGAGAACCACCAAGCCGAACTCGGAAGCTGGGCATCTGTAAGGAAAAGATGCTAGACTTGTTCGGGAAGCCCGTCGGGCGTAGGTTAGCAGCGATGAAAGCTCTCGCGTCTCGTGCGCAAACGTCTACGGAGTCTTACATCTCGTACATAGAAGACGTGTTAGCACTGTGTCGTAAAGCCGACGCCGAGATGCCGGAGACCGATAAAGTTGGCCACATTCTAAAGGGGATTGCAGACGACGCCTTCAACCTTTTAATGTGTAAGAACTACTCGACCGTAGACGCCGTCATCAAAGAGTGTCGACGCTTTGAGCAGGCTAAAAGTCGGCGCATTAACACCGTATTCGCCAGGCTTCCCAATACGGCTGCAACTTCCTCCTGCGAAGAATGCACTAGGACACAACCGCAAGCTTCAGTTTCATTGGACCAGGTGACTCAGATTGTGCGCCGTGAACTTGAAGCGATGGCCCCTGCTCCAGCTTATGCCGGTTCTGGCGATTCGGCGGCTATCACCGCTCCGATCGTTCAAGCCATTGTCCGGCAAGAACTGGCCAACGTAGGCATCCATTCTGTGTGCGCCGTAGCTAGTCCACAGCCGACATCGTGGCGTCAGCAGTCGTCCTATTACGGGCAGCGGTTTCCTACACAGTATCGCGACCCTGCCGTGTGGCGAACCACTGACAACCGACCAATTTGCTTCCGTTGTCGTCGTACCGGCCATGTAGCCCGTTATTGCAACACCCGCTGGTCCTCGCCGCCTCGGGCTTCGTCCGCTCCTTACTACCGACAGGACGACTACCGACAGGCCGGCTACCGCTCTGCCCCTCCTGCCCAGTCGTCCAATCCCGATTCGTACAGAAGCCTAAATAGCCGCTCACCGTCGCCACGTGGTCACCGGTCCCGCTCGCCCCCAGGCCGCATGCCAGCCGTCTTCTTTCGACCTCGGAACAGAAGTTCTCAATAACTGAGCGTGAATGCCTGGCTTTGGTGTGGGCAGTGACCAAATTTAGACCTTATTTGTATGGTCGCACATTTACCGTCGTTACCGACCACCACGCCCTTTGCTGGCTCTCGTCACTCAAGGACCCGACTGGCCGTCTCGCTCGATGGGCACTTCGACTCCAGGAATACTCGTTTACTGTGCATCACAAGTCGGGACGACTGCACCAAGATGCAGACTGCTTATCACGTCACCCAGTTGATGCTCCCGACGTCGTTGACCCTGACTCAGACACCTGCGTACTCTCCATTCGTGCTTTGGGCGACATCCGCAGCGAACAGCAACAAGACGCCTCGTTACGATCCATCATCGACAGTCTAACGTCTTCAGCACCAGACCCTTCTCTTCGCTTGTTCGAATTGCACGACAACATCCTGTATCGTCGTAGCTTCAGCCCCAATGGACCGGAACTTCTGCTTGTCTTACCTCAACATCTACGATCCAGTGTTCTTCACCAACTTCACGACGTACCCACAGCTGGCCACCTAGGTGTCTCCCGCACGTACGATCGCGTGCGGCGTCGTTTTTTCTGGCCTGGCATGTATCGCTCTGTGGTACGTTATGTCGCTGCTTGTGACCAGTGCCAACGCCGCAAGCGCCCTTCTGCCCTTCCGTCCGGCCTCCTACACCCTATCGACATACCTCTAGAACCGTTCTCGCGTGTTGGCCTGGACCTGCTAGGCCCATTTCCTACGTCCATTTCTGGAAACAAATGGGTTGCCGTCGCAACAGATTATGCCACCCGCTTTGCCATCACCCGGGCGTTGCCAACAAGTTCTTCCACTGATGTCGCCGACTTTCTCTTGTATGACATCATTCTTCAGCATGGCGCTCCTCGGCAGCTACTTACCGATCGCGGGAGATATTTTCTTTCACGTGTCGTCGATGACATCCTCCGTGCGTGCTCCACTGAACACCAGCTTGCCACCGCTTATCATCCGCAGACGAACGGATTGACTGAACGCCTCAACCGAACGCTCACTCAGATGTTATCAATGTACGTTTCACCTGACCACCGCGACTGGGACAAAGCACTCCCATTCATTACCTTTGCGTACAATTCGTCCCGACATGATACCGCTGGTTTTTCACCATTTTACCTACTATTCGGCAGGCACCCAAAGTTACCATTTGACACAATCCTTCCTTCTCCTGCACCGTTGACTGAGTACGCCAGCGGGGCCATTACTGAAGCCCGTGCCGCTCGTCAACTTGCCCACGATCGCCTTTCCTCGTCACAACAACACCAAAAAGTTCGTTACGACAACCAGCATAGGAGTGTCCAGTTCTCGCCGGGCTCTCTCGTTCTCCTCTGGTCACCACGTCGCCACGTCGGGTTGTCCGAAAAGCTACTCTCCCGTTATACCGGCCCCTACAAAGTTCTGCGCCAGCTTAGTGACGTCAACTACGAGATAGAGCCACTCGCCCCCGCCTCTTCGACCTCCTCGCAGCAGACCGAGGTTGTTCACGTTTCACGACTCAAGCCGTACTGCTCTGCTAGTTTCTCGTCGTCTTCGCAAGCGCCGTGACGGCGCTTCCGCCGCGGGAGGGTGATGTTACGAAGCGGTGCCGCGAGGACAATGTGGAACCATACGAAGTGAGAACGACGACGAGTGTTCTTGACGCTTGCGCGCGTGTGTGCCTTCAGGCTTCAGCCATTTTGTCGGTTCCGCCAACACTGTAAATAATCATTTCATCACTCTTGCGTCTCCGTCACAATATATTGCAATTTCCGATAAAAACCGCAATGTGGCTTTGCCACAATACAGTATTGTTATGCAGCAAAGCTTACTGAGGGTGGGCAGGGGCCTCCTGCTTTTTCCGAACATAGCCAGACACGTTCCTTCAAAAAGAGGGGAAACAAGTAAGTAACCGATTACAATTAAAATTATGGCCTCAAAGCGTTACTAAAAATATAACTCTAAAGTAATCGGGTGCTTCCAATGTTACTTTGCGTACAAGAGAGAGAAAAAAAATAGTGGAGAGGGAAAGGCAGAGGGGTCAACCTGTTCAGTAGGACAACCAATTTGCTACCCTGCACATGAAGATGGAGAGGATATATATATATATATATATATATATATATATATATATATATATATATATATATATATATATATATATATATATATATATATATATAACGACAAGGAAGAGGGTCAAGGGCTCGCTTTATTTGTTAGAAACAAGGTAATGAAACAACAAACATTGAAGCCTAGGAAAGCATAGGGGAAGTTATTCCAATTCGTAATTATGATATTGTAATTTTGGGGTAAGCAGAAAGGAATTAAAGTGGACGAAAAGACAAACCTGCCTTCGGTGGGAACCGAACCCCGAGTGTATTATGGCACTCGTGCGTCGATCATCGCTCCCCTCTCACGAAACACGAAGCGATGGGCATATCGCCCCGCGGTCTCGGCCAACATCAATTCTTCAATATCCACGCGGCGGCGCCTCTGACCACCATAAGGCTCGCAAGGCGGACGCCGCGCCGAGGTACGTGGCGCCAGGTCTTAGATTCCGCTTCCCACGCTTTGGTCCGCATTGGGCGTGTGAGCATGCTAGACACTAAGGGCAGATCAAGGAGTGGGGGGTGGGGGGGTAACGGGGGGGTGATCGCATTATGGGATGAGGGGGTTGCTTTGAGGGGTGCCACTGAACTGAGAGAAGTGGAGGAGGAGGAAAAGAAGGGGTGGGGGGGAGAGATCAACAGGAGTTGAGTATAGATAGAAGAGGGCCATTGTGTATGCCTCGATCAGACATCAAGCCCGAGTGCTCTTATGAGAGCGTTCGGTGTCCGCCGTGCTGGCGGGGAGGCGTTAGAGCCATCCGTGTCGCCCCTCTGTATCCTTCGAGTGTAACTTCCGTGCAGCACGCGCCTGACCTGCCCCCGCTGACACGCGCGAGAAAGTTGCGTGCAGTGGTGATTGAGACATGGTGTGTCGATGGGGAAAAAGGACGTAGGCAGAATTTTATTTCGGGATCGGGACGGGTCCGCGAGCCGGCCCTTTGTGTATGTGCGTGCGTATAAATGGGCATAGAAAATTCAAAACTTTCGGGAGGTGTCGGACCACATATCAGGTCCGACACATATCGGGATTGGGAGGTGTCGGGCGCATATCGTAAGCAAACTTATCGCATCAGCATCTGTGATGATGATGATGATGATGATGATGCTTGTGCTCAATTTGCAAAATGAATTTGATCGCGCATACTCGTAGCACTTTGTCGAATGCCAAAATGTTCGCCAAAGGCAGTGTCCTCGCTGACTGCTTCGCGTGGCATCGGTTCCCACAATGTGCGGTATCTGCTGGATTTTTTAAAATGTAGTTTTGTTTTCATGCTGCTGGACCGATATTCGTTTTATGTTCTTTTCCCTTTGTGAGTTATATGTGCACCATCACAAATACTGATAACTGTCAATGGCTACTTCGGAAAAAGCTTGCAATCGACCCTAATCCTTGACTTAGCTCTGCGTTTGTGGCAGTCGCTCCTCGGTGGTGCTGTATAAGCTTTGCGTCACATTTTGCACACCACGGGTATGAGTCACGCGTGACTTTCTTTCTTTCTTTCTTTCTTTCTTTCTTTCTTTCTTTCTTTCTTTCTTTCTTTCTTTCTTTCTTTCTTTCTTTCGTGTGGCTCATACACGCACATTCATTGCTGGAATGAGCATTGCTACGGTGAGCTTATTGCTGGTATGAACAACGCTGATGTGAGCTTCTTTGCATTAATTATTGCGGTGGTTAAATGTCTCTTTAATGTGAAAAATCAGCGCGCCCTGTCCTCTTTCGTGAATATTTCATCTTTTCGTGATTTTCTAACGTTTTCACTCCTTTTAACAGTGGGAAGCGTACATTGACAGTAAAATGCCCCTCTAGCGTAAAAGACCTGTGCTATGACATCACGTCTGTCACATACAGCTCTTAGCGTGTCTTATATAATTCTGTGCCTGGTTTGTGCGGTCATCTTTTCGCGCAGTTCCCTCCCGTTTCTTAACGTGTCCTCTTTCCGTATAGAGTTTATATGTCTTAGGTTTCAGTTTTGTAACGCACTTCGTGACGCGTTTTTGAGTGGGACGCGAACGGGGGGTTCTATGCAAGATGCAGGAATGTCATCTCGGTACTCAGTGAACTGATTTGGACGCTTACGAAGTTCTCAAGCCAAATATAAGACAGCCTACAGTCGAGAACAGTATCGTGATTTGCACGTATGAATTTGACGTGTTCGTTTGTAAGAGACGCTTTTACTTTTTGCACATTTACTATACTACGAACACTTTTGTGATTGGCAACTGCGTGTAGCCTCTATGGCGTTCTCATTGTAATTTCGATGTTCCATTATCTTGACAAATAAGTTCTTCGGAAACCCGCAAGGTGGAGTAACGTTTTATGAAAGGGAAAAATTAGCATCCACCCGTTTGTAGCACAAGGCTACAGGGAAATCCATACATATTTCTCAGAAATCAAAGCTTCCTAATTGCCGAAAAATCCGTCCTGGTCCGGGGTTCGAAACCGGGGACCAACGCCTATACGGGGCGCTCGCTCTGCCAACCTTGTGCACGACTGCACACGAGCTGCGTCTTTATATACAGTTCAACACCGCTCCTATATGAACTGTCTCGTCACGCCTCGCAGCCCCTGCAGCGCTGAACAGTTCAGCAGCGTTCCACGCGGATCTCCGGCGGCTTTGCAGCGGCGAAAGCCCAAGCCGACGGCGGGCCAAGCCGAGGCGATCCGAGTCGCGCATTAGCGAGACAGATTGCGTCGGTAGGCGGGGTAGCGTCGGCGGTGGCTTCGGCAAAATGAACGATACCACGCAATACCGTCGCGCGCGGAGCACTGTTCACGCGGATGGGTTGGGCAGTGGCGCCAAAGTGGCGGCGGCGGCGGCGGCGCCGCAGAGGTTGACCTCTCTGCGTTGCTGCTTTTTCTCGCCGACAGAGGCGCTAGCGACCGGAGGTAGCGGGAGAGGGAGCGCGGAGTGTTCTCGTCGTCAGCGTCCCCCCCTCCCTCCCTCCCTGAACAACGTTAACGTGTGCGTGCGTACACGTGTGTGTATGTGTGTGCATGCAGTGGGCAACAAAAATCTCATCAAAATGCGCGAGAGATTTGAAGTCCGCCGCAGCGGGCGAGTGGGCGCAGCTCCTCCCTTGGCGTCGCGAGGGCGTGCGCGAATCTGTAGCAGACGATAATGCAACATGAGTATCAATATCGTCTGCTTGCCGCGGAGAACAATTTGTCTTGGCTGCAGTCTCGGCTCTCGCGTACAAGCCGGTGCAAGCCTGCGTGTCAGAGCGGAACGTGAAGGAAGATCCATGGAGCAGAAGAGATTGGTTGTGAAGGCAGGGGGGGGGGGGGGGGGGTCAATTGTGATATTTTGGTGGTGCATGGCTGCAGTGTATGATGCAGTTTGATGTCTGCGCGTTCAAGCGGCATTGTTAATCGGGCGAACGATGGGAAATGTGGAGAGGGTGTGTGCGTTTGTTGCCGGCGCGTATACATATCTCTATATCTCATCGCGAGCTTCGCAGAGTCACTGAACCATGCAGCGGCCGGCTAAAAAGGAGCATCTCCTCTTGAGGGTGTATTAATGCACGTTTACTCTTTGTGAACTCCCTCTCGTACAATCTTGTTGGAGCGAAAAGTAAAGAAAAAAAGTTATTGGTATACTATTGCCCTTAACTCCTTATATTCGCCTACAGTCGCAACTAATAACGTGTCACGCACAGAAAAATCTCGTTACAAGAAGCACTCTTAGAAATGACACTTAGAAGAGAAATTTGGAAATGATTTTGTTGGATTTCCTATGTTTGTCATGTTAACAACATTACATATTATCATTTAATACATAGTGCGGAACCGAGGTCCATGCAGGGTGGGTGGAACACAATATGTCAACAAAAGTAAAACAATCTTGTAAGTTGAACGATACAGTTCTGAGCAAAAACAGCAAAACAAGTTTTTAAGAAGACTATTTTAAACAATGCAAGAGTAAAAAGTACAATGATACAGTGTTTACATAGGTAAGTTGTTCCGCTCATTAATGGTGCGCTGAAAGAAAGAGTGTTTGAATAGGTTAGTTCGGATTTGCTGAAATGAGTGCAGGCGATCCCCAGCTGTATTTGAGACCGAGTTGCTAATTTCCTGGTGCGTGCGGTAAGGGACTTAGGCCCCCCCCCCCCCCCCCTTTTTTTTTTTTCATAGGGAGGATCTCCACGCCCCCTAAAATCGAAATTCTGGATGAACGTCTTCGTGCAATGTAATAATATTTGTCTCACGTAACCACATTGGCGTTCACGGCTGATCGGCATAGTTTTCTGACAACGTTCGGCCGCGTAACTTTGGTCTAATAGTTATGGTACTCTGCTACTTACCCGAAGGTCGCGGGATCGAATCCTATTCGCGGCGGCTGCATTACGATGGAGGTGAAATGTTAAGGCCCATGTAGTGTGCGACGTCAGTGCACGAAAGAACCCCCAGGTGGTCGAAATTTCCTGACTTCTCCGCTATACGGCGTCTCTCACAATCATAACCGGCATTGAACAACTACCGAAAAGGGAAAGACGAAATCAAGAGAGAAAAATTTTACGAGAATTCAAAGGGAAGCGCTTTACTGTTTGAGGCAAGGTCCGGTTGCCTGAGAACCCGAAGTTACAGAGCGAAATTCAATAAAGAAGGGGACACATGCACGTGCTGTGGAAAAGCTAGGGAAACGACAGATCACAGTTTGATTGAATGTACAGATGTCCACCCAGGTGTAGCTGTGGACACTACCCTACAGGAGGCCATGGGTTTCAGGAGTAACAGGGGAAAGCTGAACATGCCGGCGATAGAGATAAGTAAAAGGCGCTTAGAACATTGGTGGCGCAAAAGTATGGAGCAAACAAAAGCGCAAGGTAGTTCGGATAAGATTGTTACATCACAGCGGAACGATAATAGATAAAATAAATAGACGAGGAGAAAAATTAGTTGTGAAAATATGTGTGATTCGGGAAAAGAATTTTTGTAGAGGAAACAGAAATAAAGCTAGAGCTTGGTGGCCCGGCTACCGCCCCGTTATAAAGGGGACGTTCCTAATATCCATCCATCCATCCATCGTGATTGAGTGCGGAAATATATCCACCCAGGTGTACGTTTGGGCACCACCCTACATGAAGCCTTGGGTTTTAGGGCGAACAACGGGAAGCTGAACATACCCGCAGTTGAAATGAGAGACGGTTAGAATACTGGTGGCAGAAAACCGGAGAGAACGGACAAAAATAATTATAGGGAAAATAAGGACTTTCTGACATAAAAGGCAGGGAACTGGGCTATGAATTTACGTTTTAGCTATAGCATGATCAATTTAATTGAAGTAGATTTAAAAGGCATGAGGACAACTTAAAGAGAGAGGAAAAAAAAAAGAAAAGTTCTTAAATTTCTTTTACGATCCTGGTGGCGCACATGTCACCGCCCCGTTACAAAGGGGACGCTCATAGCATCCATCCATCATGGTTTTGGGACGATAAACCCTGTCCCCCCCCCTTCTCCACATCCTCCGAAATCAAACAATCTGACAAACGTTCGAAAAGTGTTGCGAAGCCCCCCTCAAAGTGGGTCAACGCTCGGCGATGCGCGTACGCAGTATAGACTTGATAACGTAGCGTAATACATGAAGCTACAGGCACCGTCTTGGTTCTGCATGCAGCCATTGCCTATCCCTCCACCTCACTTGCGCGCACGCACACGCACGTGTGGCGGACGACTCCACGACGCCGAACCGATGCGATCTTTCCCGCGTGCCGACGACGCCAGGCCCAGACTGGCGCCATCGGACGCATCACCTCTGCTCGCCGCTGACGGCGGCTGCCGTGACGGCGCGGCGGCCTAATGAAGACGCCAAGAGGCGCGATTACATCGAAGCAACCTCCTTTAACCGCACCTTTGTGTTTTATTCAGGGGTGCAGCTGTTCCCCCTCTGATTGGGGCGATGCCCCTGGTCTGAATGGTATGCACCGCATAGGTAACGACGCGTTTAAAGGGACGCTAAAGTGCGAAACGATTTTTTCTCGCATTAGTCAAGCACCTGTTTCGCATTACCAAAGGCACTGCTCTCACACGGAGTATACACTTGGTTGGCTGGAAGTAGGATCTCTCCTGAAGAAGGAGGGGAGTGGGGGGAGGGGGAGGTAGCGTACACTAGCGTACACTCGGGAATTAAGAAGGTGCCCAGAAGGTGTTCCCCCCTCACCCCCGTCTATATCCGCCACTAGTCCATGTGTACCATGTGTACCACTAGTCCATGTGTACACTAGTCTTCGGTTAGAGGCAGGTTTTCAAGGCTTTCTAGTCATTTCTTTTTAATTTTTTTTCTGGCGCTCCTCTGTACCATGCCACGCATAGCTTTGGCTGCGTCCGAACAGTACTTCCAGCTTTTTTTTTTAATGTAAAAATAATGAAGGAGTTACTTTCAGCTTCTTGGGTATAAGCTGGGATGCACAGAACGTGGTGTGTTGTACCGTTTAGGTATGTTCGTTGATGTGTTCCAGTTCGAATGCTTATAAGGAAAGCACAATGACATTCACGTGCGCTGAGGTTTGCACGCTTAAAGCTATGACTGCTCACTCAATGTAAAAATGCTCGCAGAGCATTATTAGGTTGACAAAATATTAATCGCTACTATATCGTGCCTTGCGTTGGTTTTTTTGCACGACCTGAGTGTCGCCCAGGAAAGCAAGCTTCGGGGGACAGGTTTGTCCACAGAAGGCACCACCACTGTCGATAGTCATGCTTAGACAAGTTGTGGCGTCATCAATCAATCAATAACGTGTGAAGGTCGCCTACCGACCGACAAGTTCTCTTCTACTTTACACTTAAAAGAAAAGAAAGGCAAAATTAGTGCTACTGTAATTAGTTGTCAGAACACGAACAGCCCATTTATTTCTTGTCAAATCAATCAGTCAGTAACATGTTAAGGCCGACTGCTGGTCCTAATTGACTAAGCTAGTTGGCGCCCCGCCACAGTGGTCTAGTGGTTATGGCACTCGGCTGCTGATTCGAAAATTGCGCGATCGAATTCCTGCCGCGGCAGCTCCATTTCGATGGAAGCGAAATGTTCGAGGCCCGTGTGCTGTGCGATGTCAGTGCACGTTAGAGATCCCTACCCCCCGTGGTCAAAATTTGCTGAGCCCTACACTACGGCGTCGTCTCATAATGATATCGTGGTTTTGTGACGTAAAGCCCCGGAAATCATCATTATTTTGCTGTTATTACGTCACGGGACTGACTCAGCAACCAGTGCATACACACGGGCAGGCAGTGCAGATGTGTCTACCTGTGTGCCGCTATCAGTTTTATACGTATTTTATATTTTGAAGTGAACCGAAAAACTGGTGAGACATCGCGAGACCTTGGGAGGAGGTTCCTGAAGAATGCTTTCTATTAAGATAGGGAATGCGCAAGACAGAGAGAGAGAGGGGGGGCAGTGTGTACAAAACGTGACGCAGATTCGGATAGTCTGCTGTTCGCCACACGCCGTGAATCCGCGTACATGACAGCGTGTGTGTATGCATCTATGCGACATATACATATACTCATATGTATAGCAGGCTCGCGACCTTTTATACCCTCGAGAGCGAACAAACAGACATGGGGTAGCGGTGGGTGCACGGGGGTGGAATGGCAAATGGGGTATAGCGACCACACAATAACTCCAATGAATAGATGGGGTCAGGATCGTGCGACACTGTAGACGGCGCCACGGCCGACCGCCGATCTCGGAGGGAATGAAAGAATGCCACTCTTTTATTCGAGGAGGAGGAGGAGGAGGGAAGCCTTCAAGGTTCTAGGAGGCCTCCCCTCTCTTCGACGCCAGCGCGCCTGGCGGCAGCATGTTACAACGACACACACACGCACACACAACACAAAGAAAGCGATCGCCGTCTCGACCTCTTAACAAGAGCTATTGTAGTCTCGCCGCCTCAAAGGTGCTTCAGGTAGCACAGGGGACAAATAAAAGAAAAGTGGTGGTGGGGTTGGGGGTCAGACAGTAGACCTCCCGTGGGGTCATCATGGCGACAAGCGCGACCTCCCCCTCAAAGCCTCCGTCGCCGCCCCCGCTTGTTCCCTACGCGCGTGCAACATATGTACATTCGAAGGTAGAAGGGCTTTAGTACAGACCGCACTCTCTCATACATGCAGCAATCTCTAGGTGGCGTTGTTGTATCCTTCTCCCACCATCCTGCGCCATTTTTTTTTTCTTGTTGGTTTGTGCGATCCACGAGACAGCAGTCGTCGTGTTTCGTCTGTGTACGTCTAGACCTTGGGACGACTGTATAGTCTGTTTCAGAAGTTCCGTGCAGCACTGTGGAAGCTAGAAGCCTCTTGGCCAATCAGGAGGGCGAACACATGGTAAACGTGTCCTTCCGCGGCTTGTCATCTGCCAATGGCGGGCGCTGCAGTGGCAGCGGCAGCCTTGGAACTTGGAATCAGGAGGGTGAAGCGAGGTCATTATGGCAGAACAATGGCATTTCGTCTCGCTTCGGAAGAATTCTGCTCTCGATGGCCTTGGCTGTGCTGCATGGAACTAGCGAAACAGGGTACGGTGTCACCGACCGCGCGCCCGAAGGTCGGCCGTATCGGACTCAAAGGAGCGGAATGGATGACAAAGAGAGACATTTCTTTCTTGGCTATCACGTTCTCTTTATCGCGGCGGTATTATGTCGCAAATTCCGCGGAGAGGCGGCATCGGCGGACGTATCGCATAATGCGTCTCGATGGCGTTGTTCAGTGAAGGTCGGCCCCTGTATACATTTAGACATTGATAAACGCTTGCATCGATCACCATAAACACAAAGAAAACAGAAAGAGAGGAAAAAGCTGAGTCATATGGAAGAAAGGAAAAATTAAGCATGGTTTATTACTTCCTAGTGCTTTCGTCTTTATGTAAAACAGCCCCTACAAGTCATTTTGCACTTCTGTAGGCTTGTACCCCTCTACATACGAAGCTACGTTGTCTTGTCCAATCATGCACGCATTGTGATTCCTTGCACGCCGCGTCATACGACACTCTTGAACAAAAGGCGATGGGAAGGGAGCTCAAAGGAATCGATGCGGATGGCAAGGCTGTGGTTCGAGTCCTCGTCATGTCTTAGTGTGGAAATTTATTATCGATAGTGCACTGTAACGCATATTGAAGGTACATCACGTATTTCCCGGAGTTTCCTTCCCGGAGCCAATTTCAAGCAGGACGAACAGTCACGCAAGGAACAGCGTACAAGTTATGTTTATGTTGGAATTACTACCGTCCAGGTAGTGCTCACCCGTACTTACAAGCATATCGGCTAATACAGGCTGGAAAGGTGGCTAATGTTGATGAATGGCTGTGATGACGTCACCGCTGTCTTCTCCGTTGAGACTGAATCCAATCATAGGGTCGTTCACCTTTATTTTAGTAAATTTGGTTGAGACCACATAAGTTAATGTATGACTTGCAATGCGTTTCGAATTTCTAATTCTGTAGCCTTCTGTTTTGCATTTCGATCGTGTTTAGTATGTGCGTAGAAGTATATAACTGATCAGTTTCCACCTTTTTTTTTTTCGTGAGAGTTTTTGAAAGATGACAATAGCACGGTTATTGTCAGCTTTTCACGAAGTCGAAAGAACTTCTCAAGCAGCTATACCTCGACCTTAACAAGGGTCAAACGCCTAGTAAATGAAATAAAATTAGATTGAAATTGCGGAGATAGCGGGACTTGGTATTAACTATTCACCTCTGCAGTTTAGTGCAGTATGTTAGGTCAAGATGCAGTGCAGGGTAGTTCAGAGCAAGCACACACACATACTTGCACAGACACAGAGAGAGAGAGAGAGAGAACCAGCTTCGACGGGGAACTGCATACACCAAAAGCGAAGTAAAACGAACGTTCGAAAATTCAAACAACAAGCTCAATTTATTTGCGGCCTCGTATCGTCCCAGACATCGCTATTTGCTAAGTAGGCATATAAAATACTATAGCGGTAAACAAGAGTTCATGAACTAATAAAGAAACAAATAAAATGAATGGTGCATTAGGTATGTATAGTTGCGCCTGCATGCATGGCAGACGTCGAGTGCGTATCGACACCCGGAGATTTGTGCATGGCTTTCCCGAATTTACCAGACGCCCGGCCACAGGTGACAGGTGTCTACTCTATAAACTGTTTTGCATATGAGCTCATGCCGCCACCTTGGGCTGTTACAGTCGTCGCTTTGTGTCTGTAACAACTAAGTGAGCTGCGCTATATGTACAGTAGAGTCAAACGCACAAGACTGTTCTACGAGTGCACATGCATCCTCGTGGCCCTGTTATTTTGACGTCACTGCATACAAAACCGCGAAACCATTCGCGTTGAAGTCCAAAATGGCAACGCCCATAAAGTGAAAATTGAATCTTCTGTAGAACATTTTACGCTTCCGTTTGAGTACCGCCATTTTAGGTTGTTAACGTTGCCGCTTTGCATATTTAGAAATTTTGAATGATGCTACGAGAGTCTAATACACGAAAAGCATTTGTACGTATGCATTCGATGAAATGACGTTGTTTATTTTGAGGCTACATATAGGGCACACAAAACTGGGACTCATTCGCGTCTCATGCCCAAGAAGGCTCCGCTCATGACGCTAAAGCAAAATCGTTCGAGGCGATTCGATTGCCCGTACACGCGTAGCTATACACTCAGTACTGGACTTCGTTGCCGACTTTTATAGCCGTTGTGCAAATGACGAAATAATTTTGAAGAAAATCTTTCATTGGCTTCTGCCATTCTATCATCATTCTACTTCGCTAATTAGCCGATTCCGAGGACAGTGAAGACTATCAAAGCGTCTGAGTCATGTGAGTTGGCCCATACCGTACTTTCTTGCATGTTATCAGCAGCTGTCAGCACTGGCTTATACAATGTCTGAGTGACGACTGCTGGTTTTGGCCTCGCGTTGGCAAATATCACGTGGTGCTGCCACGCGTTGCCTAGGTGATGTCGAGCGTTGGTTAACATCAGCTACGGTGTTGATATTATTAACATCGTGACCACTCAATATCAATATAACGTCAGTCACGGTCTACCAAATGATGTTCTCGCTCACCTCCAGGCAACATCCGAGTTGGTTCTGTATGTATTGTGGGGCCGGGTCCCGCCGGACGCCATGTTTTTGCACGAAATTCCTCGCGTCCCTCTCTCCCAGCTGGACGCGGCGGCGACCCACCACTGTGGAGGGCTGGCCGCCTCGCTCCATGTGGTTTTAACATAGGCTGCCATTGGGCAGCGAGAAATTCCCAGAATGTTTGCGCATTCTGGCGTTTCGGGTTTTGGCGATGCCTCGGCAGAACACGCTGGGACTTGGAGAAGTGCGCACGTACTTTTGGGACCCTCCGGCCGACCAGGCCATCGGTCGGATGGCGTGCTTCTGCGAGCCCCAGCGACCACGGCGGCGACCTGCGACCGACGCCCATGTCTGTATGTTCTTCTATTTTCCTTTTCCGAGGGCTCGCGGTCGCGGGTGCGCTAGCCGGGGTTAGGCTCTCCTTCCTTGCATGGTTATTTTGTGTGTTATTGTATGTTCGCGTGTTGTTAATTGTTACTGTCCTTTGTTTGTGTTCGCGTGTTGTTAATCGTTGTTGTCCTTTGTGTTTAATTCGACTTTAGATTCGGCCTTGTTATTGTTTGTATTATTTTAACGTTTATTAAATTACCATGCACGGAGAGTGACGCCTAATGTTCTCCTCTTTAGCCGCGTGCGACGGTTCGCGCTGCCCTGCCTCGAGTCGGGCCGCGGGCCGAAGCGCGCGGCAGCGCGGCGATGGCATGGCTGAGATAGCGAGCGCGCGGACGCGACGACCTCATTCTCTGCTCGTCGAGTGCTCGAACCCACGACAGGGGGTTGCTAGCGGCGATGCCGCTGCTAGCAGTAGTAATAAGTAGAATTCAACACCCTACAGTATGTATGTGTGTATGTATGTATGTATGTACGTGTCTCTCTCTCTCTCTTCTGTAGCCAGCGGATAAGACAAGACTGTCGGATGGAAACAGACGACGGGTGCAGGTCCTAAGACCTTTCCTCACAACGCGTGTACACTTTCAGAAGCAGACGACATTACTCCTTTTCCGATGGCGTGACGACAAGAACCTTTCACCGGCCGCCATCGATTATTCTTGCTTATTCTTTCATCAATCCATTCCCACGACCCGCTCTATCTCTTTCTCACTTCGCGCCGCGCGCGGCCTAATCTCGTATCGTTTAGATAATGGCAGACACCGACGCCGCAGGAGCCGAGTGCGAAAAGAGAAACGGGACGCGGGACCGCTGCGTGGCGTCTGCTGCCGCGGCGTCGTCAGCTCTTCGAGAGTAGCGCGTGAAAAGAAGGTCCCAACGCCATCACAAAAGGGTATCCCGTAATTACCGCTAATAACCCGCTCGCTGGCCTCGTGAGGCCTCCCCCTTCTTCGAGCAGTGTGACCCGTGAGATTATTATACGATAAGCACGTATACACTCGCTGTGATTGGTCGACGTGCGGGAAGATACTGAAACATCACGCGACAGTATATGCGGTCTTGTGGGACGCCTCGGAGGTCACTGAACTCTCTCGTCACCGACTATATAGGAGCGTGACATACGGTGCGAGGGAGAGACGGAGCTTTAAACGTCTGCTTAACGCATTTGTGGCGATTTCGCGACATACCGAATATGAACCCACGAATCCAAGCGGGACTTTCAGAAAAAAGGAAACCGCAGTTCGGACGTCGAGTGCGGTCATCTCGCAAAAGCCTGTCGGCGTGTTGCCATTTCGTACTTAATTGTGGTACGGGTGAGAAAAGGACGCTATCTTCTGCAGCCCTGTAGGGGTGGAGGATATGTTTCGAAAAGGATAGGGCATTCGTAGTCCCTCGTCTGGAAAAGAGATCGAGGCCATCTTCCCGGGACGGGAGGCTCACGGCATCGAACCCCAGGTCAGGAAGTACATAGCACAAACGAAGATGTGAACATATCTGAACCATATGACTTCCTTGCATATTCTACCAAGGAAAGAAGAAATGAAAAAGAAATAGATGAAAAGAAAGAGGGAAGGGAAGAAGGAAAAGGCACGGACGCGCCCGTAACACGAAACACAAATCAAGATGTGAACGTATATGAGCCATATGACTTCCTTGCATATTCTACCAAGGAAAGAATTAAAGAGGGAGAAAAAAAGGAGCAGAAAGCAAAGACAGAAGTAGAAACGAATGAAAGAAAGAAATAAAAAGAAGAAATAGAAAGAAAGGGGGAAGGGAAGAAAGTGAAGGCACGGACGCGCCCGTAACACGAAACACAAATCAAGATGTGAACGTATCTGAGCCATATGACTTCCTTGCATATTCTACCAACGAAGGAATTAAAGAGGGAGAAAAAAAGGAGCAAAAGCAAAGACAGAAGTAGAAATGGTTTGCGCGTCCATATGGCACGTCCACTAAGAACACAGTGAGTTCGACGCGTGCTGCCATATGGATGGATGGATGGATGCTATGAGTGTCCCCTTTGTAACGGGGCGGTGACATGTGCGCCACCAGGCTCGTAAGAAGATTTAAGAACTTTTTTTTTTCTCTCTCTTTAAATTTTCCTAGGAAAATTTAAAGAGAGAGAAAAAAAAAAGTTCTTAAATCTTCTTACGAGCCTGGTGGCGCACATGTCACCGCCCCGTTACAAAGGGGACACTCATAGCATCCATCCATCCATCCATATGGCAGCACGCGTCGAACTCACTGTGTTCTTAGTGGACGTGCCATATGGACGCGCAAACCATTGCACAGCGCGCCTAGTGTCGTTTTGCAAGTAATGTCAGATACTTGCTTCCTTTCTTGCGAAGCATGAAAACTATTTTAGTATATTTTGGTACTGAATATAGCATGTCCAAGCAGACGGCACACGCGTGTAACAAGCACCTTGGAGCGTCAAGCCAATCAGAATGCCCAGCCTGGCCCCGCCAACGTCGTCACTCCATGTCACTTCCTGCAACAAAAATCTCCGTTGTGTGTCGCCTCAGTTCAAACAGGAGGCGATTTGTTCGCTGAACTAAAATTATAGCCACTTTGCTTTCGGCGTTTCTACTCTCTCTGCGACATCTCCGCGTGCAACAGTTCTAGAATCAGTGATAAAAACGGCCTGGTCAATTTGTGTCGCAGGGCCCCTTTAAAACTTGCCGGGACGACCAACTTTTCATTCTAAAGCCATGTGACACAAAACGTACCTGTATGATAAAAATTCCGCTACTTGCAGCAAGGATTGGAGACCTTGCGTTTTTTTTTTTCTCTATTTAAGCATGAAATGCTCTTAGTTCCCGTTGACGGCGACCTTCAAGTGACCTTAACTGAGCCAAAAAGCCCGAGTCGTTATCCGGGTCTCAAGCGAAAACACCCAGGAATTCAGTTACAAGCTCTTTAAAAATATATTGTTTAACCCTTTGTACATGACTGCATCGTATACGCTAGTTATTACTCAAACAAATTTAAAAAAATAAGAGACCGCCCACTATAACGGAATAATGGGGCAAGCGAAGCTTGGAGTGCGCGTGCCTCTCTCGCTCTGTATTTCCGTCTCTTTCTTTTCTCTTTATCTCATTTGATTTCTTCAAATGCAGGCTTTATTTCTTCTCTCCCTCTTTATAAAATAAAGCCTGCATTTGAAGAAATCAAATGAGATAAAGAGAAAAGAAAGAGACGGAAATACAGAGCGAGAGAGGCACGCGCACTCCAAGCTTCGCTTGCCCCATTATTCCGTTATAGTGGGCGGTCTCTTATTTTTTTAAATTTGTTTGAGTAATAACTAGCGTATACGATGCAGTCATGTACAAAGGGTTAAACAATATATTTTTAAAGAGCTTGTAACTGAATTCCTGGGTGTTTTCGCTTGAGACCCGGATAACGACTCGGGCTTTTTGGCTCAGTTAAGGTCACTTGAAGGTCGCCGTCAACGGGAACTAAGAGCATTTCATGCTTAAATAGAGAAAAAAAAAAACGCAAGGTCTCCAATCCTTGCTGCAAGTAGCGGAATTTTTATCATACAGGTACGTTTTGTGTCACATGGCTTTAGAATGAAAAGTTGGTCGTCCCGGCAAGTTTTAAGGGGCCCTGCGACACAAATTGACCAGGCCGTTTTTATCACTGATTCTAGAACTGTTGCACGCGGAGATGTCGCAGAGAGAGTAGAAACGCCGAAAGCAAAGTGGCTATAATTTTAGTTCAGCGAACAATCGCCTCCTGTTTGAACTGAGGCGACACACAACGGAGATTTTTGTTGCAGGAAGTGACATGGAGTGACGACGTTGGCGGGGCCAGGCTGGGCATTCTGATTGGCTTGACGCTCCAAGGTGCTGTTACACGCGTGTGCCGTCTGCTTGGACATGCTATATTCAGTACCAAAATATACTAAAATAGTTTTCATGCTTCGCAAGAAAGGAAGCAAGTATCTGACATTACTTGCAAAACGACACTAGGCGCGCTGTGCAATGGTTTGCGCGTCCATATGGCACGTCCACTAAGAACACAGTGAGTTCGACCGCGTGCTGCCATATGGATGGATGGATGGATGCTATGAGTGTCCCCTTTGTAACGGGGCGGTGACATGTGCGCCACCAGGCTCGTAAGAAGATTTAAGAACTTTTTTTTTTCTCTCTCTTTAAATTTTCCTCATGCCTTTTAAATTTACTTCAATGAAATCGATCATACCATAGCAAAAACGGAAATTCATAGCCCAGTTCCCTGCCACTTATGGCAGAAAGTCCATATTTTTCCCTATAATTATTTTTGTCCGTTCTCTCGTTTTCTGCCACCAGTATTCTAACCGTCTCTTACTTATTTCAATCGCGGCTATGTTCAGCTTCCCGTTGTTCGCCCTAAAACCCAAGGCTTTATGTAGGGTGGTGCCCAAACGTACACCTGGGTGGATATTTCCGCATTCAATCAGAACATGCTCCGTCATTTCCCTATCTTCCTCACAGCATGTGCATTTTTCTTCTTTACTGAATTTCGCTTTATAAATACGCGTTCTAAGGCAACCCGATCTCGCTTCAAACAATAAAGCGCTTCCTCTTGAATTATCATAAAATGCCTCCCTCTTTATTTCGTTTTTGCCCTCTCGGTAGTTATTCAGAGTCGGTTTTTTTTTTTTGGACTGCGCGTCACGCCATCTATTGCAGGCGCGGCGAAACAACGCGCTGAGCTACCACACGCTCCCGGTGTCTTCCGGTGTCGCTCTATAAGACGCGCGTTGCTATTGGACGCGACCATTGACGTCATCGGGCGAGCGAAATACGAAAGGGAATGTTGTTTTTATGCTGTCTGCACGTGTTTTGAACTTCGAGGACTAATAACTCCAGTTCTAGACCACCGATTTGCATAATTCTTTTTGTGTTCATCTCAGCATTCGATCCTACACACACTGCAATACTGCAGACGGCAGTTGAAAAAGTGTCGCAGGGCCCCTTTAAGTATCGTGACATCGGGTGAATTCTATCACGTGCGCCGCATATATGAAGAGGGTATGAGCTATTGGTGCTCCTATTCTTTCTTTCTTCTTTCTTTCTTTCTTTCTTTATGTGCGCGAGATTAGAGTTACTGTATATGCTCCCCTAGAGGAACATATGCAGTAGGCAGCATATACAGTAACCCACGCGAGATTGAGTGGAGTCGCCCCCTGACGAATGCTAGCTGAACCACGCATGGTGAATGAAACGTGGCCTCCGAGATTTCTTGCCGCAAGTGGATGACTTCGGAGGCCACGACTGTAGAAAATTCTGCCTCCATTTCACACCGTGAAAGCGGATGTATGTACAGCGGAGCAGGGCATGAACTTGACGATTACGATGAACCCTTTGGATTAGTTCATTTGACCTTGTACAGTCAAATCAAGACATCGAAGAATGAAAAATACGTGACTTGCATTTCTTCAGTCACAGTCTAGACGATACCAACGCATTCAGTACTGACGTCAAGTGGTACCAACTCCCACAGTGTCCCTTGCGTTGAGGAGGAAAGCCTTTCTGAACAATGACTTTACTCTTGAACTCCGCCGGTTTGCTGTGTCCATGCTAGCGACTGCTGCGCCGCTCACGGAAGTCACAACGTGGCCGCTGCTTTCTTACATGGCCTCCGAGATTTTGTACGTGCCGATTATTGAGGAGACTCAAGTATGCGCCGCCAGGTGCCGCGGTTGGATAGTTACTCATGACGCCATGGACTGTATAACGAACGTTCGGATATGACGAAGTGCCTTTCGTCTTAGATGTGACTTCGTTATAACGAGCTTTGACTGGATATATCTCATTGCCTCTTCCACTGCCCTGTTTCTCAGCAATCGGCTTGTTACCCTCCCCTTTCCATCTCAATCACCACCTGGCTCGACTGGATTGGCTCTGATGAGGAGGAAGTTCAGCGCCGCCTAGTCGCACAGGTGGTAGAAATGCTGAGCCTGTAATCTTGGGCTTGAATAAAAGTCTTCTACTACTACTACTACTATAAATCATAATAATTATAGGCAATTCGAGGGAGGGAGTTGAACCGTAATGTATGTCCTGCTGTAAAGTGCTTGAGTCAAATGAAATGTTTACTTTTTTTTTTCTCCAATCCCGCTTTACACATTTCCTCGCCTCGGTGTTCTAGTGTCTATGGCACTCGGCTGCTGATCCAAAAATCGGCAGGACCTATTCCCGGCCGCGGCGGCTGCATTTCGATAGAGGCGAAATGTCAAGGCCCGTGTATTGTGCGAACTCAGTGCACGTTAAGCAACTCCAGGCGGTCGAAATATGCTGCGCCCACCACTACGGCGTCTCTCATGATCATATCGTGGTTTTGGGACGGAGAGCTTCAGAGATATCAAGTTTAACACTGTTTGATTTTTCGTTCTTTTTTAGGGTGTGGCATTCCCTCCGCCTCCCACTGGCAAAACTTCATAGGCTCTATGCATTTTCATTCGGTTATTGTGACTTTCAGATTATATGTTGCACTTTCCTGCTCCCATGTAGATCACGAGATTCCGCCTACTGGCGTAAGACGTGTGTCAAGCTGTATACTACGCCTCTAAATCGTTGAGTTTAAAGCACTCCGCTCGCTATTCGACAGCACCGCTTGGGGAAGCATTTATAGACAGCACTTCCACAATCGAGTGCAGCGTACACAACAGATATGCAAACTATGCGAAAAGGTGTTGGGCTACTGCTGTCTTTCTTTCTTTTTTTTTTCTTTCGATTACGTGGGAGTACCGTTGGTCTAACGGAATCGGTTACTGCTGACAGCCAATTCGTTTCCGCTTATACTATTCCCTCATTCTGTCAGCCACATTGGAGCTGCAACAAATATCACCTGGCAAAGGGTGCTCAATCACTTCGCACTTTCCCTTCCAATTTCGCTACAAGACGACATAGCTCTTTATTTTTCTGTTTAGGTCTATATAGACCACTCGTAACAACATGTCTTCTTTATATATGTAACCAGAGCAACCTGACACGGCTGACAGTTGTTCCTTTTTCCTGCCGCGTCGTAACAAAGAAACAAAAGTGTAAGGAAACAATTGCGGGCAACAGAATTCCGATTGCCCCCCCCCCCCTTTTT
Source organism: Hyalomma asiaticum (assembly GCA_013339685.2). Lineage (NCBI taxonomy): Eukaryota > Metazoa > Arthropoda > Arachnida > Ixodida > Ixodidae > Hyalomma > Hyalomma asiaticum. The sequence continues at coordinate 20,950,320 of CM023487.1, forward strand.
TTTTTCTTTTTTTGTTTGCCTAATCTGCCTCAAGAAAAGAACGTCTGCAGTTAAAAAGGCCAAAGCCATCTGCCGGTAAAACCGCTCAGTGTTGTCGAAGGGATGCGGTTTGAATGGACGGCTTTAATCAAGACCTTTCTCTTTTTTTCGAATCGAAAGCTGTTGGTCGGCCTCGTGAGTAAAGCAAGCGTTCGGAGAAGTTGCGGGAATTTCAACAAGAGATCAGCCGAAATTCAAAAGCGTTTAATTGATCGTGCGCGATCCGTGAAAGTGTGAAGATTCCAGGCTCAATCAGTTGGCACTAACTCAAGCCAGTGCTGCACGCAATTACACGGGCCATCCAGGAAGGAACTCTGTAAATGAAGCGGGAGAGAAGAGGTCCAGCATCGAACAAAAAGAAAGAGCGAAACAGAAATGACCGCCAAATAAGCCCGTCACAACAACAGCAAACAACAAAAAGATCTCCCCCTCAGGTACGCCTGCTTGCGGAACGAACTAACACACATACAAGGGGTGCAGGCCCTCCCTGACAAGCATAAAAATCAGCAACATATGCACAAAGGCGTTGCAGGGAAAGGTCAAGAAAGAGAAGGTAATAGTAGATAGAAGAGGTGCGTGCGACGGATCTCCCGCTGTGAGAAGGAAGGAAGAAGGTGGGGGGGTGTAGCTGCGCAAGAAAGCGTTTTTGATTTGCAACGGGGTTTTGAACGGCCCGTGGGAGACGACGGGCCGAGAGGTAGACGACGCCATTTGGCCGACTGGCGCCAAGTGAACTTGAACGTCGGCGGCTGCGGCGGCGGGCGACTTCGCCACGCCCTCTCGGAGAGGGCGCCACTCGACCCCCCTCTCCATCGCGACGCCGCGATGGTATTGGTTGATCCATGATTCGGGCCGCGCGAGCCGACGACGAGACGCGCCGCTTTTTGCCGCGTCGTCTGCTCTTTCTATTCGAGTGTTCGACGTGCGCTGGCCGGCCTACTTTTGAAGAAATTGTTGTGAAGAAGATAATGAGAGCGCTAGTGTTGAGGTTCCCAGACTCGCTTTGCGTTTAGTTGGATCAGTGTGTGACTGTTATCGACTAGCTCTTTTTTTTTTTTTTCTCGCGGGAAGGTATCGTTTCGATAACTCGAGATTATTTCGTTCGGCATGTGTGAGGTCTTCAAGAGAAGAGATTGTTCGCTGGATTGATCACATCCTGTGTTCGTGAAGCCGTTAAAAAGAAAGCTGTGTGGGGCTAGGATCATCCCGTACTATGTGACGCTTGGAAAGGACTGCAGCATCTTCGACTCCATTTTTGTGGTAAGGTATTTTTCGAGATATTCTTACAACTAGTAGTGGCTTGTCAAAAAACGTTGTTGTTCCCTTACAACGTAAGGATTTGAACCCACGGTTTCACGTACATGCGTAAATTTCGTAACAGGCCATTGAGGAGAGGAAATTGCAGTGGTTTACATCACTAGGTTTTATTTAGTAAAACTCGTATTAGTTCAATTCGTCTCAGTACATATTCTGAAGGAGTCTGGGCTTTCAAGAGCTTGAGTGCGTATTTTCGAGAGCTGAGCTGCGTCTTCTGCGGTTTGGCGTTAATTCCAGTCCATAAAGCTTGAGAACATATAGAGCGAAGAAATCTGCATATTGTGGAACGAACTTCTGAGACCAAATTTCTGAAAGTGATAATTTGAGCCACGCAAACAGCGTAAGCTCGAACGACTGCAGTTTCGTGTTTGCTGACGTTAAGAAGAGAGGGGGACGCTAACAGCAGTAAAATATCCACTTTTCACACTTCATATAATACCACTACTCCACAAGTTATTCTGCTGATACTATTAACACCACTATACCACCACCAGCACAACTACTACTACTACTACTACTACTACTACTACTACTACTACTACTACTACTACTACTAGTAGTAGTAGTAGTACACTACAGAGCGATTACACGAGGCATTGACAAGTGTGCAACGATGTTCATTAAAACAAGAAATGATTAATTGATTTGTCTTGGTTCAAATTGATTAATTTTGATGACATGTTTCGTTTTTCAACATGCTATTTTGTTCAATGCACGAGGACTTTCGTTTTTCGACCTTATTGAAATGTGGTCACCTTAGCCGGGAATCGAATCTTAGTCCTCGATCGGTGCATCATGCGTTAGCCGCTAAGCTACGACGGAAATTCACGAAGAAATCACGAGAAAAAAAATTCTGCTTCACCTGAAATGTCTCTTATACATCCGTACATAGCAGGATATGAGTTCATTAGATTCGAATAGACCGGTTGTTCTGTTAGCTATCGTATAATTTCTAAAGAAATCCACTTTCAGTAGGACTCTTTATTATATGGGCAGCGGACATCACTTGCCAGAGAAATCCAAATATTCGATATTTGGATTTAGTAAGAGGATTATCCACAAACGTTAACTATAAGTAAATTTTAAGCAGCTACGTTATACGGCGTATATTATTGCAACTTCCAGCTTCTAACCTGTGCAGTACGCAAGACGATGTGTCCACATCGAGCGAACCTTTAGGATGACGCAGCACTTACGGGTTATTTTGGGAATTGATTTTCTGTAATTATCCTAATGGTTCAACGCATCTTCCTTTTTTTTCTTTACGGACATCAAGTTCAGGAGTTGGATGAAGTTATGAGAGCATAAGAATTAGTAAAATGGTCGGTTAAATATCAGGGTAAGTAATAATTAAATGGAAATACATGTGCGCACTGCATTGCATATGCGGGTATATGACATACATACATACATACATACATACATACATACATACATACATACATACATACATACATACATACATACATACATACATACATACATACATACATACATACAGACTGATTGATTGAAACCACTTTATTTGGTCCACAAGAGACGTGAGTAAACTCTAAATGCCCAAGAGATCACGTGTGGCCCGTATTAAATATCTCAGTCCATAGGTGAGCCCGTCCATCAAATATTACCCTTAAGTCAGTCAAATAGAACGCCATTCATGATTGCCTTTTCACATTTTGCTTTTTGTGCTTAGTTTCTCTCGATATGGTTGATGCGCCTCCTTAAAAGCAATTTATCAACATTATCTATCTGATTACGCATTTTAAAATTACGCAGTCAGGTGTACAACTTTCACTGGGGCGCAGTTGCGACGCCGCGAATTCGTAGCCTGGCAGTTGCCTGAAAAGATATGAGCGTTATTAGTTGAATTCGGCATTATAATGCGCCTCTAGACGCCGTGATACCCTGATATAGCCATGGTAGATTAGGAAATGAGATAGAACGGATCGGGTCACAACTTCGAAGGACAGCTCTCAGAAAAACATATATATGCTTCAATACATAGGCACATATACAAGAGACGAATTCTTTCTTTCAAAAATGCCGCCGGAAGTCCCTCACGATGTCGCTCCTCAATTTGAATCGCCCGCGCCGCAAAGGGAATTTGACGTCATGATCTCGGCTGCCGTATTATGTAGATGATTGATTGAGTTGTGGAGTTGAACGTCCCAAAACCAGCTCTGATTATGAGAGACGCCGTAGTGGAGGTCTCCGGAAATTTCGACCACCTGAGGTTCTTTAACGTGCACTGACATTGCACAGCACACGGGCCTCAACATTTCGCGTCCATCGAAATGCAGCCGCCGCGGCCGGGATTCGATCCCGCGACCTTCGAGATCAGCAGCCGACGTATTATGTAGAAACAAATGTGGTGTACTGCATGTTTATTTATTGTCAAGGCTTATCTATATAGCTCATTTCTTTTAAATGTGTAACGAGGAATAGTAATCGACCACTCAAAGTAGACAAGTTGACGTCGTCATCTTGGAAACGTACCCACAAGCAGGGACAGAGGTCCCAAATTCGTTGTTTTCTCGCCTGCAAGGCTATATCCAACCGCTTTGTTCTCGCCAGAAATGATGGATTTATTATTACACAAATATCATCTTTCAATCTTGCTCAACTTAACGTTTCACTTCGGAGTCCTCACCGCCGAACACAAAGAGAAACCTCTGTCCTTCGTTGACATGCGCAGTCAGCAGGTGTCGCGCCGAGATTCACTGAAGAGATATAGCTGCTTTGTCCTTTGGCGACGCATAACGGTCGTCTGGAAAGGCTTAGCGTAGGAAAGGGAAAGCGATTACAGCTGTAAATGTCTCGGATAGTCGGAGGTCCGCAAGTTTAGAAAAGGGAGGCTAAAGAAAAAAAAAAAAGATGGCGCCGTTGGAAACTCGGTCCTATCTTTTGCTGAAGTCGTTTTATCTTTCACACTCGGTCGGTTGTAGTCGCCCGCCTTGAGCGAATCCTGACGCCTCGAAGGCACGCGCTCCCTCTACCTTTTCTGTCGCTTATCTCTTCTCCTAATCTCCTCTTCTTTACTTTCCACCTTTCCCATCCCTCTATACCGACTCCTTTGTGCGGACACTTTAGCGCTGCTGCGGGGATAGCACCTTTCTTCTCACCGTCAGCCTTCGATTTCTCTTCTCTCTTATGCGTCGTGTATCTTTGACCAGCCGGCTTGGAGAGTACACAGCTCGGAACCAGCAGAAGTCTCACATCGCGGACATTCCGGCGCTGGGGGCATCAACTTCTTTTAGTGTCTGGTAGCAAGGCCGCTGGATCAACCTGTGCTCTTTCATCCAGCGGCCGTGGAAACAAATAAAAAAAAATAAAAAGAAAAAAAATACTCCATCTCCCGCTAAAGGGAACCACGTGTGTATGCGAAGCAGCGAGGAGATGGTTAGCTTGAGCGGGAGATGGCGTAATTTCATTGAGAGGACGATATGAGAACATATAAGAGAAGAGAGAACGCGGTGGTCTACCGTCGCGCCTCTAACCTAAGCTGCTCCGCATTATCGCGCGCAAAGCCGCAGGTGTTGCCATTCGTTGCGCAATCCGGAGAGGAGAGGAGATGAGAGGAGGGGAGGAGGATGCGCATGCTCAGTGCGGGTGTGGACTGTGGACGCCGCACGGCGGATGGATGGATGGAGGGAGGGAGAGTGACGTAGCCTCGACCATAAGCTGCTAGCCTTCCTCTCCTCTCTATCTCACTCCCTTTCCCCCACCCCCACGGACGCTTATCCGTGCTCCCTACATGGGCTGCAGAAATTGGCGTCCTTCCTAACGGAACCACAATCATCATCATCTAAAAGAGCAGCAGTTGGCAACAAGGCAACGGACCGCCTAGGTCGGTATTGAAAATGACGACGCGACAGGGTACTCAACCCATATAACAATCGCCTCGTAGAATATCTTGTATTGGTAAACTATTCTACAAAGCATTACAGATAAGGTGATATAGAACGTCACATGGAAAGAAAGATGGCGATGGAGCAAACAGATTTTATAAAAGGGCGCCATGCGAATACCGAAGTGCGGGTAGGAGACGGCTGATGCCAACTTGTAAAGAATGTCAAGCGGATTTGCTTCGTGCGATGTTTTTGCTTAGTGCGATTGTAGCCAAGTTCTGATCCAACTGAAATGGCGGGCTTCACGAACACCCGAAAATTCCGCTACGCCCCGCCACGGTGGTCTAGTGGCCATGGTAGTCGGCTGCTGATCCGAGGGTCGCGGGATCGAATCCCGGCCGCGGCGGCTGCATTTCGATGGAGGCGAAATGTTGAGGCCCCTTGTGCTGTGCGATGTCAGTGCATGTTAATCAGAACCCCAGGTTGTCAGAATTTCCGGAGACCTCCACTACGGCGTCTCTCATAATCAGAGCTGAATGAACGAACGAAAATTCCGCTACGAGTCTCATACAGCGGACAAGGAGCGCTTGTTAAAGGGTCCCTGAAACGTTTTTTTGACATTGCGTCACTGATTAGGCAACACAATTGCGAAATCATTCACACCATAAATAAAGCGAAGCACAATGCGCTAAGGCAGCTATGGGCTTATTTCTGTCACCTTCCTCCTTACCACTGCTGTTCCTCCTCAACTCGATCTGCTGCGGAGTGCGCGCTAGCGACGACAGCGCCTCCCGCGTCAGCCGCTCTGCCGAGCCTCCCGTAGTGACATAGCGCCCCGATATCCTCACTGAGATCGCCCGCCTCGGCAGTGCTAGCCTCTGTAATAGAGCGCCGGCGACTCGTGTGACGCCGCCAGATGCCGCGATGATACCGTTGGCTGAAACGAAGGAGTACGTTGTAGAAGCACGTTGTTCGCAGCTAGGTTTTGAAAATTACGCGCACGTCACTTGGGTCGGGGCCAATCAGCGACCTCCCATTCGATCGCTCGATGACAGGGGCGTTTGAAAACGCTTTTTGGCGAGCCGCTGCGACCTTTTGCGATACGCGTGTTCAAAACCTTATTGTAACTTACACACTTTACGCACAGCGCTAAAATCTGTCCTGTAATGGTCCTAGTGACCCGCTCTACCGGATCACCATGTTTGCACAAAATCGTCAAAACCGTTTCAGGGTCCCTTTAACAACACAGGCTGTTTTATTAAAAAAAAAACAACCTTGGTTATTAAATTTCATTTATTATATGTATTTATTCCTTGTTTTTAAAGCCACTTTGTACGCTGTCATCTGTTTATTCATCAGCCCTATAGCACTGTACCCGACCTTGCATTATTGCGTTGTGTTATTACTACTCACCTATGTTTCGGAATATTCTAGTTGCGCTTGTCCCTGTACCCTACTTTGTGATTGTCTTTCTTCGCGCAACCCTTTTTGCTTCAAATATGTTATACACACTAGGCCAAGAACGTGTTTTACTATAGTTCGTTCTTCTTTCACTTTTCTTGTTTTTCATGTGTTTGCTTTGTGATACTTGTTACTCCCTTTATTGAAGCTTTCTCTATTGGTTGACTGAATGCACTGTTTCATTCCCCCCCCCCCCCCCTATCTATGTAATGCCCGATCTTGGGCCCTTAGGAAAAATAAATGAAATGAAAGGAAAAAAAAAGGGGGAAGGAGGGTCAGGCAGGTTGTATCCTTCTCGCCTTTACTATATGGTTCTTCACTAAAGCAACACTGCATGCGGAAACAGGAGTGATACAGAGAGAGAGAGAGAGATGAAGAGGAAAGGCAGGGAGGTTAACCAGATATTAGTCTTCGGTTTGCTACCCTGCACTGGGGAGAAAGAGGGATTAGAAAGATGATATTGAGAGAGGGTACACCATTTACAGACACGCACAGAAAGTGTCACTGACTATCCCATTATTCCACGGCCGCAGGTACCAGACCACTTCGGAACACCCGAAAGCAATGTGGATTCCCGAAGGGCTCCTGCTGCTCCTCGCCAGCGTGCCGCTTATGACGTCATCACCCGCCCCGCGCCAACCCGGCGCCTCGTCTCAGCCCGCGACTCACCACCCCCGGCGGACCCGGTTTCAGCAAATGTTCGGCAACGGATCGCCCGTCGAGCGGGTGCTGCGCTCCGACGGCGGTCCAGGACTGGTCCTGGGCCGCGCCATCGTGGTCCGGGACTTCCGCAAGAACCACCACCACCGACGACAGCACAACAAGAAATCGGACGGCGGCGGTGCCGCCGCCGCCGCCGATGACCGGGACCAGACGCCCCGACGCGACTGGTGCCGCACGGCGCCGCTGATGCAGCGGGTGTGGGAGCGGGGCTGCCATTCGGTGTTGTTCCGCAACCGCTACTGCTACGGACAGTGCAAGTCCTTCTACGTCCCGCACGGCTATAACGTCGCGGTCGCCGGTGCATCGGACAACAACGGCACGTCGCTGAGCGCGGTCGGCGTGGGACGAGGCGGTGCCGCGGCGTTCGTGTCTTGCGCCGCCTGCAAGCCGGTCAAGTTCCGGCCCGTGCGCGTGCACGTTCATGTGCCCGAATCAGAAGCCTCAGCACCGCAAGAGGACGCTGCGGCGGGTGCACCGGTGTCGCTGCCTGGCGGCCGATGTGTCCTCTTGATGTGTCGTTTGCAACGTCGGCAGTGAAGGACAAGTTAGACGATGTACGTGTGGTTTGTGTGTGCGTCACTGCTTTTGTGCGAACGTGAACGGGCGGGTGGGTTTTGTATACCTGGTTTTACACGAGCGTTCCCTTCGAGTCGGGGCGGTGGTTAGCGGAACCGAGCTCTTTGTTCATCTCTTTGTGGTCTCTCGTTTGTTATGACAGGTTGTCAGTTGCAACCGCAGCCCTCCTCCAAATTTCGATGCTACTGTGCAGAGTGTCGGAACGGAACGAAAAACGAAAACGAAAAACGAAAAAAACGATATTTTTGACCGGAACGAAAACGTAACCGGAACGTTATTTATTATTTCGTTCCGGAGCAAAAACGAAATATTTTTTATCGTTTTTCGGTTCACGGGAAGATCTTACGATCCGGAACAACCGAGGTCATGCAACGGGAGCAATGATGCATAACTCTGGGTTCAACGTCAGCATGCATATCGGGCAGGTGCTTCAAAGGAAAGATGCGTTGAAATAATGCAGGAAACCAAGAAAGGGGCAACCATAGCTGTTTGTATTAAATTCAAGCGGAGTTTCGCGTGCCTCTCACACAGGCCGTCGTGGAGAGGGCGTTGTCGTCGCTTATGTGTTGAAATTTTGAGACGAGCGCAAAGAGCGGCAACCGGAGCTGTACATGTTAGCGCAAGTGGCCCTTGGTGTGCCAGCCACACAAGTCAGCGTTGAGAGGGCATTTTCGGCGCTCACTTTCGTCTTGTCAGAGCAGCTGCCTCGCTTATCGGCGAGTACACTTGATGACCTGCTGCTTCTCAAAATCGTGTGCCCCCTTTGACGAAAATTCGGGATTCAAACTTGAGGAAAAATGAATACCAAGTTTTTGTTGTGTCCTTGCTTCGAAACCTTTTGCGACTTCCCTCATAGTCACACCGTGGCCTTATGACTTAAAATCCCAACAATTATTATCGCATGTTTATGTATTAGTTCAGTAACTTTTGCTGTTTTTAAAAGGTACTTTTAATATGAAGTATTTTGTTCGCTCTTATTATTGAAAAAAATAACGTTATGAACCGTTACGGAACGTTTATTTTTCGTTCCGGAACGAAAACGGAACGGAACATTTTTCTGCGGAACGAAACGAAAACCGGAACGAAAAACATTTCGTTCCGACACCCTGCTACTGTGTATTAGTTTTATTCCGTGTTCTCCATTTTTTTCCCGCCACCAGTCGTCCAGAGCCTTCTTCTATAGTGGTCTTTCGCGCATTCATTTATTATCCGGAAACTTCTTTTGAAATATCTATGACAGACCTACTCCTTTTTTTATTCTTGTATTGATCCTTTGTCGTTCGACCGAAAAATGTTCTCGGAGCCTTCTCATCTGCTTAGCAATTGTTTCCATTAGAAAATCCGTTCTCATGTACTCTGATCTGGCCTGAATGAGTTAGGAACTTTGCCTCGAATAGCCATAAAATATTTCTGTCTTTGTTTCGCTCGGTGCTGCCTGACGTAACCCCGTCGCTCGTTTCTAATTAAGACAAAGCTGTCGCGATGGCGTTTCTCTCGGTAGGCCTTGTGAACCTCACTGTATAAGTTGGTTGTTGTGCCTTATTTTTATGCAAACAGCGTCCTGCCGGACAGTTCAGCAATGACGTTGGCGTTGCATCGCTTGGATGTGGAGTGCGAAACCGGTATATGCGAAAGTCAGTGCTTCGGGTCTTCGACACGAACTGTGTACCGACGTTCTTTGTGTGTAGTAAATGTCTCAAGGTACCGGAAGGGCCCACCGGACATCGTCAAGTTACCGGGCTTCGCATTTATGCGACCATGACGCGTGTTTCCACTCGGTCAGCAAATTATTATTTCTTCGCTTGAGAGAAAGCAGCGTGGGATCGCTGCTTTCGAAGCTCTGTATACATTCCAAAGTGCGTCAGTGCCAAATGAGCCCTGTGACTGCCGTAAATACCTTTGTATAGATATCTATTTTTGCGTGTGTTTACCGGAATGTGTGGTACCCCACGGCATGCCGCGCCGCAGCGATCATCCTTACGTCATACCATCTGGCACGAAATGGCTTGGTTTGGCTGCCGCATGCACATCGAATTTTCGCTGCGCGGGAACAATATGTGCCCACATTAGCACACCACGACCGCGACATGAACATTATACAGCTCACACCCCAAGTTCTTGTCCCGCGAGTTGTAGGTTAATCATCGATCGACCACCGTGTTGAGGCGTCTGCGCATGCGCCGACTCCGCCCCCAGCTGAAGCTCCCACGAAGGCGTCGGCTCCGAGCCAGCTGCGCATGCGCGATCTGCGTTTAGTTTAAAAGTGCGAAGTTAATTGGTCGGGGGAAAGAAAAAGAAAGATAGATGCCGAGGCGGAAGAAAAGGCAAAAGTGCCGGACCACCCCCGAACAACCCAAAAATACTCCTAATGTGACGCATTCGTGAATTGCTCAGTTTAAAGAGTTGCTATGCAGTGACGTTTTTATATATATACAAAACGAGAATCATTACCAGGTGACAATGATAACGGAGGGCAATGAAAGCGAGTGTGTGTGTGTGTGTGTGTGTGTGTGTGTTGTGTTTGGGCGGGGAGGGGTGGGGTGTTCAGCGAGCATAGGGTGCGAAGGGAGGGGGGGTGCAAAAGAGAAACAGTATTTTAGACAACATGACATCATGATTATGTTATTATTGATATTAAACTTCTTTCCACAGTCGCTGTGGCAGAAACCTCGGAATTGGTAGCCGCGTCTACGCGGACGCCTTCTCACGAACGTGCATCATGGGCCATGGCACGCTATAGCTCTATATGTTATTATACACTATCCCACCGTATAAAGACCTGTTGCGCATGTCTCTGGTACTCTCCGTGACTGTTCCATGGCGGGTGTATGTATTTATGAGTCACGATTTTACACTTACTGAACGTGTTACATGCTAACCCTATACCCTTTATTGAAGAGAGAGAGAGTATGTATACGTTCTGTACCCTCAACTACACCAGAAAAGATCTATCTATCTATCTATCTATCTATCTATCTATCTATCTATCTATCTATCTATCTATCTATCTATCTATCTATCTATCTATCTATCTATCTGAGACGGTTAGCAGGAAAGCATGAGCTGTGTTTGGTGGCTAAGAAAAAAAAAAACAAGGAATATATTTATCCGATGTCCCGCATGTTCTAGAGCACACCCTAAATCCACGGCCCAAAGTACTTTTGTGTCTGCAGCAAATCCCATTATGTTTCCTTGAGAGAAAACAACACTGTGTCTCGATGCCATTGTAACGAGTGTTTCTAAGTGACGTTTAATAATTCGTGTCCACGGGCTTTTCTGTCCATCTCACTGCCTTCTGTTTCCTCTCGTTGTTCCCCCCTTTCTTCGTGAATGTGACACCAAAATTGAGAAACACAACAGTTCGAACTGACTTCTCACATTGTCTGTTAATAAATGTCGTGCTCACACGCGGACATTTTACATTACTTTTTCTTTTATGTCATAAAACGCGTCTACCAAGAACAATCGAGGAAAAAAAAAAAGGTTGTTGCTCTGTACAAAGTCGAGTGGTTTTCTAGTCCGTCGCGATGATGTGTCGCGTGTATGGCTCAGCACGCCGATTCGTGCTCGATGCAGTGCAGCACGTGTAATAAAGGTGTTATTACGAAAGAAAAAACTTCTTCTGTACTGTTTCTTTTAATTGAATTATTCAGCTACAGAAAAGGAATGTCTTGAGGTTATATGGGCCATCGACAAGTTCTGGCCATACTTATACGGCAGACCGTTTCGAGCAATCAGCGACATCATCATTGTGTTGGTTGGCGGACCTCAAGGACCCTTCTGGCGGACGCCTTCATGACGAAAATGCGGTGCCTAGTCCAGTGGTACAAAGGATACCACGTGACCATACCACGTGTGACGCATACCCGCGCCCGACTGTGCATTGGTGATTTTGAAGAGGAAATGCGTATGGACCCGATGGCGTGTCACCCATATCAACAAATCATGGTGAGAGGAAAAAAAAATAAAGAGATGTTAGGAGGCGGTGTCACATCATTCATCTGGCCTCGGTAAGCCAACCTCATCTGATGCCGTCCCTCCTGCTCTCTCGGGGCCTTGCGGGTGGTGCCGCTCGATTAGAATTAGGCCTATATGGTGGCCAGACCACTCGTTGTTGGCTGGCGCGTGGTAACATTTAGTGGCGCCTACCACTCGCGGCTGGGCGCCTGACCTTACATGAATATGCCGCTTGACTATTATCTGCAGCTTTCACGTGACCAAGGCCTACTTCTCATGGTTTCTCCTTGAACTTTCTTTACGACCAGGCTTCAAGGTTGTCACGTGCGGTTCTCCTTTAACTTCTTTCTTTCTCCATGCATGCCTCATATACCTCAACGTTGGCGTACCCTGTAACCCGGCTACGTGGATATGTGCCACAAGTGATTTTACATGCGCACACATGTGCGCATGCAGGATCACTTGTGCGCGTTTGGTATATAATGAACATAAAGGTGTAAATTCTGTGGGAACGAGACACACGTACGTGGCTGATCGTTCAGCACACGTCTTCTCAGACAAGATAACGGCACCGCTGCATCCTGGCGATGCGCGCGGAAAATCGGCGCGCTATATAAGAAGCAACCCGCCCAACGCTTGGTCTGTCCTGTCGCCGGCGTCAACTGGAGAAGAACTGCTGTTCCCGGATTCTTGTATGCGTGAGTTGGGCAGGTCGCCAGTAAATCGGTTCTTCGTCTTTTGATGAGAGGCCTGTCTATCTTGCTTTGACTACGGACGGGACGCAGCAAGCCCAATACGCATCAGTTCTCATATGTATGTCGCCGAGAACATCGACCTAAAGGCCAACACGTGTCCTTTCTCATTGAAGATCACTATATAAGTTCTGCAAGTGGCTCGCCCTGAAATATATGTTGCCAGGTGTTAAGGCACATTACAAAATAGAAGCTCATCGTTTTCAAGTTATTACATCCGACTGAGTTCTCATGCCGATAACTGTGACAAGGGCTTCCTAGGACGTTTCAGTCTTCGATGTAAAGCCAGCGTTACAAATGTGCACCTGTACGATAAGGTTAACTGCTTGAAGCGTTTCAGGTGATGCTGACTGAAATACAGTTTTGGAAAAAATTTCCACTAGTGTGATCCAATAGTAAAGTCGTACTTGTGACATTGTCAAACGTCCTTGAAACGGCCTGCGCGTCGACACGAACGATGCAGATGATCACGTGACCCAAGTACGTCCGGAAGAGAAGTGAAGCACGCCGGCTTTGTATAAGAAATTGATTATTAACAAATAGATTAATTTCTGATATTGCCTAAATATCTTGTACGTGCCTTCTAGAACTCGAACCCCAGCACCTTTACAGGCGTTGAACCCAAGACCTTGCTTGAATAAAGCCTGATTAAAGTGGGTTATGATGGATTAAGGCGCACTAGGGTGTCACAAGGCGTTCACCACCACGTCTCTTAGTCGTTAGCTGTATAAGGTTTTTCTAAACACAATTGCAGTACTTCAGTTTGAGGCACAGCTTACTGCTTTACCGTTGCAGATGACAGGCTCACTTCTACACGCGTCCATTCATTTTGTAACAGCTGAGCTGGGTCGAGGTTGATCCGTGGGCAGCGATGTTCGCACTTAACAGCGGAGTTGTCACGTGAAAGGGAAAAGCGGATACGGTCTTTCTCCAGACTCACTACCATACTGTTACATGATAGGGATTCTGCGAAGGACAATACGGGAAGGGTTAATTAATTAGTTAATTAATTGATGATTTGTTGGGTAGCGCAAAATGGTCCCGCGCCTGTCCTCGGCTCACTACCGGTACCCTTGCTCTCTGTCCTGCTGCATGGCAGTGATAGTGACAATGCTACATGATGACAGTGATGGTTGAAGAAAAAGAAAAGTAGAAAGATGCGCAAAGGGAAAAGTGGATGGTCGAGTAAATGGGAAACTCACGCTTCTGCCCCTGTCTGATGCATACGCATAGAAACCTCGGTAAACCAAACGCTTAGAAAAATAATCGGGGGACGGCTACGTTTAGCAGGATCGGTGAAAAAATGCAGAACAAATTATTAACAGGAACAACAGCTGACGTGGCCGCGCGCTTCAAGACAACGCTACGATGGTTTACTTCATTCAATTTTTGCCGCTCTTCGCGCTGGTCAAGCGGGTGCTGCCATGGAGCGGCGTTAACTCAAAACGGCAAGAATTGTGCTCGGCCTCCGAGACAGCATGTCGACAAGTTTGATCTCGGAGGCAGTAATTTGTGCCTTCGAGATTAGCATTAAGACGTCGTCACAATGTTCATGTTGAGCGCTTCTACGTGTTTGCTTCTTCAAATGCAGAGATAATGCTCAACAAGCGGCATCGAGGACAAGCTTGTCGCCTTCAAACGCAGCCGTCAAGATCAAATTTATAAACCAAATAAGTCCTATTTGGTACTTGAATTTGCACCAGCCAGCGCAAATATTTCTTTACGTTTTTTTGAGGCGTAAATGGTGAATATGAAGCAGGAATTATTTTATCCTTGCTTGTCTCGGCTAAGTATGTAAAGAAATAAAGCCACAAATAATTGTTTCGGTTTCGTTTCTACGCAATGGCCGCCTTCATGCATCATCAGGGCTGTTCATTTAGTGCGCGATTGCTTAATTAACAAGCACCACGACTTGTATTCGCGCCGCCAAGTCCACTAAACTGCGTGCCTAGGTGCTAGTAATCGCTCTCTACATCTTGTTTTTATGTATCTAACTGCGGATGCCCGATGAATACCTAGCGAGCGATCCGCGGGAGCCCAATTTCACGCGCTGACCAAAAGGGGGTATGGTTCCCCCAGCGCAACTGCGCGCTATAATCAGGCGCCGGGCAGCGTCTAAGTCTCAGAAAGACGAAAGCGGCGGTAAGGCGCGCAAGAGGAATTCCAAACAAAGTGCGAGCGACGCGGCGGCGACATCGTCGTCTTCGAGAACAGCGGCGTGCACCCCGAACAAAAGGAAAGGTCTTGCCGGCGGCGACTTCACTAACATCAAAAACAGGCTGTGCTCCCGTTTCGGTGCGGCATCAAACCAATCAAATTCAGCGGCGAACAGCGAAAGCAGCGACGCGCTAGTCGAAAGCGTCGAAGATGCGGGAGACCCGAAGCCAACAAGGTCAGTCGTGGTGTTCCGCAAACGCATGTGCATTTGAATCTGCGCTATGTCACGACCAGGGAACTGTACGTGACATTGGAGCCTTTCAACTCGACGCATGTGTAGTTACACATGCGAAAAGATGTCGTAACCATTCCTGCACATGATGCCACGTAACATGCGCGATGATAAAACCATAGATGAGGGACTATGATAAAACGATGATAGCAACGAGCATGAGAAGATCTCAGCTGGGCGCTAGTACGGTTACATAATCGCAGAGATTGCTCTTAACATGCTTGTACTTGATACTGTGATTCATGCTCGACATCATGGTATTTCACTTGAGTGATGTGCGTTTGAGGCTTTCTGCTTGATGACTGTAGAAATCTGAAGATACCACAGATGCTGTCACGCTGGATCACGCTATTTACTATCTCTTTATTTTCTTACAGCTACACGCCACTTGAAAGCCAAGTCGTGGCGATTAAACAGCGACATCCGAACACCGTCCTGCTTGTTGAATGCGGATATCGGTTCCGATTTTTCGGAGAAGATGCGGAGGTAATCTCGTGCTTATCGTCTCTGCAGTCGTATCTAATCAGAGTGTATTGTGTGTACGCAGCTGGGAATAGCGCTTGCAGTTACGCTGTGTAAATGCTATGCATGTAATCTGATGCAAGCGAACACGAGTTCTCTGTCTTTCTTCAGTAAGGTTTAGTAAAACACAACCATGAACAAAGGTGTGAACAGTATTGCTAGCTTATGCAAGTGTTAATTTCGAACTACACATGATAGGTCTTTCTTAAAGAAACTGACAATACAAAGTGTCTTACACGTGGTCTTGGTTGCACAATATGAAGTGGTGTGCATTCTCACATCCCAGCTAACATAGATGCAGTGGCTAGTTGCTTGTACATATTCATTGGAGCACACGTCTTTATTGAACTAACAGAAACATAACACGGCTTGGAAGGCATGAGCAAAGTGACACATTTTGCAGTGTCATTTTGCTTGTACCTTCTTTGTCCTTTTTCTGTCTGTTACTTCATTGGACATCCTAGCCAATGTCCGCTACTGACTAATTGCATTGGAGTGAGCTAACGCAAGACTCAAGTTGTTTGATCTGGCGTTACTTGGATGCGCACGCAGTTGGCTTCCCGTGAGCTCTGCATCATGTGCAACCGTGACCACAACTTCATGACGGCCAGCATTCCGGTTCACCGCTTGGGTTTTCATGTGGAGCGCCTCGTTTCCCGTGGTCACAAAGTGGGCATAGTCCGCCAGACCGAGTCGGCAGCGCTCAAGTCGGTTGGGACGTCAAAGTCGACCGTGTTCACTCGTGAACTCACAGGCACTGTTCACCAAGTCGACATTAATTGGAGAAGGTATACCAAGATTTTGATTATAGATGCACAAAGAAACACATTACCGTCTTGTTTTTGCAGGTAGAGTGTTGAGTACTTAAAGGCTGTATAAATTTGGCATTCAGACAGTCCATCATGATTCATGCTTGAAAGGGGTTGCAGTTGAACTTTGCTATGACATATGTGGATGTAACGAATTATTGGCTTTAACAAATTAAATAAGAAGTAGCATTGTCATTAAGCCAGCCTTATGAATGTATATTTATAGTGAATTATTGGCTGTAATGAAGCAATTTCCGTGTCATATTGAATTCGTTATAAAACGAAGTTTGGCTTATGCTCACTGTTGTAACCATACAACTTTTGCTGAAGCTCTCATCATTACTACCTTCTGGCATTTCGTTTATTTCTCGCATGCTTATCAAGTGTTGTGGCATGCTCAAATGCACATGCATGAAAGCTTTTAGCATTAATTTTCACCATTCTAGGTGGACTTGTCTGTGTAGCGCTTTGCTTCCAAGCTTAGGAAAACCATATGACCTTGTATTAATCTACCTATATATATCCGACTCTGCAGCTTACTTTGTTTTATGTTCATCGTCCGCATCTCTTGTCTATCGTGAAAAGTTTTTTGTACCTCAGGTCAGTGCCAGCCAACACATCTCAGTGCAATCATGGAACGTAGCTTGAAATGTGATGTCACAGGCGCACACCTTACCATAACTTGTGCCATTACATTTTACTGGCAAACATTTTAGAAGTGTGGGAAGGCTTTCGTAAGCATTCCCAAATACTGATCTTATCAATACTTACTTGTTTTATTTTGCCTGCTTCCACAGAACTCTCGACAGGATGTGAAGACTCAACCAAGGGAGGATACCTTGTGTCTATATGCGAAGCTGAGTGTGCAACGCCTGATCACATACTCGTCGGTGTTGTGGTGTGTATGGTTCCCTTACTTAATGATGAAACATTGTACCTTGTCCAGGTGGCATCGAAGTTTGTTTAAAATAAGAACTAAAACACGGTAACAATCAATAATTGAGGAGGGACTTGCTAACACAAGATTTACACTACTGTCTAACCTGATCCTTGTTTCTTTTACGTTACTGGTTTTTTTTTTTTTTCCTTATCATACTGTGAGCAAACTCTGCGAACAGACTTTTACTGAGCCATATTTTCCAACATGTTTTCCGGAACAAAGTGTGGAACACAAAAAAGGGGTGTAGAGAAAGGCTAGAGTATTACCTTGTTACAACAGATTGGCTTACAGCAGGCATCTGAGTAGGACTTACCAAATTGCAGTGTTAAGCTGATTTTTCCATCTCTTCTATTGGTTACACATTCTTTTACTATGCATTTTGATGTAACATAGTACATTATGATATAATGGACTAAATCACGAAGTAAGTACGCTGGTCAGCACACCTTTACAGAAGACTTCTGCACCATGAACACACCAAAATTCACTTGCTTCCATCTTCAAACATTAATTGGCACAGTTTTGAGATAGGGGCAGCACCAGCAACATAAACACATTGATGTACTGTGCTGGCACATCAAGTGGACAGCTTTGTAGTGGTGGAGACATGCATAATGTCTGAACTGTTTGCCACAGTAGAAGCTGACATGCTTCTTTCAGAAAACTCGGGGAAGAATAAATTCATTCTTTGACCATTTCTGCCTCCTGTTATAACAGACCCATGTAGCGTTTACATAAAAGTCTTTTGCTACAGAATTTGGTCTCTGCACGGTTCTTTTACAACAGACCAAAATCTTCTCGACTGTCAAGGTCTGTTTTAATGAGTTTGCATACTGTAGATAAGCACTCCTGTCTTCCTTGTTCTCCTGTTTCGTGTTCCATACTTTGTGACAGAAAAAAATCATGTCATGCTCTTCTTTTGCGTGCCGGATTTTTATTTGTGCTGAGAGTGCTGATTTAAGCTTCGGTTAAATGCGTGTGGTGCAGGCAGCTCAGCCGACTACGGGAGAAGTTCTGTACGACACGTTCGAAGAGAGCACATCTTCCTGTGAGCTAGAACAGAGGCTCGAGAGTCTTCAGCCGGTCGAGATTGTGTTGTCCGAAAAGTGCCACTCCATGTTGGAGAAGACGGTGGGCAACTTCATGGGCTCCAGGTGAGCGAACAGTGGTCTTTGAGGTTGAGCACACAGCCGCGAGGTTTGCGGCAGTGAAAATGGCGGCGCATGCCGGCTCGTACCATCAGAGCGTACTGGTGAGCAGATTGTGCACTTTTGTGGTGTGCACAATTGGCTGTGCTTAGATATATGTGTGCATGTGCATTTGTGTATGTGTGCATACATACAAACTAAAGATTTTGGGAGGGGGGGGGGTGGGGGGGGGAGAGGAGAGGTTAGGTCTTCTGGCTGCACTGATACAATTGAACCTCTTTATGAGAGGCACTCATGTAACAGATAATTTGGCATAACAGACACCATTCATTTATGTGGTTGGCCACCGTTGGACCTCTTTTGTAACGGACTTGAAGAGAGTTTGTTATCAGAGACAAATTATTTTTAAACTTTGGTTAATAATGTTGTTTGTAACAGACATCTTAACTCGAAAAGGCAGCACTACTGGCTGCTAACTGCAGTTAGTTCATTATGAAAACAAAGCGAAATGATGGACACATGCACTCGCTATCGATACTAGCTTCTACAAACATTTTGCGGACCCTTTTGCAACAGGCTGTGCCTTCCTAAATTTAGTGCTGATCTTATTCGTAGTGTGCCTTCATTGCAATAAGGGTTGAGCAGAAGATAAGAACTTGGCATCCTGTTTATCAAAGACCCCTCATGCAAGAAACAGGAACTGCTCCCTGGTCCAGGCCTTTCATAAAATTGCATCCATTGCTGCTCATTGTTGCAGTCGTGAAGGGGTGCGTCTGGAGCGACTACCACCAGATTATTTCAAGCTGTCTCCCAGCCTCGACGCCCTGACCACCTTCTATTCGGGCAGCAAGGACTCGTCCGGCATTGCTCAGCTGACGGCAATCCCGCCAGTCATCATCTGCTGCGTCGGCTCGCTTCTTGAGTACCTGAAAACGTTCAAACTGGAGGAAATTCTCAGGGACGTGAGGCAAGTGCCTTGTTATATTGAAACTTTACAACTTTTGTTCTCATCTGTAGTTCTGAGTATTTATAGTAGAAAAACAACTCAACCCCTAAACATCTTCAGACAAGAGTAAATTGTCGCAGCTGGCAGGCAAGCATTGTAAAATTTAAAAGTACCCCGCACTTCAAGTTGTGACACTGGTATAGTAAAGCTATTCTTAGGATATTCAAATACCAGCCCCAGTGTTGAAAGATGTGTGCTGTTGATTGGTGTTTGTTTTGTCATCAGTGATAACAATAATGTATCAGTTTGTTTCAAATGAATGAGTTCATGGTGTAATACATTACCTTCATGTGGTAAGATTCAGTAATTAGTTATCTTATTTTTTTTGTGAGGACTGTTGTTATGTTAATACTAGCAAGAATTTTAGGCATTTTGGCATCATTGCTCTAAATAAAAGTGTTGGGAATCCTAAGAGTATCGTGGTGCCTTAGAAGGCAGTGGATGTATTTTTAATAATGCCACATGGAAAATTCATTTTGGTCCCAATCTTAAGGGGGCGGTTTCATGGTGACGCTCCAGCACAGTTGGACCTAGGTCTAGGTCACATGGGAACGAACAGTGACTCTTGAAGGAGCCGCAGCAACTTTGTCAGTTTGCTATCATTTATGTGTGGTGCGTGTAAACAATGAGGACTTCATTGTTTTCCAGCTGCTCCAACAGCAATTTCAGTTATTCTTAAGCAACTGTGTTCACACGTCATGGCATTGTCTATTGCGATGAGGCTTAGAGATGCTGGGTGACGGAAACTTTAATATTGGATGAAAATACTTCTGACATGTTTCTTGGATACGATATGTGGAGAGCCTTAACAATGCATGCCAAGAGCACGAAGAAGGCCCTTTTTTAACACCTCAATATCGTCAGTACTCCTCCACTTGATGGTACGAGGGCTGTCTGATTTGTTGCAACATTAAAATGACAGTGGAAAAAAAAACTGTTATTTGGAATGTTTAGATGCACATTCCAGCTGCAATCCAACACACTTACAACCATATTGAAGTGCCACGGAAACTACATTGCTATAACTAATAATTGGGGTTGCATGAAAAAAAGCTAAATAAAGGAACCCCAAGGCTGTTTATTGTGTGTGTGTGTAGGGGGGGGGGGGGGCACTTTTCTGAGCACGGTTCTGATTGAGTGTTCTTGTGACTAACGGGCAAGGCAGGGCGGGTGGGTGGGTGTCCGTCCTGCCTTGCCCGTTTGTGAAAAGAACGCTCAACCTGAATTCTTTGAGGCAGGGGTTAGCCTTTATAGAACCAACTGAACTTAGAGAACAAGTAGGGTTTAAGTACAATTGCAGTGTCAACGCAGCTCTGCTATATATATTCTGATAGGCATCAAATAGTGCACATCCATGCAGTGTTGCTGGCAGTGAAAGTGAACTGTATTGTGACACGATTTGGTTGCTTTCTTTTCTTCAGCAACTTCACTCCCATGTCCAGCGGCTGTCGTAAATTGGATCTCACAGCGGCGACGCTGCGGAGGTTGGATGTGTTCCGGAACTCATCGGATGGATCCGTGAAAGGCAGCCTGTTCGGGCACTTGGACCACACGTTGACACCTTTCGGCCGCCGCCTGCTTTTCTCATGGATAGGACAGCCGTTAGCTGACTTGGAGTGAGCAGCATGATCAATGGAAAAAATGTATACATATTGCACAAGTGTTCTCAGCGCGGCTAGTTGGTTTACGTACACTGCAGCAAAACAGCGTGAACGACAGGACAGGTCAAACAATGAACAGCACAGAAGCGTGTTGTTGTATTTGTTCTTTCAGCTGTGGTGCCGTTTGCACCATTTCACCATAGTAGAGTCAAGCTTCATTCTAACAAAGTCAATATGACACAGAAATGGCTGTAACTGTACATTTGCAAATACAGTAAAACCTCGTTATAACGAAGTTGAAGGGGGAGTGGTAATTACTTCGTTATAACCGTTGGTTTGTTATAACCAATATCAATTTCATCTATAAGAATTTCAAGGGGAATTGCGATTACTTCGTTATATCCGATAGTTCGTTATATCCAGGTTCGTTACAACTAGGTTCTACTGTAGCAGTAACCGTACATTTGCTAGACTGTTTTAATGACAGTACTATTTCTTGTTTAATTTATTATGACCGACGATTTGCTTCATCGTTCGTTGTGCAGTGATTCGATGGTGCACATGGTTCTCTCTCTACTCTTCTGAGGTGTGGAGACATGTAACACGTATTACGTTATTAACCATTTAGCTTCCAAATGAAAAATATCTCTAAATTACCACATTTTATTAGTTAGAAACAACTTAATGAGCAAACAGACAGTGAAGCCAAGGAAAACATAGGGGAAGTTGCTTGTGGTATTATAATTGTGGAGAAAGTAGAAAGGAATTAAAGTGGACGAAAAGACAAACCTGCCCTCGGTGGGACCCGAACCCACGACCTTCGGATGTCGCGTCCGATGCTCTACCAACTGAGCTACAAGGGCGGTCGTCCCCCCGTCCACTTTATTGTGTATTTATGTAGGTATTATCCTGGGAGTGTTAGGCAGCGCCACTCATGGCCAAGGCGGCGTGCGTGGAACGCACTTTCTTGCCAGGAGGCGTCACGTAGAACGTGAACTTAGATGAGATGGCTGCTGCCCAATAAGCCCTCGCATGCTACCTAAGGCACCAAGTCTGCCGCAACGAGGCCCAAGCTATGAAATAACGAAAGGGAAGGGGTCAAGGGCTCGTTCTTTATTTGTTAGAAACAACTTAATGAGCAGACAGACAGTGAAGCCAAGGAAAACATAGGGGAAGTTGCTTGTGGTATTGTAATTGTGGAGAAAGTAGAAAGGAATTAAAGTGGACAAAAAGACAAACCTGCCCTCGGTGGGACCCGAACCCACGACCTTCGGATGTCGCGTCCGATGCTCTACCAACTCTACCAACGAGCCCTTGACCCCTTCCCTTTCGTTATTTCATAGCTTGGGCCTCGTTGCGGCAGACTTGGTGCCTTAGGTAGCATGCGAGGGCTTATTGGGCAGCAGCCATCTCACCTAAGTTCACGTTCTACGTGACACCTCCTGGCAAGAAAGTGCGTTCCACGCACGCTGCCTTGGCCATGAGTGGCGCTGCCTAACACTCCCAGGATAATACCTACATAAATACACAATAAAGTGGACGGGGGGACGACCGCCCTTGTAGCTCAGTTGGTAGAGCATCGGACGCGACATCCGAAGGTCGTGGGTTCGGGTCCCACCGAGGGCAGGTTTGTCTTTTCGTCCACTTTAATTCCTTTCTACTTTCTCCACAATTATAATACCACAAGCAACTTCCCCTATGTTTTCCTTGGCTTCACTGTCTGTTTGCTCATTAAGTTGTTTCTAACAAATAAAGAACGAGCCCTTGACCCCTTCCCTTTCGTCACATTTTATTAGTGTTCTTTAGGAATGAGCACATTAACTAACCAGAAAAATGGAATTTGAAGCAATATTTTCTACATTGGAAAAGTTAAAAGAATTCAGGTATGTGTAGGAGACAGTTGCCTTTACTGCATTGTTCACCGTCAATTTATTTTGGAACGTTGCAGTTCAAAATGGTGTCCTAGTACAGTAGCACCATCTGCGCATTACAAGGGAAACTAGCTGCTTGGTGTTGCTCAGATTGTCCTTGGCAAGAGAAACTGTGACATTGTTCCATGTATGTGAGCTAGTTTGCGGTTGTGGGCATGCTCAGTGTCTACATGTTCTGAGCTCGTCAGTTGTAGGTAAGGAATTGAAACATTTGGCAGGAAATCCCAACATGCCAATGCTGGTTCTTTCTCTTAAGCTTGTCACTATCACGTTGTGTTGTGCGTACAGGTATGTACCATGTATGCACTAAAACAAATCCTAAATGCCAATGAATATACGGCATTGGCGTGTACACATCAATGACGCGTAATGCCAATGCATCAATGCATTGGTATTTGAGGTTTGTTTTTCCCACTTGTCGCCAGTGACGACAAAGCAGTGGTAGTAGGCTTTGAGCTTTGGATGACTCCAACCGCTTCCCTACTTAATTTGTATTCTTTAAATGGCACCATCTTGTTATGTTATCAAAGATGGTCACTTTGGTTAGAGAAACTGCCATGTTTGATATTCGATGTGCTGCGAACAACAGAGATAGTGAGAGAGTAATTTTAATTTTTCATCTCTCTTGACGGGGGGGGGGACTAGGTTGTAGCAAAAACCTTGTACATGTATAACTTCTGTGTGAGTGACTAATTTCTTTTATGCAAAAATTTTTTATCATTGATAGTGCAATAAGCAGATGTCTAATTACTCTGTAATTACAGTGGCTTGCTAGAATATGCACGAAGGAGTGCCCTACTGTCTGAACTTGCCTGTAGAAAGTTATTGGAAACTTGACTCATTCATCAACAGACCGTAGTAGTCCGTGTCTAAAGAGGATACAGTCGCTATACTGAAGAAGCATTGCTCAGGGTGTTATGTGTTAATGCAGGTTGATAAAGGAACGCCAGGAGGCTGTTTCAAACATACTTTCCCTGGGAGCCAAGAGCCTTCCAGAACTGAGAAAATTCCTCTCAAGAATGCCCGACGTCCAGCGTGGGCTTTGTGCGATACTGCACAAAAAGGCAAGCATCCAATTGACAGACTTATGTGCAGCATTTCCTGTACTGAAAGCTTGCAGACGATGTTACAAATGTTGTAATTTACCGCTACATGTTGTAAATATGTTGCAAACGTACTCGAAACAATATAATCTGGCTTCAGCAAGCAAGGTGGTTTGTTCATCTGTGCTTTACTACACTAAATGTGTACTGAAAATATAAGGTTGTCGAGATACACAACGTACACGGGATGGA
The DNA here is from genome assembly GCA_013339685.2 of Hyalomma asiaticum. Taxonomy (NCBI): domain Eukaryota; kingdom Metazoa; phylum Arthropoda; class Arachnida; order Ixodida; family Ixodidae; genus Hyalomma; species Hyalomma asiaticum. The sequence goes on from CM023487.1 coordinate 20,974,694, forward strand.
AGACAACAGGATGTCCCTGTTGCTTTCTGTACTGTGTGTGTTGTCTTAACTCCCTTTCATTCTTGTTAACCATAGACCTACTGGATGTACATAATCCATAGACTGATTATTCGACTTCATAAAGCCAAATAGTGACTGCTAGTTATTTCGAATCATCTGTGGTCTTCTGGATAGATTATTCATGAACATTGAGTTGTGAAGTGCACTCGCATTGCAAATTTTCAGGATGTTATGTCTGTTTGCATTACGGTGAATGAAAGATATTGTGCTGCTGTTCTTGCGATTGGTGCCAGCATTTCTGACAAGCTCAGTTTGGTTGTAGCATTCTGTTTGATAATATGGTATCAGATGTGTTCACTAATTATACACTGCTACACTGCTACAATGATACACTGCTTCGCCCCTGAATTCTGCAAGGACATGCATGCTTTCCAACTAACTACTTACTTAACTCTTTAACTTATTAATCAACGAATGCTCCACTTTGGACTATAATTCACTTACAGAGCTGTTTGTTTTCTATTAGGTTGCAAGGCACAGTTAGGCATTGTAGGTATGCCCTATGTTTCATAACTGCAACCTACGTTGTGTGTTGTGGTGCTAAACATCGTTCATCTGTCTGCTCGTGTTACATTCTGTAACATCAAGAAACGTAGCTCTAGCCAAATGGATAAATAAACATGACCTGTCCCCCTTTCCCCAATGATACTAGTCTGTGACCACCTTGCCCATTGCAGTAAGTCTACTGTTTCTCCTACTTCATGAACTCACAAAGTGATATGTACTAGTTCAAGTATGCGACAGGGTGAAGGTTCCTCATGGCATGTTATTGAAGTGAAACTATTAAATGAGTGGAAGGTGCCTGGACACTTCTTACGAGCATCGGCTGACATTGGCTATGAGTGCCTAATATTGTCCGTCATCTCTTATGATAATGTAATAAATAATACTCAGCCTCTGACTTGGTATGCTAGATGCTGTGCACAGTATGACAGTTCCCAGAATGAAAATTCGCAGTTAATTTTTTTTTTCATGATGCAAAATACTGTAGTGATGATATCTTGGCGCACATTGCTGACATAGTTGCTCCTTATCAAATTTTTTTCAGGTGAAGCCATCCGATCTGGTGGAAATACTGTTGGCTCTTTCTCAGGCGCAAAACCTCTTTGGGGCACTCTGCACAAACTTTTCACTAGGCATCACGAGTACTGCATTGAAGAATTGCTTCGTCAGCATTGCGAAGTTCTTGAGAGACGTTGACAGCCATCTCGAATGCTTGGACCTCAATTCAGCCAAGTATGTAAGCACACGTCTTTGACGTTGAGGAAAATGTATTATGGTAAATCACTTGTGCTGGAGTTTGCAGAGTGGTGAAATGGTCTTTCTGACTGTAGTAAAGTGATGTTCTCTGAGCACCACTACGGTCAAACCTTGTTCTAGCAAATTGAATATGACATAGAAATAGCTTCATTGTATCCGATAATTCGTTATAGACATATATTTTGCAAGTTCTGCAAAAAAAAATGCAAGGTGGAGTAACGTTTATGAAAGGGAAATCTGTATGGAAAGGGAAATCCTACAAGGAAATTCACATGGGTTCAAACCCTTTAACAGGAAGAATTTTTCAACAACTAAGAAGCTTTCATTTCTGAGATATCCTTATGAATTTCCTTGTAGCTTTGTGCTACAAAACGGGTGGATCCTAATTTCCTCTTTCAAAGAAGAAAGCCTGTCGCATTTATTCCATCAACCCTATAGTCGCAGTGAACAAGAATGCAGTTGTGGCCATGCGGCATGGAAGTCAACCGCTGAGCTAACAACATGGAGAAGGCCGCCTGTTTGCTGATATCGAGAGTCTGTACACACTTTTGGAGCACCCCAACTTTCATACATGGCAGCCTCATGTCGACAGCACCAGGAGAACAGAACTTTGCTGAGTATTTGTAAACAACCGAACAGTCCCTAAATGGGGGTCCTTTTGCTTCATTTCGGTTGACCAACGTTCGCTTAGACAACCACATCGCATCTAAAGCCTTACCTCATCAGGGGGAGTCACACGAGAGAAAAATAGTGCTGGTTGTCACATGCACACATAGAAGAATGGGGCTATAGTTGCGCATGCCCGGAAGCTTGTAATTCGCGTGCTTACGGCACCCTTTTCAAAACAGAAAAATCATTGTTGTTCACGCATTCAAGTGCCATGCCTTACAGGCTTACTGTCGACACTGCAGAGAGAGGTGGCTGCAGGTGAAATAAAAGAAGAGACCGCCCGCGCAGACATAGAGGGGAGCATAGCTAACGCTCGTGAGCAGCGACAGTCGCGGCGGTCGCCCTCAGACCTGAATGAAAAGACACATTTCAAAAACCGAAGAGAGAAAAAAAAAAGAAAGAAAAAGACGGACTGAGCACACGCATGCACAGACATACGCACCGTTCCGAGAGTGGGAGTAACGACAGCAATTACTTGCTCACTGGGGGAGCACGAAGGAGAGAATACAGGAAGCCAGAGGAAAGGCCACAACATTGTTGTAGTGTGTCCACCCCGCACCCCTAGACCTCCAGTCTCACCCCCCTCTTTCTGTGATCTATTCGCCGCTTCTTCGCTATCTTCGCGTACTGTCCCCGGCTAGTTCGCAGAAGCGTTCGCAGAAGCGCGTCTCCTCCTCACCCAGAGCCGGCCGGAGTTTCTTTTTCTCCGTTCACCGCCACCCTGACCGAGTGGCGTAGCCTAGCGGGAAAATTTTAAGTACGACTGTCATGGTGGCAGTGAGACCGCCACCTTAACAGGAAGAATTTTTCAACAACTAAGAAGCTTTCATTTCTGAGATATCCTTATGAATTTCCTTGTAGCTTTGTGCTACAAAACGGGTGGATCCTAATTTCCTCTTTCAAAGAAGTATATTAATAGCACTGTTCTGTTGACAGTACTATTTTTCATTTCTTCTACTATAACCAATAATTTGGTATATTGAGACTTGGATGTAGTTATATAGTCATAACTTGTGGTTTCTGAACAGTTCTGTGGATATAACGGCCTTGCTTATTTTCTCCAAATGCTGCATTTGTTGCTAAAGTTGTGAATATGAGGATGGAAATATCAGCTCACGTCAATTGGGCAAATGGGTGTTCAGTGTTTGCTAATAGTTAGAAAAATATGCGATATTCAGTTCAACTCGATTTGCTTCTGCTGAAATTCACAGACTCCTAGAAACATTCAGTGAGGTGAAGAGATGTGCAGATTCTCGCAAGCTGGACTAAAAATATAGTGAACTTGGTCACTCTCTTGCAGGCGCAATGACATGGCCACACTTTTCAAGGACTTATCCGACTACCCCGATCTTCTGAAGTGTCACGAAGATGTTTTGAGTATTGAGGAGAAGCTTACTTCACTCCGAAAGGACATCGCTGTGCAACTTGGAGTAGCCAAATTTGACTACAAATCAGTGAATGGACTACCGGTAAATGCATTAGTTTTTTTTTTTTTTTTTTGGTTGTAACTAATGGTTGAGTTTGTGTGTTCAGAGTCACCTTGAGAGCCTTCTTAGACATCAGAATTGAATTTGGGAGGTGCAATGCAACATATTGGAGTTGACATATTTGACCGCACATCAGCCAACAGGCTGTTGGTAACTTTATTGCCTGCTACTGGAAGTCTTGCTTAATGGTTGACTGTTCAGAGTTGCTTTCGGTGCCCTGTTACATGCTGAAATTTTATGAAGGCTGCATAGAACACATGCCTTCGTTGATAGCTTTGAACATGTAACCTTGATGGCTCACACCTTTACCATAATTTTTAAAGAAATCTGTACAGTAGCCATTGCATCTATAGATGCGTCATAGTACATGCAAAACGTTTCAAGTTCTTCGAGGTGTTTAAGGGAAGTGCAGGCAATATATTGAACGATGTTGTGGCCTTGCTGTCATGTTTACAGAAATAACATTTGGCTCAAATGCTTGTGATGGCAGTTTTACTGCTAAAGTGTTACTTGGTTTATAAGTATATTGTGAACTTGAATGGCACCAAAAGTCGTGTGACCAATGGGAGATGCTGATACAATGACATAATTCTCGACGTCACATCTTGTTGTACAAAAATGCTTTGATTTATGTCAAATTTATGTATTGGGCCTGTAGAGCTCAGAGATATCTCTGCTACTCTTAGGTTGTGACTTGTGTGTGATTTCTTTTTATTAATATGTGTGGGATAAGTGCATTTAATGGTTTTATTCGATGTCATTGCTCTCGAAGCCATCAAATGACTCCTCGAAGGCAGACGCACAAGTTGTGGGCCTGCGAGCTCAAGCAGGACCAAACATTAAATTCACGCTTGCAACCGACGTGGCTTACATCTTCCCGTTGGGCTAGAGTAACCTAAAACCATTCTAGGGGGTTCTTGCGCAGGTGGGAGCGCTTGATCAGGATTTTATGGTACTTTTTAGTGCAAGATAACACACTTGAGAAAGACAACAGGACAAAGTACTACTCTCAAATGACATGGCGTCTTTCTTATGCATGTTGTTTTTCATGGCGTCCTTTTTCACCCGCACTGACGTGTTCAAGCGTAACTGCTTTCCTTCAACAATCGAAACCTGGAATTTGTTGCCCGGAAGGGTCGGTTTCTTACAACTTAAAGAATTTCTGGAAGCCTGTTCATGAATGTTCATTCTTTTCTTTGTTTTTCCCACTACTACAATAGCCTTATTGAGGTTGCTGTTTGTAAAGGTGAATAGAAAAAGGTATTATGTATTTGCACCAAGTAGTCTACCCCAATGCATCGCGGTCAACACCCGTGTTGCTTGTGAATGGCACAGGTCCGTCCATCTCTTCGCTGCTCATGGCGCACTGGGTGCATATTGTGGTGCAGGTGAAGTTTGGTGATGTTGCTGCGTTTGTCACCGTGAAGGCTCACAGGCTGACAGTCTGAAGCAACAGGTGGTTAAGAGGAGTGGAGAGCTCCAGGCACTAGAAGACAGACCTCTCCTTTTGTGACACTGCTAGCCGTGTTTGCCGTGTGTATGGTTATGCCACGATCAGCTCCTCGGCTGTGTTGTCTACTCAAGACGAAGTATGAACTCTGTCGAAGTGCCTCTTGGGAGTCCTATTGCATACTTATGGGCCTTTCCAATGAAGATGTGTTGGGTGCGGTTGTTTCGGCAAACGTTCGTGTAAAGGTGGTAGCAGAACTTGTCACACGATGAGTACATATTTTGTAATTCTAACTGAAACATAATGCAGGAGCCTCGTGGTATGTCATGTCTATAACTCTTCTGGTTTTTTCACATTGTTTTCAGTATCTTGTTGAAGTGGCCGTCCAGAAAACTTCCATGATACCTCGGGACTGGTTCAAAATAAGTTCGTAAGTATTCTTGCTATGACGTTAGCAGAGCTGTGAGTCAGAGTAGGAAAGCTTTTTTACTCCACGAAGAAAAAAAATGAATTCTGCCACATCTTCTGAATGACCGCAGCAGTTAATGCTGAATATAAATAACATAGGATACTGCAAGTTATTATAAGGCTTTCTTAAAGAACTGCTGAGGGGATATTTTAAAGGCAGTACTTATACTATGTTGATTTGATTATCTGAGATGAAATAGCACTATTGTCGAGATACTCAAACTGTAAACATGGCTTGTTCATTTGCTTATTTTTGCACATTGCTTGTTCCAAAATTAAAAAAGTTTGAGGAAGGCAAGCACACCTTATAAGTTTTGACAAACGTTCACCAAAAGACATTTGTCTAATAGTTCTTATAAGTATCTATTTGTTAAGCGCTTCAGCAAGAACACTTTAGGACCACTTCATTATAGCAAGGAATCTGCTACATACATGTTCATTAAAGCAATCTTTAGTTCAGTATGCAACATACTTAAGTGGTGGTTATGCATAAATTGGTTTATCACATGGGAAAATATTATTTCACTGTGGCAGTACATTTGAAATTGCCACGAAGTCATGCTACCAATAAGCAGTTGAAAAGGCCGATGGCTCCATATGCTTGAAATTTATTTCCAGACCTTTGCTTTCTACTGAGCTCCTGTTTCTTTACTACATATCCATATATGTCTGGTTGCTGTATAATTAGTATATCCGGTATGTATACAGTCAAACCTCGTTAAATGAATGACATGGTAATATATTTATGTCCAAACATTATATCCAAATATTCATCATGAATGTATATTCGTAACACTGTCTAATGCATTACTGCTTTTCATTGAATTTATTACAACCATAATTCATTACAGTAATACCTCGTTATAACAATGTTGAAGGGGGAGCCATAATTACTTTGTTATAACTATTAGTTCATTATAGCCAATATCCATTTCATCTATGGGAATTTCAAGGGGAATTGCGATTGCTTCGTTATATCCAGTAGTTCGTTATATCCAGATTCGTTATAACGAGGTTCTACTGTATATCCACATTCGCTAAATGGAGGTTTGACTATATATCATATATCTTTCAGTTCTTTCCTTCACAGGTGGATTTGCTCCATATTATAACCCTTTGGCTGCTGAAGAAACAGTGCTCGTTCTGCGTTCTTCTTTCGCTGTACTGTGTGATTCGTGCTGTTTACCTTTCCACTTAAGATATGTACCAGCCTGCCCTGCCCACTATAGTTTGCTGCAGTGGTTCTTTACTGTTAAACTGGCAGTGGTTTCGTTTCAGGACGAAGGCTGTGAGCAGGTATCGACCGCCTGTGGTGGAGCGTCTCTACAAAGACCTGTGCGTTGCCAAAGAAATGGCACTTATGGAGAGCCGCAAGTCCTGGCTCACCTTTCTAGAGTAAGAAATCTTGTGTATTACACTGGGTGGTGTGTGTGTGTGTGTGTGTGTGTGTGTGTGTGTGTGTGTGTGTGTGTGTGTGTGTGTGTGTGTGTGTGTTATTACAGCATGTTATGTGTTTTTATGCAACATTCTGTGTATAGCTCTACAGTCATTCTTGTACAGACAGACTTCAAATCAGGAATTAAGACAGATAGAATTAAGATATAACAGATTCAATATAGCATGGGAATACCTTCGTTATATTCGATATTTCATTACAAGAGCGTATTCATCATATGGTTTTATTGGTAATGCTATCTTTAATTTAATTTGTTATGACTGCTAATTTGTCATATCTGAATTCGTTATACAGTACAACCTCGTTATAATGAACCCGGATATAACAAATTATTGGATATAATGAAGCAATCGCAATTCCCCTTGAAGTTCCCATAGATGACGTGGATATTGGCTATAACGAACTAATGGTTATAACAAAGTAATTACGGCTCCCCCTTCAACTTTGTTATAACGAGGTTTAACTGTATTGTGGTTCGACTGTGTATGTGTTGTAGGAATCAAGGCACATTTGTTTGACATGTACAGCCTTAGATATGTAGCATGCAGGTAATCAAGTTACTGTCTATATTGAACTACTGTAACATCCTTTCGTACATATGTACATGTACCACAGCACCAATGTTTAGCAGTGTTGTGTGTGTACGTGCCATCAACTTTCAATGTATACAATGCTGTGCCCATGTAAGCAGGCCTTTTTAAATCATGTTGCCATCGTTCCTCCCATCATTAAAAATATTCATGCCAACAAAACAGCTCTCTTTTGGCAGATGTTATCAGACAAACTGATGTCTGTTCACGAGACATATGACATTAGGATTCGTAATTGTCATTGCAGGAAGCTAAGTACGAGGTACACGGACTACCAGCAGGCAGTGAAGAACATAGCCACGGTTGACTGCTTCTTGTCCCTGGCTGAGACTGCATCTCAGGCCGGATACTGCAGGTCAGAATTGCGAGCATTGCATCTCTGATCATTAAATGCACATTTGTGTAGGGAATAGGAGTGGCCTGGGCCTTAACAGCAGCATCACCACTGGCTTAATGTCGTGGTTCGTGTGGTTGGTTGTTTCTGAGCGCTGTCTATTTGCCTGTGTTCCCTGTTAAATACCTATTGAAAGGGTTGTGCAGAAGTTCTTGAACATAGTCAGAAAAACGATGCCAATTAGTTGTGGAGGCTCCTATGAACATGTAGCCAAACATTGCACAGCATGCACCAGGGGAACTTGTGGTTAGGTTTCAAGTACAGCTGGAAGTCGCCCACTCTCCTTTAAAAAAATTATGTCAAAACGTGCATTGACTACATCGCATTACTTTATTATTTTCGCTGTTACTAACTGAATATACATATACATTTCTTATGTGTTGAATTCAAAACAAACAGATGAAGCATTAGTGAAGATGTTTCAATCATCATGGAATCACCGATGCTAGCTCTGCTTCAAGTGAAATAGTCGGTGCTCCTTGTAACACCATTTGTTGAAAGAAGGGCGGGCAGTTTATGGCTGTATTTGGAATGACATTGCAAATTCCCTGATGCGTGCAGTGCATTAATATTCGACACATGTTTATAGGAGCCTGACTCCGACAGGAACTGACTGGCACCATTTTCTATGTTCAAAAACTTTTTCAGGTCAAGCACGACAACCGTGTGCTCATGCAAGTGGTGACGCTGCTTCGGCATAGGCCACTCCTGTTCTCAAAGACTTATGTTTCTAGTGTTCCTGTGAATTTCCTGTTTACCATTCTTACCAATGCCACAGCTCACGCAAAATCATCTGCACCGCGGAGGCATCGCTTATTGGCTGGCGGTGCCTGCACTGTTTTTAACATGCAAAACTGAACACCACCGCAGGCCACAGATGCTGCCTAAGGACCCCGCCACGATCCGGATTGTCCAGGGAAGGCATCCGGTGCTGGAGCTGAGTTGCGGGCAGCAGCAGTACGTGAGCAACGACACGGATCTCAATGTAAGGCGACCGCAGCGCTGCATGATCAAGTGAGCTTGACTTTTTTTGAACGAGCCCCGAGGCCAGCCTAACAGGCGTTCATTTTGTCCCAGGAGACTGTTCGCTGTTGCATCATCACGGGTCCCAACATGGGTGGCAAGAGCTCGTACATGAGGCAGGTGGCCCTCATCGTCATCATGGCTCACCTCGGCTCCTACGTGCCGGCCGAGTCTGCGGCCATCAGCCTGATCGACGGCGTCTACGTCAGGTCGGGATGCGAGATTCTTGTCATAGAGCAGATGTGGTGCATTTCCTGCTAGCCTGACTGGTGGTGGAGTTTTCAAATAGAATGTTGGAAAAATGAGAGCTTTGAATGGCCGATATAGAACACTTGACGTGTGCACTTGTCTTCTTCCTGCTGACCATTTACAACTGGCTAAACACCGTTGGTGCTGTCAGTATCTTCAGAAATGTTATTGGCCATTCTGTCGTCTGTAAAGGTCCAGCCACTTTGTGACATGTCCTACTACAGTAAAACCTCGTTATAACGAAGTTGAAGGGGGAGCCGTAATTACTTCGTTGTTTGCTTCAAATAAATGTGAAACGTAGCGGAAATGGCGGGAGCTCGCATGCTCATAAACGCTGCCATCTAATCAGCACTGCGTTACATGGCAAGCCAGTGCGTATGTTTGAACGTATGCCCTTTAGCCCTCTCTTGCTCGTGTTTTTTGCTATTGCTAATTACAGTAGAATGTCGTTATAATGAACCCAGATATAACAAACTATTGGCTATAACAAACTAATGGTTATAACGAAGTAATTACGGCTCCGCCTTCAAGTTCATCATAACGAGGTTTCACTGTATACAGAAAACTGGTAAAACAGTGAGAATTCATACAGATGTTTGAAGAGCCACATTTTCTAGCAGGGGTCACATCGTTCCATATTGGATAAAATGAAATGAAATGGAAAGTTGAAGTTAGTGATAAGATCGGCATTGCATAAACGCATCTATAATGGCGAGCATAGTGCTTTTTGACAATAGCTATGCTACATCACCTTGCATCATTATGAATGAACACGAACATTTTGCAAATAACGATATACTAATTTGCTTTGTCTAACTCAAAGCAACGAATTGAAAGGGTGCATACAGGAGAGAAGTGCTTGCTTACAACTTCAAAGTTGTACTTTATAACATCCTATAGCTACATATGCAAAGGTTAACCCACATTCCAATTTGTCGGTTGGCCTTGCTCTTTAAGCATTCAGCACTTGATTTCCGTTGTCAACATTGCAGTTTTAGCTAGAGAATATTTTCGCAAGTTTGCTACAGAATGTTCTTGTTATCTATATGTAGAAAATTCAGTTTACGAGGAAAATGTAAGTATTTGCTTGCTTTAGTTCAACAGGCCGAATTGCATTAACTTTCACAGGAGATTCTGAATATAAAGAAAGGGGAATCTGTAGGCCTAAAAGGAGATAAATAAGTAAATTTATAAAAGACAACAGAAACATTAGTAGTGATGATGTGCCGTTGGATGATTGTTGCATTGTAGTTATTTGAACTGGCTTGTTTCGAAGCGATAACCGGGGTTATTGTTCTTTGTTCAGTTCAGATTCAGGCACATTCCAAGGACACCAATTCCGGTTCATGGTTAGTTCTGGCCAAAATTCCAGTTTAGGTGTGGTTTTTGGTTCGACACTCTGGTTGACAGTGATGAGAAATTAGTCACTGGATGCATGCATCTGGGTCTTTACTGCGTCTGTGTCTAACTTCCACATACACATTTCCCTTGCAAGTATGAACGAACCTGCCCCGCAGCAGAAAGTTTTATTGAACTTTATTTGTGGTTGCTTGTTTTTTTTCGCTTGTGCCCTCTTTTGTGGTGCACATTATGTAAACTTGTCATCGTTTTTACTGAACAGAATGGGTGCCGAGGACGACATCACTCGCTGGAGAAGCACGTTCCTCAGTGAAATGCTGGAGGCCACGGAGATCCTGGACAAAAGCACCAACCACTCACTGGTCATTGTGGACGAGCTGGGTCGAGGCACTGCAACGCATGATGGCACCGCCATTGCCTGGGCTACGCTTCGTCACATTGTGGAGGAGGCAGGTTTCTTTGTACTTTTCAACACTGGAGAACACTGTTAGTCAGTAGTCCAAGAGTCCATTGGTGATAAAATTTGATGAGTTTGCTACATTATGCTATTGTAAGTCGGCCGATTTTGTTGCAATTTAAAATACAAAGTTGGGGAGTCGACTTACAATTGAAGCTGAAGCTATACTGCCAGTCGCTTTTTTTTTCTTTTCACTTGCAGTTTTTTGCGAGTGTCAGCACTTACAATCGAGTCAATTTAAAATCATGTAAATATAGTATAAATGAATTGTGTGCACTACTGAAGCAACCTTGGCAAAGCTGCAGGTCTAGTGAAGATGATTTCGTAGGTATTAACCATGATAGTAGCGTTTCTTTATGGCAGACTTACAAAATGGGAAACTTGGTATATATTATGTCAGCCTCTTCTTTTGCAACTTTTAATTTTCGTCAGTAGAATTGTGAACAGCTGGCTTATATATGTAATAAAATTTTTCCTCGTGGGGCACTCACTAGGTTTAAACATGTCTTGAATTGAGCAATGCCTCACTATTATCAGTACGGTGAATGTGAAGTGAGAACGTTTCTTCATTGGTTATGTGACAGACTAAGGTCTCTTGAGAAAGGACAGAAACAAAAGAACACAAGGACAAAGCTTTGACTAACAAAGGGTGGATTGCTAATGTTGAAATCATTTAGGGGGTGCCGGCAGGGTTGAGGAGTAGTCATAATGCATGCAGAGTTCCGTCATGGTCCCATCAAATAGAGGCTGCAAACAACCATTAACACACCCAAAAAACGGGGTGTCATGATCCACAGGAGTGTCCAGGGAGAAACCATTAGCAGTGATCACGCAGTTAGGTGACTACCTTAAAGATTCTCCAAGCGATCTGAACGTAGTCCCACAGGTTCGAGTAATCATGCGGGTGTCCACTGGCCACAATGTTCGATGTTGTGGGATTCATTCAGCATCATGCGGTCTTCCATTTCTGGCACTAAAGCCAGCTCGGAGCAGTCAGTGTGAAAATGCGCCCAGCATAAAGGCTGGAATGCACTGTCGTACATCGCAAATGGCTGTTGGAAGCGCTCGAGGCAGTTAGCCTGGTCCTACACAGCTTATTCCATGGTCCCTTTGGAGTACTGTGTGCTAATGTACATGGATGTTACTTCGTTATATCCAGTAATTTGTTATAAATGTATATTTGTAATGCTATTTTAATAGCAATATAAATATGTAATTCATTACGGAACTTCATTACAATGAATGCAAACATAATGAATTAAGTGAGAAATAGCGTCGCCGTTAAACCAATCTTATGAATACACATTTAAAGTGAATTATCAGGTGTAACAAAGCTACTTCCGCATCGTATTAAATTCGCCATAGCAAGGTATAACTGGTGTAACCAGTAATTCATTACAACCAATAATTTGTTATATCTGCATCCATTATAACAAGGTTCAGCAGTACTACAGTAGAACCTCGTTATAATGAACCCGGATATAACGAACTATTGGATATAAAGAAGCAATCGCAATTCCCCTTGAAATTCCTATATATGAAATTGATATTGGTTATAACGAACTAGGTTATAACGAAGTAATTACCACTTCCCCTTTAACTTCGTTATAACGAGGTTTTACTGTGCTACTACTACTACCACTACCAGTCAGTCTTGTTTCTCTATTTTATTTACAGAAACGGTGCTTGGCCTTGTTTGTAACGCACTACCCACCGGTTACTCAGATGAAAAATCTCCATCCAAACAACGTCATAAATTGCCACACAGCCTTTGATGTGGACCACGAAGGTGAGTTGGGGGCCAGTGTTAGTTTCCAGTATGTTTTCATTGGACAGTAAAACTTATTTGTAGTGTGAAACAAGCAGCGTGGTTGTTCTAAGAGGGTCAGCTGACTTTCGTCCTGTTGGGGTGAAATGTTATGCAAATGCATTTGTGCATTCATGTCAACATGTACGTAGGAGCATTATGCATGCAGGCTTTCTAAAAGGGGAAAAGCATGCTTGCATTAATGATCATACAAGGCATCCCAGTTAGCATGCATCCAATCTTAAGAGAACTGACTGCTCTCTGAGAATATGGCCATAGTTAAAACACTTCCGTGTTGAATGTTTGCTTGGGAACACCTTAACTCTACGCCACTTTCCCCAGCCCTCTTCATCACCTGAAATACTGTTACTTGAACTGTTTATAAAGGTACAGGTTCTGTTTCTAAAAAGACTCACCTTTAAATTGAAAACTCTGCATACAAAGTAGGAGTGTGTGAATATTCAAAATTTCGAATAATTTTCTAATAGCATGTGCCTTTCGATTCGATTCAACTTTTCTATTCGAACTACTTGAAGCTGTAATCAAAATATGCTATTTTCTCGTGACAAGCAGCCCCTTCCCGCATGTAGTATGCTTCGCCGCATAACACTAGTGGAATGCAGCGAAGCTGACACCTGTGTAGTGTGACAAAGCTGACACTCATGTCCTGTGGCGAAGTTAATCCATGCGCAAGCACTGTTGGACTGTTATTTTTCGAGCAATAGCATTGTACAATGGAGTACACTATTTGCACAATTATTTTTTTTGCCAATGCTCAGCAGTAAATTTCTCTGTGGTTTGTTATGGTATTATTTTAAAAGATACCGTATTTACTCGCGTAATTTGCGCACTTCTTTTCGCGATTTTAGAGCTCCGAAAAGGGGGTGCGCCAATTATGCGGAGATTTCGCGAGCAGATTTCAAATAACGTGTAATATGCAACTAGCGCGGTAACTCTTTTGGATACCATCTCACGTAACACTGCAAAACGCTGGTGTAGGAGAATACGGCCGCCCCAGGGACACTTTTCGCATCTCTTCGCGTTGAGAGTGCGGCACGGCACGTATAAGTGTTTACGAGCCGCCCGCTGATGGTTGCCGAGCGGCACTCCACAGCCCCCCCCCCCCCCGCCTCGTGTCTTTTCATGCTCGTTAAAGACGGGCGGGGCCTTTCTTCCCCGCATCGACGGCAGGTGTCTCGATCCGGGTGATATCGCATCCGCCCTCCGAGCGACGGAGATACGCCGGGCTCGTTTAATCTCTGCTTCAGCCGTTTTCGTCGCCCGCACTCGCATGCTTTTATTCTAGCGACGGTACTTTGGGCTTCGGGGGCTTCCGGAGAAAAGAATCGGAAAAAGGGGCATCGCACTCGCAGCTCCTTTTGCGTGTGACTGCGCTCACCTGCGCAGCGAGGGGTGCGGCCGCGCGGCTGTCCGAAGTCTGTCGATGCGCGCGCGCCGGTGGGCTGGGAACGGGGAGCGCAAAATATCGAGGAATTTTTTTTTTTTTGCAAAGCTGGCTAAATATCAGGGGTGTGCAAATTATGCGAGGGCGCAAATTATGCGGGTAAATACGGTATCTGAACATTATTCAAGAAATGTTCGATTCGATTCAAACTCAAACATTAATATTCTAATTCACTTTGCAATCAAAATTTTGCTATTCATACAGCTATGTTACAAAGTAGTAGTTAAATCTCAGTACTTTTATTCAAATTCAAATCTAAAGAAAAACAAAAGGTTTAAAATCTTTCTTTCAATCTGAATTTATTGAATGCTGAATGAAATTACTTTCTTTTTTTTTCATTTTCAGTCCAGGTCCAACTTTCTGGTCACCTGGTTTTTCAGAGTTTCTTGATTAATTAAAGGGGTCCTGAACCACCCTCCGGGCTTGGTGGAAAAACATATTCTACGGCTTGCCTACGCCGTAATGAACATCTCAGCCAAATGCTGTAGTCATCCGCGAAGCGTAGCGTTCACAAGCGGAGCACAAAGCTTCCACTTCCTCAGGAGCCCTCAACTCAAAAAAGCGGCTTCTCCTCATGCTCCTTGTATATGCTCTGTTTCGTCATAGAGCATTTACAAAGAGCGTCGCTGCTATTGGCCGATGGCAGACACGCCCGCCGCGCCTGTGTGCGGGCCCTTCGCAGCGTGCGTTTTTTAAAACCGTAAGTGCGTGCGTGCCGTGCGCTCGCTTTTCCTTGCGTTGTGAGCCCCTATAGAGGCAAAATAGTTGCTGGAAATATGTAAAAATATATTTGTTAATTTGCAAGTCTCATACATGCCATTGGAGGGCGTCCGTAAACTACCTTGGTGTGGACGCAAACGGCGCGGTGCAAAAGTCACCATGAATAAGTTTTCCAAGAAGGCAACAAATGTATGCCAGCAGCCTGTAATAAATCACAAATTATTCCCAAACTTTAATTAACAATTCATCAGTGATTGTAGATGGGTTTATTCCCTATGGTACTCCAATGTGCCTCCTTCTAGTACTCACACTCAGTAACAAGGCTGGAGTCGAAACCAAAATATTTCTTTTATAAGGTGGATTAAAGGACTAGGTCTGATTAGGGTGTATTTGGGTGGATTAGAGCTCATTAAGGTGCATTAGGGTGGATTAAGACAGACTGAGGTGCATTAAGGTGGACTATGGCATGTAGAGCGGATTATGCTAGACTTAGATTCGGGCGAATTAAGGATTACAGCAGATTAGGGTTGACTAAGGTAAATTAGTGTGGATTTAAATTATTACGTCTGTAATGTTTGGCTTAATTTGGCGTAACTTAATAGTCTGAGCTTATTGAGACTTGACTTAGCCTTAACTTAATCAGTCAGCACCTAATTAGAATTACACTAATCAGGCTTGGTCTAATTAACTTAAGCCTAATCGCACATGACTTAATAAGCTGTGCTTCATTAGCCATGATATAATTATGCTTGAGTTAATTAGTCCTACCTTAATTATACATGAACTAATTAGTTTAGGCCTAGTTACACTGTGCTTTGATATATTATCTTAATTAGGTATCGCTTGGTGAGTATTACCTTAATTAGGTCTGATTTAATCAGTGTTAGCCTAATTACTCCTGTAATATTTAGTCTCAGCTTAATGAGGCTTTACCTTTATGTCATAGCGTAATTTACCTTGGATTTTAATAAGTGCTAGCTTAGGTTTGACTTAAGTAGTAATACCCTAGCTATGTGTGGTTTAATTAGTACTAGTTAATTAAACATGGTCCAATTAGAAGCTTGCTTACGCTAAACTTGTTCATATCAGCTAAATTAGGCTTCACATAATTAGTCCTATACCAATTAGACTTGGTTTAATTAGTATCGTGGCTTCATTAATGGTAAATAATTCGTTTCTGCTTAATTAGGTGTGACTTACTTGTCATAGCTCAATTAAGCTTGAATTAGTTCAGTTTGGCTTGGTTTGACTTAGTTGGATTAGTCCTGTCTGAACTAGGCTTCAATTAATTATTCCTAATTAGGCTCCTTTGAATTAGACTTAACCTTACCTAACTAGTTTTAGGAATCTTAATTAGGCTCCATTGAATTAGACTTAGCCTTACCTAACTCGTCCTAGGAAGCTTTGTCTTTACTACAGCGTGGCACTGTTATGCTCGCGGAGTTTTCTGCAAATTTCCCAGTTTCACCAATAGCTCAAACAGTTTCACTGTTACAATTGACTAGTGTATTCACACATTAAATTAATCCATTCTTCTTTCCGCATGTCAACGCACCTTATTCCACATTAATCTGTCGGCAGGGGTTCGAGTTGTGAAGGTCTTCCTTTCGAGTCATAGTAGTCACACGTTCGAGCCCGACAGGATGATTAACCAGTCTACAATCACTAATCAACAATTAACTAACTTGGGGTTATGCATGACAAGGTGGAGCAGCGTTGATAGTTGCGCTGTTTGTCCTGACGCCGTCTTATGTGCAATATTGACGACAAGCAGCGCACTGACAAAGTAAGCGCGCACACCTGCAACCCTAAACGTGTGTGACGAACGAAAACAAAGCTTCGGAGGAACGAAAAAAAAAATGCGGTGATCGTGGGGGCACGCGACCGAGCCCAGGCGCGGAGCGAACAGGCGGCCACAAGCGCGCCGCGGACAAACAGTCCCCGGTAGTCGCGCGCTTTTCGTCAGCCACTCTGACACGTCGCTGAAGTCTGGTGACGTAACGCGGTGGGCGGGGCACCTCCTTCGACACCGCCCTCAGGAGCTCTTTACCCTCTATTCCGCAGAGTTGAGACACGACTGGAAAGGGAGGTTTTCTGGTCGCAATATCGTCGCTCCTAACAAACCGTTTGAAAAATTCTTTCGGCTGTGAATTTCTGAGAGGCCTTCAATGCACACCCAGCCGTTTTCAAAACCAAGCCCGAGTGGTGGTTCAGGACCCCTTTAAGACTCTTTTGCGGCACTGCCACTTAATTTGTAAACCCAGTGCACAAGGGCGTATGAAATTTCAGACTTTGAAACCCTTTTCCATTCAATTTCTTTACCTGCCATGATTACAGGTCTATAATGTGTTAATTGAAGCAGCCATGGCTGCTGACACTTTTATTATCTTGCCACCTAGGAAGGGCACTTCAAATTGCTGGCAGCCATAGCTAAACCGCAGCCACCCTGACTTTCCAACATACTTGTGAACTTGCAGTCTTCTGTCACAATAGCCCTGCTATGGTGGTCTAGTGGCTATGGCACTCGGCTGCTGATCCAAAGGTCACGGGATCGAATCCTTGCCGTGGCGGGTGCATTTCGATGGAGGGGAAATTTTGAGGCCTGTGAACTGTGCAATGTTGACACGTGTTAAAGAACCTTAGGTGGTTGAACTTTCCATAGCCTTCCACTACAACATCTGTTGTAATCGTACTGTGGTCTTGAGATTGAAACACCAGACACTATCTATTGCAGTGTGAGAACCAATACGCCTAAGAAGTGCTCCGACAGACTGTCTCTTTTCAGTTCTGAATTCCAGATCTGGCTGGCTTGATTAGAGCCCTTGAGAGCAGTAAGAGACCTGCTAGATTTTTTGTTCTTTTGAACTTGTCGATATTGTTACGACTATACTATGCAAGAAGGTATTCGCAGACCACCAACTGAGAAGCACGAGCTGCGCCCACTGGCATTCGGATAAAGACGAAGTTGCTGCGGCTGCTCCGGTAGTCTCTGTGGTATTATCTGTGGAATACAGATCTAGTTCTGCCTTGTCGCATTGTGGTCCCGCGCCAGTTTATTCTGCGTCGCGGCAATATTTTGGACAATTTCATGGTTAATAGCTAGTACAAAAATGGGACATTGACAATATTTAGATAAACGCCCTCAAGCTTAACGCTCCTCTGGATGTGCCATTGTACAGTAAAACCTCGTTATAACGAAGTTGAAGGGGGAGCTGTAATTACTTTGTTATAACCAGTAGTTTGTTATAGCCAATATCCATGTCATCTATAGGAATTTCAAGGGGAATTGCAATTGTTTCGTTATATCCAATAGCTCGTTATATCCGGATTCGTTATAACGAGGTTCTACTGTATTACCAAGCTGTACTGGCTGTGATACAGCTTTCCAATAAAACAAATTTTTATTTGTTTCCCAGAGGCAGTGACATTTCTGTACAGTCTACAGCCTGGCGCGGCTGAAAAGAGTTACGGACTCAACGTCGCCCGGCTCGCAAAGATACCGGAGCTCGTCATTGCCCGTGCACGTGAGAAGGCGATGGAGCTTCAAGAGGCGATGAAGGCCAAGGAAAAACTTCAGCTGGAGACGTGTCGCAGTGTAATAAGTGAATGCCCCGGATAGCAAGAATCCCTCACTAGATAAGTCTTTCTGATTGTTAGCTGTTTGTACAGTTGCTTTTATTTGTTTCCATATGCATTTTTATTTGTCCCATGTGTTGTTCTTGTGAGTACTGCACAGTTTTGTAGATCTGAGCTGTTTGTCATCGTAAAAAGTGACTCAACTATTGGTGTGCTAGTACTGCAACTCAAGTACCTTCAAAGCTGCAATAAAACATTGCAAGAGATATTCTGTGTTATGAACACCGATTTAAGCAGCTTCAGTGACCAAATAGGAATTGTTTATCAGTTTCTTGACATTGGTGAAGCGCGACAAGCTTGTAGACAAGCATATTCCTGAAGTTCTAAGCTTAGATTTTTACTGTGAAGGTATCGCTCTTTTTTCTGTTTAATTTTTAGCTCCAAAATGTCGGCGCAGTTAATACCAAGCGGGATGTTCTCTTTTTTTTTTTTTTTCCATTGTCACATACTTAGATAGGAGCTGGCAGTGTAAGACTTCCTTTCAAATACAGGAACAAAAACTACACAATAGAAGGCCTTGACTTCGAAGTAACGATTTCAATAGGTCTGAAAACACCTATAAGGCAAGTGAACATAAGGGGCAAGTGAACACAAGTTGTGATGTGCATCGAGTTCTACCACGGCCTATCAGAAAGTGCATAAGCAAAGTGAACCAGAATGCAGAGTAGGTACATAGCACCTGCACAAGCGTCCACGGCAGAACTGTCAGTAGTGGTCGCGCAGGTAAGCAAAGAGTTCAGAGATGCGTCGGGTGAGCTGCGCATAGTCGCGCAGGGTGAGGTAGTCGCGCAGGTTTCGTTGGCCACTGTGGTCTATGTTCCGGAACTCGTCGGGCATCACGTCGCGCTCCACATCCGCCCCGCGGGTCAGCTCAAAACGCTCAAAGCCAGACAGGAGCTTGCACAGGAGCTGGACAACATCCTCCTGCATTTCGACAAACAGCTCCAGGAAAGGTGTGTGGTAGTGAGACTGGTCCAGCATGGCTTGTTCCATGGCCACCCCGTAGTACTGCAAGCAGCTGTACGCTGCCTGGAACACCGTCTGGTATGCCTTGCGTGCAGTGACGGACTTGTCCAAGTCGATCGTGGGAAACTCGGGCAGCCACGGCTGCGAGTAGTGGGCCACCGACTCTTCGAACTCCGAGTCCGAGAAAACCCTGGCAACGAACATGTGCTTGGCTCTGTCGGCGTCCTCGCTGGCGGACAGTGCTTGCTTGGCCACGTAGTCGAGCAGCTCGTAGGCAGCCGTTGGACTCGACTCGTCCGCGTCGCCGATCGTGTCGAAGATGTTGCATGTGTCGGCCCACCAGGGATGGACGTCCTTGCTGTAATGTGAAGATATCCACATGAGTGTGTGCTTGGGTGAGTGTGAGCCAACTCGATGCCGTGTGTTTTAGAGACAATACAGAAAAGGTTAGTGTGCCCACGGTACAGATCAGTAAAAAGGCAGCTGTAAAATTGATTGCGTAAATGTAGGGTAAAAGGACAAAAACAAAGTAGCATTGAAATCAACATTACTCTTATGTTAAAGTGGTCATGAAACACTTTCTGAAAATTTTGTACATTTTTTGTATTTAGAATCCTTGCCCTCCATTCTGTAATATACATTGTTTTGTTGCGTCATGTGGATTGGTTTAGAATGATAAAAACACGGTTTTGATGTCCGTATGTGCATTCCCCTTAACTCCGCAGCTGACGTCGTATTAGTCACCACCATGGCTTCCATAACTGGCACGCCCATAGAAAAACAAACCACGCTCCAGCCTTTCTTCCAAATGGCAGCGCCACACGGAATCCAAATATGTTCTTACTTTGTAGTGCTCCTTTCAATCTGTTAGATTGATATATATGATTTATGTTAGAGCAAGTGAAAACTAACATTATGCTTGCATTTTTAAATGTCCTTGGTTGATTCCACCGAATATTGCCTGTGCCGGCCTGTGGTGTAGTATGGTCATTTTGGAAGCCCAACAACACGAGCATTCTAAACAAGCATTGTTAAATGTACACTGAATGTTGCACCAAGATATTTCGGAATCAGCTTTTCAGATGCTTACTGAAGCAGCAAAAGTTACGACAGGGCAGCTCAATATTCTTTTCACGACCCCTTTTAGTGAAGGACATTGAGCTATCAATTTATGGCTTCTTAGGATAAAATACTTAATTCGGGTAGGCAGGGCATTAGGCCGTTTAAATGAGTGGCTCAGAGGCCAGTGGCCCATCATAGAGGTCATGCTCATGGCACCCATACGCATTCATCCATCTTATTCATCTATCCATCCTTCTCTGTTGTTCATGTTGTTCCCAATCAAACATCAAACTGTGATATAACAAATATCATATAAAAAGTTATTGGTTATAACAAAGTAAATGGAGAGTAGTCGTGGCATTCATATGGTGTTTCCATTTAAGTCGGTGTCGAACCTCGAATATAACAATAATGCTATGTATAACAAATTACTGGTTACAAAAATGTAAGTGGACAGTAGCTGTGCCATTAATATGGTGTAGTCCAAACTAGAGCAGAAGCACAGGGGAAGAGCTTAAACAGACGAAGAGATGATTTTCAATGGTCTCTTCATCTCTTCATCAATACAACGAGGCTTAGTGCCTGAGCAAATGACAATGCAAAGTGAGCCAGTGACACAACAGGAGCATATGCTAAAGATGAGTAAATGTATGAAAGATAGAAATGCTGTTTTAATTGTGAACGATGCGAGATATTGGTACTCATTCCAGCTCGCTTGGTCAACTGAAACATTACTGTTTCAGCAGCTTTCGTGAAGGATGTGCTTTGTAAAAATAAAAAAATAAATATGCATTAATAAATACTGCTGGCTTTCCCATGGTCGAGAGTACATGTAAGCATGAAATGGCTCGGAACAAGGCGGATGGTTTGGAGAGGGCGTGATGCCATCTCTAGAAGGAAGTGGCAACCCGCTTCCTTCAAGCACAACTGCACAAATGGCAACGTTGCGCACCATGGACGGCTTTCGACATTGCACGCGGTGAGGTAAGCAGTCCTGCTTGAAGCGGTGTAACTTGACTGTGGGAAAAAGACACTTGTGCGGTGTTTATTGGCGTGGAGTGCGATGCCATCCTAACATGGTGCACTCAAGTTGATGAGCCTAGTCTGCACATTCTGCCGGTCATAAACCGTGTTCTTGTCCTCTTCGATGCCTTGCGTGAGCATGACTTCCAACATCCTATGCAGCGAACAACGTCACTTGCGCAGTTCCAGGAGACAGAAGAAGTTGAACTGGTCTTGTGAGCTCCATACGTGTTGTCTGCCACTCGAATTGAATATTCCGATGTACCCACTGCTCACCACGTTCTTTGTCTTCGCATCTGCAGCGCACGTGAATTCTGATACCGACCGCGCCATGCACGCCAATGAAGGCGGCCTTGTTCCGAGAGTTTAGTCGCTTGCCTCAAGCTCCAACATTGAAAGATGACAAAAGCTTTGTGTCTCATATCAACCTGTGGAACATTGATCTTGGAAGTAGAAAATGAAACTTCAGCGTGTTCGAATTAACTGCTTCAGTGATATCATAAAGAAACTTCAGGAAAAACTTGGGAGCAATATTTTTGTAACTTGTTTGGCCAGTAAATAGCCTATATAATGCCGTGCTGTAGCAATGGCCAGGGCAAAGTGCGATCAGTTTGAACTCTTCACTGGGTGCATGGATGTCCTCATTTGGATGCCCATATGTCCTCGTTTCGGTGCCTATATGATCTAGTTCAAATGCATGGATGTTTGGGTATGCAGAGGTTCTTGTTTCAGTACCAGAATAACAGCTCTGACTTTTGACTCAAGGTCACTTGAAGTTTGTCAACAACGGGACCTAAAATCATTTCATGCTTTAAAAAAAAATCTGCTTCTAAAAGTTACAAAATGTTGCGACTTTTCTCGTGTGACAAATTGCATGAAATCTTTATACCAGTAGATGTCGAACAAAACGATGTTTCCATTCTCACACGAGAGAAAAGTTATGGACCAGACATTGCCCGACTCAGTGGGCCTGGAGCACATCAAAAGGCAAGAGAGCTGCAGCAGGCGTTAAAAGCCAAGAGAGAACTTTATCTGGAGAAAGCAGCACATTACGCTGTGTTTTTTAAGGAACTATGGAAACCAACAGCCTTCTTTGGATGCGCCCTTCTAACTCTTAAATATTTGCCTAGCTTTTTATTTTTGCTTGCATTCCTGCATGCTTGTCTGTCATATTTTTGCAAGCACTGAGCAGTCATGTAGAAATGGGGTGCCTGTGATTGTTAAAAACAAACTGAAATGCTTGCTTGCTAGTGTGAAGCTTAAGTATGATACTTCCATAAAGTTGTGCTGGAAGCTCATCTGTGAGATGAGTATGGAACGTTTGGTTGGTTGTCATGGATTTGGCAGTTTTGCATAGTGCAGGAGCCACATAGAAGGCCTCCTGAACTAGTGTGATGAACTGATGTTCACCAGCGCGCACACTGATGTGTACATGCCTAAAAATTTCTGGATGTGTAAGAGGCTACCACTGAGGCCTTTGTTCAACAGCATGGGAAATATGAAACCACATACTACTCTTCCTTTTTACAAACTTGCACGAAACCTGTTGTGCTTGAAATTGCGAAGCTTTGAGAACCAGAATGATTCATGTAGACATAGATTTTTGTATGTCACAAAAGTTGAATGTGCCTTGCAACGGTCCATATAGTCGAATTATTGAAGCAGGCACTGAAATATTGGGGACATTATCAAGGGCACAATTTGAAAATAACATAAGAGACATAGTATTATTTGCATTTGTTGTAAGATTGTTAGGTTTATTGAGCCAGTTTTACAACTTTTTAATTGCATATTTATTTTGGCAGTTCAAATGACCCAATTAGCATCATTTACTTATTTCTTGTACTGGCACAAGGCAGAAGGCTTGCAAGCTCTTTTTTTTTTTAACTTGAAATTCAGCTTTGAACATGAAGCTAGCATCATTCTCTTTCATCAGCTTCACTTTGTTACTGTTTTTTCTTGTTGCTTGAGGCCCTAGAAAATTCCTGCCTATGTATCATATGTTACCTTTGAACTGTGCATATAAAGTTGGTGCAAACTTTTTCTGCTTTCTAAATCACCTTGTTTTAACACTGCTGTGCTTGCATGCAAAGATTCTTCCCCTGTAGAAGTGGTTAGCAGTAAGGTATGGTGTAAGTGTGGTTTTGTTAAACAACGCCACACTTTTTGAAAAGGCAGCTTTTTTTTACCTCCGTTATTTATTGTAACCATAAATATGTACGACTACAGCTGCGTCAGACAATTACTTTCCTGAGGTTTATTTTTTTTTGTGTTCATTATAATGAGCTTTGACTGATATCGAAAGCTGTTTCATAACGCAGGAATTTCGTATTATTGCTTTATAAATGTCACATTTCCTCATTCAGTATTCAGGGATTCCTTGAGTACCTACATGTGAATGTGGGGGGTAGGATTGTATTTGCTCTGCTAAATGGCATTGTAGTGTAATTGATTTCTTGTCAAACAGTGACAGATTCTGTGTATAGAAAAAAAAAAAGAAATGAAAGAAACAACTCTAAATGAATGTTCATGTTGTTTAGACGGTCTTCGCTTGTTGTGGTGTCGATGAAGCATCTGCATGAGTTGGTACAACAGAGGCAGCACTTCACATGACGGGAGTCGGCGTTGGGAGCGGGGGGGGTTCTCTGCAATTGAAAGTAGCGGCAGTACACATAAGGCACACACAGTACAGCCATTCTTGGTTGCATTTTGCCGTTACTCTTGAAATAAAACACAAAAGGCAGGTTGTAGCGTTGTATCCCAACACTACAGTAACAATTGCTAGTGAGATGTCCAGTGTGTTGGTGAATAAATGCAGCCCGTTAGACATCTTGATTGGCTTTGATAGCGCAGTGGACCAACAAACGGTGCACTGTGTTGAAGCTGCAATGGCACCCATTCATATCGCACTTCTAAAATTTTTGAAAGGAAACAAAAAAATCAAGGTCTAGCACCATGTGCAGACATTACTCTGTTAAAAAGACTCCCCATGTGTTAACAAACAAAAGGAGCCTATTAGACACTCTTGATCAGCTTTCACGACACTGCATGCCAATGCGTGGTGCACTTTGTTAACACTGGAGTGGCTCCTGTTTATGCCGAACATCTAAAATTTTTGAAATAAAACACAAGAGGCAGAGTGTAGCATTGTGTCCTGACATGACGTCAACGATTGCTAAGAAGACGACGTACATTGTGTTAATAAATGCAGCTCATAAGGTGCTCCTGATTGGCTTTAATGGCACGATAGGCCATGTCATGGTGCACTGTGTTAAAGCTGTATAATGGTCTGTGTTCATGTGACTCTTTAATGTTCTTTAATGCTTTTTAACATTACGTCTTCTTCTTTGGAGCTGTTTCCTTGGAGTCTCATGCTAACAAGCCCTGGCGGAGAGGTGCACTAGAATGCAGTAAATGGAGGTTATTGCTCCTTGCTCTTATGACGGAAGCCAATCACCAGCGGTGCCAAGATATTGAGGGCCAAAGTTGCACAGCAAAGTGTCACGCTGGACGTAACTTTAGCAAATGCTTTAGGCACGTCTGGACGTAACACTCGATGCTGCACCCTCCTGCTACAGACCACCGCTTCACACCAAATAATCGTTCACCTGATAACAGTACCATGACGTCTAGGCTTGACGGGAGTTTGTTAGGTCTTGTAAACTACAAGAATCCCGGGAAAGTAACAAAGGTGCAGTTTCAAAAAGTAATATACAATCCTAAATTGTCCCGGTATGGGGGTGATACTGCCAACTGCGTAACCAAGGTAATTTTCTATGTTGTTAGTTTTTCCTACACATTGCATATCTTAAGAGCAGAGCTCTCTAAGTTGAGCGTTAGGTGTTATGTGCAAACAGAAAGCTATCATGAAATATGTGCATGTACACTATTATGAAATGCGCGGCATTTGCACACACAGCACACTTCTTTCTACTCTCACTCTCAAGTCTTCAGCCTACTACTACATAAAGGCAGAAAGCATTTCATAGCATAATGTAACGCGCCATGGTCGGGGGTGAAACGAAGAAGAGGAGAACGACGGCGAAGAAAAACGCGACATTGGACAGCTGAGTTGTCTCGTCCCAGCGGTAATAGTTGCTCTCCCGTTTGTATTGTGTGAGCCACTCGTCAACATCCTCGCCAGATTTGCCTCCGAAGGTGCGAGTCTCTATCAAGTGCTGACGCTGCCAGGGACCGGTCGCGCTTGAAGTCAGGACCGAAGGTGCCACTGTAACTGGTGCAGGATCTGCAGCTGCAGGAGCTGGTACATTTCGGGTTCCGTCTTCACCGCGAGACATCTCGACAACCGATGGTAACGGAGGCAGTCCAGCAAGGCGGCGGCTTCGTCGTAGTTCTGGCGGTTGAGGGACCGTCTTGCTAAGTCAAGTACCCAGCACCTCCACCACAAAAATGTTACGGACGAGACGCACTTATTGGCATAGGTGCAAGTCTGGGAAGACAGGCGAGTACTAGTCGTTCTGCGCTTCACACCAGAAAAAGATCCGTCGTTCTCCTCTTCTTCGTTTCACCCCCGACCATGGCGCGTTACAATATCATAGATTGGTATAGTATAGCAAGGGGGTGGGAAAGGGAAGTGGTGTTAGGAGGGGGACGACTAAAGCATAACATAGCCCTGTATATTATATAGTATAACAAGGGGGTGGGAAAGTGAGGAGTGGAGAGGGTGAAGCGTAGCGTAGGCATGTATGTTATAGGAACGAGTGGGAAAGGGAGACGGGGATGAGGAGGGAAAGGAGGAAGACGCCGCAGCTTGACATTGCCCACCAAGCCAGTTTGAACCTAGACATGTGACCTAAATCACGTAACATGACCACCGCGGCTAGCCACGTAACATCTTCCTTCCAAAACCGTGTGACAGCTAGTAATGTGACAAATCATGTGACTCACTTGATGGTGTAGAAGAAGCTAGGTTGGCCATAAGCCTCTCTTGTCCAGTCTTGCACCACTAATGCAAGCTGCCCCTTTTCCTTTTTGTTTTTTTTAGAGGGCAGCTCTGGTGGTTTACCATTGCCCACTGGTCCGCCCTCCCCACCTGAACCGCCGTGCCTTCTACAGGACTATCAGTAACATTGGAAAAACAGCGACCTCAGAAATATGGTGAAAAAACCGCTGGAGTTTCCCTTTAAGGCCGATAACTCCCTGCTTCAGGCACTTTTTCTCCAGAAGACGTATGAAAATCTCTACAAAATTTCTTAGATTTGATCTATCTATCTATCTATCTATCTATCTATCTATCTATCTATCTATCTATCTATCTATCTATCTATCTATCTATCTATCTATCTATCTATCTATCTATCTATCTATCTATCTATCTATCTATCTATCTATCTATCTATCTGGCATATGCGGCAATAAAAGACCTACACGAGGACTACCACGTATGATTCTGACACTTACTGAGCAATTACGGCTGCACGTATGCATATATGGCCATAATACACTTATCTGGCTGTATATGGTGCATGTCCATATGTAGCCATATTCGCCCCGATACTTGTCAGAGTGATTACATGGCATTACTCGTGTAGGTCTGTTATTGTCGCATGTGCTTCAATCACGATATGGGCAAATACGGCCACGTACGGACACGTGCCACATATAGGCTGACATGCCCAATTCCTGACATCGCCATATATCTGGCATTTTTGTATGGGGATGGTCGAAATCTTTGGGGATCTGCACTACCGCGAGCCTGGCATCGTGATTTTGGCGTGTAAAAAAACGGCCATGAATTATCAATATTATTAGGAAATGCACCTGGACTTTCGGCACGCTTTGTTGCAGTGGTCGATGCTGGTAAAGCCCACAGATTTTGGGCAGATGTTGACTCGCTGCACGCAGCGGCCCTCGATGAAGGCCACGTGGTATAGGTGCGTTGTCAGGGTGCACTGGCGCACGTCGTCTGTATGGCACTCGACCGCGTCGTTCCGTGCCCCTTCTCCTGCGGCGACGTACAGACGTGTACACTGTTAAAGGGAACACTTGCATGCAGGGTATGCCCATGTCTTGCTCTTGCACAAGGACAGAGTCGCCTAGACTTGCAGCAGAGAACCTGTGGCTGGTAGACCTGGCTACTTTTTTCTTTTTGTTACACACGTGCGAAGCGTGTGGACACATTAGGGCCGTATTCTGAGACGTGTCGCTAAAGGAGATAAGTGTCTCCTTTTGTGTCTCGTCCGGTGGTGCTTGGCTGGTTGAACAAACCGGAAAAGTGAGGGTGCGTTTTGGGTTTGTTCAACCAGCCGACCACCACCGCAGGAGTCACCAGAGGAGGCAGCGGAGGCAGAGGAAACACCAAAGTGAAACACTTCTGCATACCAAAGCCACTTACAGCTGCGGTTCCAGCATTGTGAAAGGCACACGTTTTAGTGTTCCATTTAACAGTGCGTTGTTAGAACAGCTAGAATCGCATACGTGTTGCACATGCAGACAATTACTGGCAGTTTGTGGTGTTGATACTATAGTTCATGAGCTGTGGTGTCTTTCTCTGTCCGTGTTTCCATTGCACACCCAATCATGAATCATTACATGAGTCCATTCGCTTTTTCGTTAGGACAGTTATGAGTCACTTCGTTATAGCCAATGATCCATTATACCCGTGATCGTTATATCGTCGTCAGACTCCAGTGTAGGGTGTAGACGAGTGTACGTGCGGGTGGACTTATAAGGGCTGCTTGCTGGTCCAGTTGGTACATGATTTTGAAAGAAAAGGAGCCACTAAGACATAGAAAGCAGAAGAAAACAAGGGGGACGAAGAAAAGACAACAGGGACATGTGGGGTCCAGGTTTTCTCTTATTTGTCCTCCTTCTGTATTCCAAGTCTTTGTGAAAATTGTATTATACAGACTTGTGAGTTGATTGAGAGCTCGTCAAAATATGTACGCAGTTCTTCGAGAAGCTGATCCACGGCGCACTTACCTCGGCACACGTGTTCGCACTCTTCCTTGGAGCTGAAGCCCACACCGCGCAGGCACGAACCCCTGTCCACTTCGAGGCAGTACAGTGCAAGGTTGTAGTACGCCGAGCTGTTGGTGTCGATGCCCGGAATGCAGGAGTGCAAACTCGCTGGCTCCGAGCAAGGAGGCTGGTGTTGACGGCCAGCTGCGAACAGAGCCGTGTTTTCTTTTCTTTTTTTTTCCAATGTTTAGTTTTAATATGCGTAGTGGTTCTCTAATTTGCCATCGACGGTTTCAACGGTTTGTCCAACTGCAAGGTCTGTTTAACATTGCCAGCTTTTCATTGCAGCAACAGTTAGACGGACGCTTTAGGCGAATAGTTGCCGTTGGTGGGATGTTCCGTGGTTGTACCCGCACGTTGCCATAGCCCTTATTTATGTGAACTCTTCAGACGAAGTTTCGCCAGCGATGTTCCATACTTGCACACAGACATTTCGATAGCGCATAATGATGTGGATGATTGTGGTGGGAATTGTTGCACTGTATTCGTTTACTCCGTTTTCCTTCCCGTGTTCGTCCGATTGTATGCGCAACGATTCCCACCACATA
Source organism: Hyalomma asiaticum (assembly GCA_013339685.2). Taxonomy (NCBI): domain Eukaryota; kingdom Metazoa; phylum Arthropoda; class Arachnida; order Ixodida; family Ixodidae; genus Hyalomma; species Hyalomma asiaticum. The sequence continues at coordinate 21,003,824 of CM023487.1, forward strand.
TATGCACCAACTTGCCCAGAAAGTTCTTCTGAGATGTGGACGATACAGGGCGTATTTTCGCTGCGTATATATATATATATATATATATATATATATATATATATATATATATATATATATATATATATTACGTAAATGCGCACAAGCGGATTTTCCAGGAAACCAGAAAATCATTAAGCACTGGTTTCCCACGAAAAGAAAATTAATAAAGCGAGACAGTTTTTCCATTAGTACAGTGTGAAGTACATCCATAATTGTTAGAGTACGCGCTGCTTTTAAACACCTTATCAGCGCAGCTGCGATGCCCTTCCAGGGCGGATGCCGAAACTAAGCCGAAACTGGAAGACCGGGAGAGGTGGGGGTTGAGGCGAGGAAGGGCTGCACAAATAGCGTCTTCTCCTCGCCTCAGCTTCATTTATCTTCCGTTCGCGGGCAAGGAACCTCGATGATCCGCTTGCCCCGCTAGTCGCAGGCGGTGCAGACGCCTCATAGTGCGATGCGGAAGCCGCCGCAAGGCCTGCTCACGCCACGCCTCCGTGTCCCGCTTCACCGTGCGGTGGCCGCACCGTCGACGAACGGGAGAGGGGGACATATATATGGGGATGAGGTGAGGTCGCGGACGAAGCGGTAGCCACAGACGGGACAGGGGGGCGTCACCGCTTCGTGCTAAGCGGCGGCCGCACCTCCAACCACTGAGAGAGAGAGAGGAATGGAAGTGGATGTGCTCTCCCTCTCCCAGTCGCGTGCGGAGCGGTCTCCGCACAGTGCGGTGTGGTTGAGGGCTCCTTCAGCGTGAGGTGGTCCTTACAACGTCATGCGCATATACAGCGGAGGTCCTTCGGTAGAAGCTATGTATCGCGGCATCGTAAACGACGGATCGCCCTTACTGCAGGCAGCCTCGCAGGAATCCATGTCGCGGAAGCGATTGTCGCCAGTGAGGCAGTTGCGTCCCGGTCGATATTTCCGGCACGACTGGTCGCTGGGGTCGAACACCACCACGTCGCCGGCGGCGTGCCCTGGCGCCGTCGTTGTGGGGCACACGTGCAGTGGTGCAGGTTCGCACAACTCTGCGTACGTCACAGGACGTCGTGAGAGGGGGAAGTTGCTTCGTGTATAAAACAGTGCACAAACGCACACGTAGACAAGGGGGAAAGAAACGGACGACACGAGCACCGAGGTGAGAAGCACTTTGTGTCGTCAGTTTCTGTTTCTTTATCTCCGTGCGTGTGCACTGTTTGATATGAAGCTTTGCCAGCTCGCAAAAATTGGTATACGGTGTGCACCCCTGGAAAAAAGTTGGAATTTGCCATTTTTGGCACAATTAAAGCGACAATGAAATCAGCCGTCGCAGTGGTCTAGCGGTTATGGCGCCTGGCTGCTGAGTTCAAAGACGAGGAGGGTTCGGTCCCGGCCGCGGCGGTCGCATTTAGATGAAGGCGAGATGCTAGAGGCCTGATATAGGTGCACTAGCATTAATAATAATAATACTAAAATGCCTAGGAGACCTTAGCTATATTGGAATAATGGGGAAAGTCAGTCCTCTGGTAGTCGAAACAGGGACCTGTATAGGCGTTCGAACACAGAACCTTTGGAAATCGAACATCGTGTGAATTTAATTTGCATAAACTATAAAGATCAACATGCAATCATGCATGGCTCATGCGCATGCGTGGCGCATTGGATGTGCACGCACATCCAATGCGCCCTCGTGAGCCATCACGTGATCTTGTTATCGTTGATTGTGACGTAACTGACGAGCATGTGCCGTGTTCTGACGTCGTGACCTATGTCAGTCATGGCCTATGTCAGTCACGTTAGTCACACAATCGTACCCTTCCATGCCAATTTTAGTACATATACACCGAGTGAAAGATGATGCGAGTTTTCGATTTTATTGGTATAACATCGTTTACTTTATTCTTTGTGCCACCGTTTTCTGGATTGTTAATTTCACGATTTGCGTTCCAGAACCTCAATATATGATTATGAAGGACGCCGCATAGAGAAAATCGAGTTTAGTTTTGTTTACCTGTTTATTTAACGTACAGCTGTAAAACAAACACCTCTGTACTGGTGTTTTATTGCGTTTCTCCTGCACCGAACTTACGATAGCCGTATCGCGATATCGGACCCGCGACCTCCGGCGTGACAAGCGAGTCGAGACTAGCGAGTACTAGCGAGTCGAGAGCAGAAGTAATTAGAAAAGGAACACCGGCTGATCTTCTGAAAAAAAAAAAAATTGTGGAAGCGCTTCGGCACTTTTAGCCACAGAAAGTGTATTTCGGGCATATTTTCGTTCCACAACAATAATCGTTATCTATGTTGCCCGTTTTCTTTGCGTTATCGCTGCGTGTCCGCTTATATCAAGTTAAGTGTGACTTATCGCTACCGATAGGATAACGCCGAGCTAGAGCTTTCAAGAAAGGAAATGCGGGCTAGCCGGATGACGACTGTAGTTGTGGGACGGAAAATATACCCCAAATGCACCTTCTGTGGCTAAGAGGGTACGCATATTTAACACCTTTGTGGGTATATAAAGGGTGTTTGTGGCGTGGCTCACGCGCTATAGGGTTTACGGGGTATTTGTCCAATCGTGTAGTTGCGGGCAAATACAAATTTCTTGTTCGATACTGTGCAGGCAAAAAGTAGTTGCGGAAGAATGGAATAAAAGCGCGGTAGACACACCTATCGTTGCTATCGCTATTGAATTCTCAATGGTATTAGATATTTCAATTCCCATGTATCAGAATTTCGGCATATGTCATTGGTCAGTATATGTTTATTTCACAGTTTTCAACGAGCCGTTTCCGAGTTGTAGGTAGCGTTAAGGTTCGCCGTTGAATGCAATAATATCTTTATAGGAGTAAAGGTAATAGCGCTACTCTTACTTTTTTTTTCGTAACACCGCGAGCTAAGGGTGTAAAATGTTTGTGAACTCCTTTAAGGGCTTAAAAGGTAGTTTTTTTTTTCGTACGCCTCTATCGGCTCCCAACCAATTTGAGCTCAGCGTTTATTTTTTCTGCTGAGATAAATCGGTTTAGAGATATTCTGCTTAATTCATATCATTAATAAAACGATTGGCATAAAAGATAAAGAAAAATATTTCACTTGGTTTGGCGTCCGGCTCGGGTTCCGTCATCTGTGGGATGTAAACTGCGAATGAGAAAGATGAAAAAAAAAATACAACGACGTTACTGTGGGAGTGGCGGAAGCAATGGAATTGATTTAAAGTATAAAAATATTTCATTGAGCATGTATATATATGCGGGCAAGGATCGTTGGATTTTTAGGCCTTACTTCCGCCTCAACTGTCTCGGCGTCTGCGGTATACCATTTACTAAAGTTACTGTATCGGCTCATTTTGTAGTCACTGTAACCGTTATAGTGTAAGCGTATTACGCAGCTAGTGAGTGTTGTGACAGACATAATTACTGTCTCAAAATTAGCAAGTAGCACTTTCCGTTTTAAGTGTTCCCGACAGCGCCTAACCGCCTCGGTGTTGCCTTCTCATATCATCGTGACTCCCTGCATCTCCCATATGACATCACACTTATTTCTACGCACTTCCTCAATGCTACGTCCGGGTCATATTAACCTTCTGCTAGGTCACTTCCTGTCCGTCACGTGGCTAGAAAGTCACGTGACAGATAGGAAGTTTACACGGTACACCCTTCTGCACTGAAGACACGAATGTTTCTCGAACTGCTCTAACAAAAATTTGTCACGAATTGTACAACTGCCGCATCGATTTACCTCCTGCAGAATTGTGATATTTGTATTTATCCTCCATATTGTTGTCGCTATCGTATTGTACTCGTTAACCTTGTTCGCCACCCTTGTCTAATGTCATAAATCCTTAAGAGTAACGGAATGAATGAATGAATGAATGAATGAATGAATGAATGAATGAATGAATGAATGAAGTCCTGGGGAGTGCCTGTCCCCGCCATAGGTGCACCGTGGACGGCCGCTATAGTGGCAGTGGCACATGAAGACTACGGAGACTGCATGAAGACTGGTAGTGGCGCACGAAAAAAAAACCGACGCATGAAGACTGCGATTCCCTGCGCAGGAAAAGAAATAGACCAATCCCACCACTATAGTTTCACCACGCCACCGCTGCCGCTGTGCATGGAGCACTCAGGAGAATGATATGACTAACCTAAACTTACCGTGCGAATGTGTAGGTCCATCGCAGGATGCAAAAAGAAAGTGTCGTCGCTTTGAGGAAAACTTCGACGACAACAGGCGGGCCGCGGACTTGCGCAAGAAAACTTGCGAAATTCAACGCACGAGGGCGCGCTCGCTCGCGATTTTACAAACCACAATCGTGGTTTGAAAAAGGTGTTGGTTGAATTTCTTGTTGCAGATAATCTGTGGTCTATATTCGCGGTCACTAGGTATGCATTCAGTGAACCGTTTTTTATCGAGCCACCTTCCAACTTGGACACTGGTCGGGAGGGTCTATAGCACAGCACAATACCATATAAAGCCAAAGCGGCGCTATATTTCAATGCTTGTATAGAGGGCGTTGCATGAGTGTCGCTATAGTAAGGCAGAGAGTTTTTACTTACCGATGTTTGGCAGCTGAAATATAGATTTATGGTACCGAGCACGGGGCGAGCATTTGCCTTGTGGCTAATGTTATACTTACGAGCACCCTGTTGCACTATATGAACACAAATAAACGTAAATTCGCTTACTTACGTAGATTGATTGATTTCTGGGGCTTCACGTCCGAAAAATACGATGAGAATATGAGAGAGGCCGTAGTGGAGGGCTCCGGAAATATCGATTACCTGGTGTTCTTTATAATGCGCACTGACATCGCGCGGGCCTCGACATTTCGCCTCCATCGAAATGCGGCAGCCGCGACCGGGGTTTTACTCACGTGGGATCGTGTCTTCTGCCAGGAGTGCTGACGTCATCATGTCATAGTGTCATAGTGTGTCTTTTTACAGGGAAGCTGTACACGATTAGAGCATGTCCGTTTGTGTGCAGATATCTTCTACAGAAGAGAGAACGAGCAAGTGCAAGAAAGTGATAAAAATAAAAAAAATAAACGACGAGAGAAAACTTTCTTTTTTTCGCATTGCTTTAGCCGCCACCCGTGTCCTTGAAAGGAGATCTGCTTGATCGTATGACGTTGCGCGCATATGAACGCCCTGGCGACCGGGAATTGCGAGGTCGACGCCCTGTCGCTGCGATGAGGTTAGGTTACGTTAGGTTAGGTTGCCTTCTGATATCATCGTGACTCTCTGCATCTCCCTTATGAAATCACACTTATTGCTACGTGCTTCCTCGATGCTGCATCCGGGTCACTTCTAGTCCGTCAAGTAAGTCACGTGACGGACAGGCAGTTTACACACTACACCCTTCTGCACTGAAGACACGGATGTTTCTCGAACTGCTGTAACAAAAATTTGTCATGAATTGTACAACTGCCGCATCGGTTTACCACCTGTGGATATTGTGACCTAACCTAACCTAACCTAACCTAAGACTAACAAAAGCGCTTCAATAGCTCGCAAAAGTGCCTCAAATTCATATAGCTGTAACTGTATGAATTGATTGAAATCTATCAATCCAAAACGCGCACTACCTCCAATATGGCGTATCCTTTCTCGATGTCGGTGCCTGGAAAACACGTGCTGCAGGGGCCATAAATGGATATGGCAGTGGCAGCGTGCGAATTGCTGCCTTCGATCTGAGCTTATCTTTAGGCGTTCGACAGAAGCATTTCGTTATCCTCAAGAGGAGGATGTTAGAAAGTGTAACGGTGGTCGTCCACGAAGCACTTGGGAAGCTCATTTTCAGTTGCACCCGCCTGCTTAATATTCACACATCACACCTGCACAAAGTTGCATGGGTATTCGTTTTAGGGGCGAAGCTCCTTAGGGTCGAGATCGATTGATTGTGGTTCGGTTAGGAAAGGACGCTAATTTCTGCAGCCCATGTAGGGAGCACGGCTAAGCGTCCGTGGGGGTGGGGGAAAAGGAGTGAAAGAGATAGAGAGGAGTGAAAGGCCGTAGTGGAGGGCTCCGGAAATTTAGACCACCTGGGGTTCTTTAACGTGCACTGACAACGCACAGTACACGGGCCTCTGGCATTTTCGCCTCCATCGAAAATGCGACCGCCGCGGCCGGGATCGAACCCGCGTATTTTGGGTGGCAGCCGAGTACCGTTAGGGTCGAGGCTTGTCCCTCGTCGCGCCGTAGCAGCCACGCTCGCTCTCGGCGCGTGCCTCCCGGCGCGCGATCTCTCTCTTCGACAGCGGCAGTTATGAGTGCAGTCAGACGGTGTGTGTGCATGTGTGGACCGATCACGGAGGCAGTGAACCAAGACAGTGTCCTCTGCTGTAGTGAGAGAGAGCGAACGACGCGCGTTGACTATGGAAACGCTCTTTCTTCGATGAACGCTTTACCAGCTCGCAAAAAACGAGAACGCGCCCTCGCCCGCGAGAGACAACGCTGACGCAGGCAGCGTCTGCTAGCGAGTTTCTTGACTGAAAAAAAAAAAAAAAACGACTGCTCACGTGGCACAACCGTTCACCGGCCACCCCATATATATAGGCACTGAATATTGACCTCCAATGCAGTGCCTGTGGGAGATTTTTCTTGTGCGTAGTTGAACCATAAGGATTCGGAGCGTGCGCGTTAACTACATTAATCCGTAACTCGGCACGATCTACGACGTGGAAGCGCAGGAATCTCATAAAGAGCAGGAGCATAAATGACAACGCGGGTGTAAATATGCACACGTGTTGTCACTCATTTACATGCATGAGCGGGCATGCAATGATACGGGTGATTTACGGTAACACAGAACGATCCCCAGCTTCGCCCACTCGTTATGGTTCATTTCATCGAGATGCGTGGATTTTTTTTTTTTTTTTAATAACGACACTGCAAGGCGACTTATACTTGTTTCCAGCGCTTTCTATAATTGTGCTGGCCACGCTGAGACGTAGCAAGAGGGCGGCGCCGAGCCATTGCTTTTCAGTTTAAGTACAGTGCCTAGAAAATATTACTAGTGTGCCGACCGCGGGCGGCAGGGTGGCACGGAGAATGATGCCTTCCAACGGCGGCCACCAGACGGCGATAGCCGTAGGGACCGTGCTATACCGAGCGGCGTCTCCCGCCAACGCGCGCGTACAAAAGACGCCCACGCGTTTCGCGCTGCGGAACGCTGGTTGCGGTGCAAACCTTAATTGAAAGAATGTGATTTCGTCGCACTTCTAAACGTACGTACGTACGCACAGTTATCATTGATACGCTACACTATATCGAGTGTTTCTTCGAAAAATACCAATAAATAAGTACGTCCGCGCGGTTGAAATTTGGGCTTGTTGGTACGTACTGACGATGCAGGAAATAGCGCTGAATGAAACCAGCGCTATATTTCAGTCGTGAAATAAATTGGTTGTTTCCGAGAGAGAAGTTTAACTTGTTTCAAAGTAAACAATCATATGGGGCACATCTCCACAAATGCTAAATTCACACCAATTTGTTGTAAATCACCATAAATTTAGTAATGGTCTGTTTAATCACATAAACACACTGGGGGTGATTAAACGGGAAAACCTTTCATGGGTGACACAAGGTGTCAACGTATATTACGGACTACGTTGGAGTTGGCTCTTCGGGGCGCCTCATGTGAAGGATGATCGTCGAAAATAGTGGGCACGGCATCAGATGTGAGGCACGGTTTTTCACGGGGGGTTTCATTGATGACACCGTCGACTGTAATTTTGAAGGAGCGTTCAATGCAGCTATTCTCGAAGCGTTTTTCACAAACGACAGCCGTCGGAGTTAGTCTTCGATCCTTTCTCTTTATATTCTTCTCCCACTCCGCTAAGCGTCATGGATCAGCAGGTGCGCTGAATAATGACACCCGCTCGTTGTTTGAGCGGTATCCACTCGTACAATAAGGAACAAAGCAGGTGCTGTCTTTACGTTTCCTTTTCTGCGACGACATCGCGGTTTCTTGGAGACACACGCGCGAACCACGCGCACAGCAAAGAAACACAGGCGTGACATGCAGAGGCACCGCACGCTACTTGCCTAAAGCAGAAATGCCCCGCAAATCCGCAAATATACTGCAACCGACTGCGTATACGAACGCGCACCCGAAGTGCATCCGAAACGCAATCGACGCGCGCCCGCGTCCAGCGCGTCCAGCGCGCCGCCCGGTTAGCACGGTCCCTAAGAGTGTCGCCGTCTGGTGGCCTTCGGCGGCAGGCATCACCGGCGGTGCCAGCGTCTCCCATTGGAAACGCTCGGCGGTCGGCACACTAGTAAGTATATTTTCTAGGCACTGTAGTTTAAGTTACCCAATTACACTCGCAGCGTGCCAACGGTACAGCGGATGCTATCTAGGTTCAGCCAACGTAGCTCCGCTTTGTCTCTAGAACACGCTATGTTAACTATATGGCCTACGACACGGCGCTCACGAGACGGTGCTGACTGTACCAGAGACACGGGAGGGTTCGACTAGGGTGGTTTTATGCGAAGTTCAACAAGACAGACTTTGCCAATCATAACTTCAGAACGAACTGCCAGTGCGCCGACCTAAGGCTTTACAACTACGGTACTTGGATGAGCGACGACAAAAGGCTGTGGACGTGCCGACGGGATGCCTTCCGGGCGACACCGACTATCTGCGCAAGGAAGCTCCGTAAAGGGTAACGTAACGTATGTGTGCTGCCTATTTAGTCATGCCGGCCTTTCTGCTAGCTTCGCTGGTTAACGGACCCTATAAGAAAGAACGGTCTTTATCATGCAGTAAGAACCAGAGTGTCACAAACAACAGCCGTGCTGAATAACGGTTGCAGAGTGCAGTCTATTACGGTACGATAACAGCAGCTCGGATGAGCGCGAATCAAACAAGTACGCGCAGCCGCATGCAAGCATGTATTACACATCACGTGAATGTACCGTGACAGTTAAATCTTGTTCTGTAAATATACCAAGGCGATGGAAAAAAAAACGTTTGAAAAGGAACTCGTGCGTCGATAAGAGACCAAAGAGTGCAGTTCATTCAAAATGAACACTGCTCGACTTACGATTCTATCGCTTCCAGAGTCTGAAAGACAGCAAGAAAAGAGTTAACGGGCGTCGTTTTCTTTCTTCTTTTTCATAGGACGTACGGCGAAAGGTGTGAATATCTGCTTGCGTGTGTGACGTGTGCATTAGCACAAGGTGACGATAAATCGCTGCATTGCCCCGTAAATAGGCTATAACGGTAGACATAGACTGTCGAAATCGTCAAAATGAATTCCTATACCTTTGCCCCAGGCGTGATGAGAGCTGCATCATTGCTGTTGTAGACTCAATAACACAGCCGTATCGTTCCTTCGACGAAGGCTACTTCGGTTGACGCGATAACAGCTTACTGCTCGTGTCAGTGCTAGGAGGGCTGGAATCCTGTCAATTCACAGCATCCTCGATGATAATGATGATGATCTTGAATGATGAGCGACTAGGTCTCATGACTTCGCTACGAAGCAATCGCTGTGTATGTTCGATAGATAGGACTGCCGGTAACTTAGTCGCGGAGATGGTTTAAATGTCTTTTTAATGTTTTAATATGCGAGACCGTTTCGCTCTAACACTCTGATCCATGGCAAATCCACAACAGTGACGACGACGACGAGAAAGAAAACTCTTTTTGAGAAAACTTTTTTTTCCTAATCACCTTAACAGTCTCCAATTTCTTTAACTTCTTTTAAGTTGCCCAACATTACTGAGCGTTTGCTGGGTCTTTCATACTTGTAACTATACCTGACTCTTGGCCAATCCCCAGTGTGGGTGTGCGTCATTAAATTTGGTATACATCTACATCTACAACTCTTTTAAATCTTGTCTTGGTCAATCCCCTTTATTGGGTATGCGCCAGTTTAGAAAGGAGAAGAACTCATTACGAGCTCTTCGAATAGACGTGTCTGTGCATGTGGCTTTGAATGTCGGTGCCTCCATTTTGGGATTCTGCAATGTGAAGGTTTCCTTGGCGGTGCAAAACCGATCGTCTACCAAATAAACAGGCGCCTCTTTTCGAAGCACACACATGTACCGTTAAACATAGGTATTGGTCTTGAAATAAGGGTATTGTAGCCTTTCCTAAATTTCTTTTATTTGTAAAATCCTTTGTTCTTTCTACATTGCATCAAGTGCATAATTATCTCGCTTAATTCGTATCTTCTATCTCGAAATTTTTGTAGTAGAGATTTAATCACCAAAGGCGGGTGGCGATTATTTGTGCACCCCAAAATGAAGCATGGTGCAGCGTCACGGGAATGGGAAGTGGAAAAAAGAAGATAGCAATAGAAGGAGTACCCAGGGCATGGATTGATTCAACTCCCCTCCCCCTTCCCCCAGCACCCCCCCCCCCCCTATATCCCTCCCAATATGATCCTCAGACCCCCCAAAAATCCTCCAGATAGCCAATGACTCCAGATAGCCAATAGCCAATAGGCGACAGAGGATGTTGGCTTGCCGAGGCTAGCGGAATTAGCATATACAGTAACTCCAAGCGGGATGACGTGACGCCGCCTCCAATTTTTCTTCCTCCATGCGGGTGTCATTGCCTGGCATTTTCCCTGTATATTTTCGAGAAATGGTTAAAAAGTGCACTGGGCAGCTGTTGAAGAAATGCCTGTTTAGTCGGTCATTCTTAAAATGCGCATTGGAGTGTTCGTGACGTACTGCTCACCAACGGGTGGGTTATTGGGTGACATGCATCCGTCGCTACAAATGCGTGTTCAATATATATTTGGTTTGAAACACCTGATGATTTGTTCGGCAAGTTTTTTCATTTTTCTGGAAAATAACGAGAATTTTCTCCGAAAATCTCCAATTCACAACAGTGCTGTGTAACTAATGGTAAATAAGATAGTAAACCTTTCGTTCCCACGTAGTTGCTCAAGAAAACGAAACCAAAACGCTTCAGCTGGCCATGGATGGATGGATAGATGGATGTATTAGGCTGTACCCTCACGCTACCTAGCCGTAATGCCACGTATTATCTACGTAGTGACATCACTCCGGCCTTGATTTTAGCCACCAATCAGACAACCTCCTCTTGATCCTTTCTATCTTCTTAAAGTCTATTCTCACGGAAACGCCACCTCACGTGAGCTTCAGCCACCACGTTTGATGCATTATGGCCTCCGAGACGAGTCGGCGCCCAAAATCACAGAGGCCATGTATGCATCAGCTATTAGTAATTTCAACTCAAGTCCCAGATACAGGGACTGTAACTTCAACTAGACGGTTGACCATTTAACTTTTAAAAAAGAAGCTATACGTAAATAATACTGTATAACCCTTGACTCTCACGTCAAATAATGTCCATTGTCCCAACTTATGTCTGTTCAGTTGTGCCCCCTGGACGCCGCTACGCAAGTTGCATCTATTGAATTGTGGCCTCCGCAATCGGCTGCGGCGCGTTGGCGCAGCCAATCGCGGAGGCCATAATTGAATGTCTATATAAGTTGTTTGTAACAGCCAGAATACGTCCCATACGTTACAATTTGAAGGCCAGCTAAGGAAGATGTGCAAAGAAGCTGCTTTTGGTAGCTGTTATCGGACCTCTTCCACCTGTGCACATCGTTCTGAATGCACTGACTCAATGTATAGCCTCCAAGATATGGTGTTTGCAGTCTTGGAGGCCTTGCTCACGCATAGCCGCGACATCTGAGATCGCGCAGTCTGGGTAGCAAAAACTGACATGTCAAGATCAGACAAGGAGTGAATGGTGCACTTCTAGCAGTATTTTGCTGTGCGTAAAACTGTTCATCTGCATTACGGCAGGCAGTGGCTCGCTGAAACTGCGGCCTCATGAGTAGCTGTAGAGCATATAGCAAAGTTTGCTACGTGTCCCTGCTTTGAAGTATTTACAGAACAGTGCAATGAAATGTATTGCTATTCCTCAGAATGACAAAAAAAAAAGGAAGAAATGGTACTAAAAGAAAAAAAAAAATGATAGTACGAGAAAAAAAAAATTCCGACGCCGGGAATCGAACCCGGGCCTTCTGGGTGAAAGCCAGATATCCTAGCCACTAGACCACGCCGGATTGGGAGTAATGTCCCCTTTGGGGCTATATAACGCATCTCTATGACCAAGGCGTTGCTATGACTCGTATCTGCAGGCTATGATTATATAGTGTACTAGAATATGTACTAGTACTAGTACACTATAGCTATGATGTTTGTTACTACGCTACTTGGTACCGGATTTTCGCATTTAATTGCTTGATACGGGTTAGAATTACGAACACACGCTCAACGACTTCCTCAGCGCTCACATTCATCTGCAGGTGCTAGAATATTTGCGTGTGACAGGACTTCACGCTGCGTAGAAAAGAAGTTAAACAATGGTTTAAATTTGTGTTATGTATATTATCTCTATGCCCCGCAGGTTACGGCTGGCGCTGAGAGAGAGAGAGAGAGAGAGAGAGAGAGAGAGAGAGAGAGAGAGAGAGAGAGAGAGAGAGAGAGATAATCGACGCGAAGGCGGCAGTTTTGAACCGCCTAACGCGTTTGAAGAGGTCTTCACCATGGAGTATATTAACTCTGTGGTCCTCACAGTTGTGCAGTGATGGAGTTGCTGCGCGAATTGCGCTAAATCAGCTAAATTACTCCGATAGAGACATTCTCCAGAACAGGAATTGGCCTCCCTGGTGAAGTACTTGGCCACCACCTCCCACACGATGTCTACAATTAAACCCTCGCCCTCAGTGTCCAGCAGCTGCAGAACATCTGTCCACGGCGGCGGTCAGCTCTGTGAAGCAGCAGAGGGCGGTAACAACCACTGGACCCGGACAGGCCGCCACTGGAATCTAAACATTGGAACGTTCAATGCAAGATCCCTCTCAAGCGAAGCTAGATTAGCGGAATTACTCGAGGAACTAGAGGGAGTTAATTGGGACGTCATCGGCCTTAGCGAAGTTAGGAGAGCAGGCGAAGCTTACACAGTCTTAAATAATGGACACGTCCTCTGCTATAGAGGATTACCCGAAAAGAGAAAATATGGCGTTGGGTTCCTAATCCACAAAAATATAGCGGGCAACGTAGATGAATTCTACAGCATTAACGAAAGGGTAGCATCCGTCGTAATAAAACTAAATAAGCGGTATAAACTTAAGATAATCCAGGGATATGCGCCAACAACGAGCTACGACGATGAACAAGTAGAACAATTCTACGAGGTTATCGAATTAGCAATAAAGTACGGACGCAATACACAGTAGTCATGGGGGATTTCAACGCAAAAGTAGGAACGAAACAAAGTGGAGAGCAGGCGATGGGCAACTACGGCGTCGGCCGTAGGAATAACCGTGGGGAAATGCTAGTACAATTTGCCGAAAGGAACCAGTTTCGAATAATGAATACGTTCTTCAAGAAACACAAGAATAGGAAGCGGACGTGGAAAAGCCCTAACGGGGAAACAAAGAATGAAATCGACTTCATAATGTGCGGACAACCAAGTATAATTCAAGACACAGAAGTAGTGGGGAAGATAAAATGCAGCGATCACAGACTAGTAAGGGCAAAGATTGTACTTAACCTAAAGAAAACAAGAACTAAATTATTTACTAAAAAAAATGTAATGTAGAGGTAATCAGAGCGAAAGACGACGAATTTAAAGTCGCCCTAAGCAACAAGTTCGAGGCCTTAGACGAAAACGGTGACGATTTAGAACAAATAAACAAAACCATAACGAAAACAATCCTTGAAACCGCGATAGAAGTCGGGGGTAAAACAGCAAAGCAAACAACAAGTAAGTTGTCCCAATCTACCAAGGACTTAATAAAAAAACGCCAACAAATGAAAGTAACTTCATCAAAAGATAAGATAGAATTCGCAGAACTATCAAAATTGATCAGTAAAGCCAGGCAAAGAGATGTAAGAAACTTTAACATGAGAGAAATAGAGAAAGCAGTGGAGAAAGGCACCAGCATTAAATCGGTCAAAAAGAAACTGCACTTAGGACAAAACAAAATGCATGCACTAAAAGATAAACAAGGTAACGTTATCAAGAGTTTCACCGAAATTGTAAAGGTAGCAGAAGATTTCTACTCAGAACTGTACAGCTCTCAGACAGACCATACAACCTTAATAGAAATAGAACCAGAGGAGAACACCGAAATTCCATGTATAACCGCTGACGAAGTCAAAAAAGCTGCCAAAGGCATGTCCCGCGGTAAAGCAGCTGGTGACGATGGTATAACAGCCGACTTGATCAAAGACGGAGGAGATATTGTACTTGAAAAACTTGCATCGCTCTTCACGAAATGTATCAAGACATGTAGCGTACCGCGCAGCTGGAAAAATGCTAATATAATCCTTATCCACAAGAAAGGTGACATAAAGGACTTAAAGAATTACAGACCAATCAGCCTACTCCCAGTAATATACAAGCTATTTACAAAGGTAATTTCTACGAGGATAAGAGAAACACTCGACTTTAACCAACCGAGAGAACAAGCTGGTTTTAGGAAAGGTTACTCGACAATGGACCACAGCCACGCTATCAACCTAGTAATTGAGAAGTACGCGGAATATAACAAACCTCTTTACATGGCGTTTATCGACTACGAGAAAGCATTTGACTCCATAGAAATGCAAGCAGTTCTAGAAGCTCTACATCGTCAAGGGGTACCTGGCGTATACGTGAGAACCATAAACAACATATACAAAGATTGCACAGCCACACTACTCCTACATGAGAGAAGCAGAGAAATCCCGATCAGGAGAGGCGTGAGACAGGGCGATACAATATCACCGATGCTATTCACTGCATGTTTAGAGGAAGTCTTTAAACGTCTAGACTGGGAAGAAAAGGGCATTCGAATAGACGGAGAATATCTAAACAATTTAAGATTTGCAGACGACATTGTGCTCTTTAGCAATGATGGTGACGAACTACAAAACATGATTGATGACCTAAACAGGGAAAGCATTAAAATTGGATTAAAAATGAATAGGCAAAAGACCAAAGTTATGCTCAATAGCTTAGCTAAGGAACAGGAATTTAAAATCAACAATGAACCCTTACAATGTGTAAACGAATATGTATATCTGGGACAGTTAATATCAGGAACTCCTACCCAGGAAAATGAAATTCTCCGTAGAATAAGACTGGGCTGGAGCGCATTCGGAAGGCATTACGAAATCATGACCGGACACTTGCCGCTCTCATTAAAGCGAAAAGTATTCAATCACTGCATTCTCCCAGTACTAACGTACGGTGCAGAAACATGGAGAATAACGAAAAAAACTAGAGATGAAACTGAGGAGCACGCAACGTGCAATGGAAAGAAAAATGATAGGGGTAACGCTAAGAGATAAAAAACGAGCGGAATGGATCAGAGAACAGACAGGAATAGCCGATATTATTATATCAACTAAAAGAAAGAAGTGGACCTGGGCAGGACATGTCGTGAGGAGGAAAGATAACAGATGGACAGTAAGAGCAACGGAATGGATACCAAGAGAGGGAAAACGCAACAGAGGTAGGCAAAAGGTTAGATGGAGCGATGAAATTAAAAAGTTTGCGGGCATAAAGTGGAACCAACTCGCTCAGGATAGGGCGGATTGGAAATCGTTGGGAGAGGCCTTCGTCCTGCAGTGGACCTAAACAGGCTGATGATGATGATGATGATGATGAGAGACATTCTGTGCTAAACGGCTCGCCGAGAGGAGTGGTCTTCATCGGTGTGTCCTGGGCGGTGCACTGCAGGTGGAATATTAACCTGTTCCGAAACAGAAATGACGTTTTTCTAAGCTGCCATATCGAGGTAATCTTCAACCACTAATAACGGCTTGAGCAAATGGGCGCAGCTTTCCGTTGCTGTGGTGCTGGCATGCTCAGTATTCCCGGTTATTGATTCACCTCCGAGTTGTACAATCCGCCGAAAAAACTGTGACATGTACCAATTTGCTGACTGTTAATGAGTCAGCAAACTTGCGAAAACGAAATGGATCTTGCAAAGTATAGAAGCAAAGTATACGTACTATGTGTCTCGAACGTCTATGGTTTCGTGTTCTCGTGCGAGTCGCATGTAGCTTGAAAATATAGCGCTTGTAAATATAACGCTTGAAAATATATCGTTTGCCGTCATTTTTGCTTAAAATTTCAGTATCACGGAAGCGAAAGTCTAATCAATCAACAGGCATCGTCATGATAGGGCTAGTGCACTGCTGTTTCGATGGATGAATGAATACTATGAGCGTCCCCTTTGTAACAGGGCGGTGACATGTGCTCCACCAGGTTCGTAAGAAAATTTAAGAACTTTCTTTTTTTTCTCTCTTTAAATTGTCCCCATGCCTTTTAAATCTACTTCAATCAACTCGATCATACTATAGCAAAAACGGAAATTCATAGCCCAGTTCCCTGCCCCTTATGGCAGAAAGTCCATATTTTTCCCTATAATTATTTTTGTTCTCTCTAGTTTTCTGCCACCAGTATTCTAAGCGTCTCTTACTTATTTCAATCGCGGCTATGTTCAGCTTCCCGTTGTTCTCCCCAAAACCCAAGGCTTCATGTAGGGGGGTGCCCAAACGTACACCTGGGTGGATATTTCCGCATTCAATCAGAACATGCTCCGTCGTTTCCCTATCTTCCTCACAGCATGTGCATTTTTCTTCTTTCCAGCCAAGGAGATAGCGCCACCTGGCGTGAGCAGTGGCAGAGTTAGGTTGGAGGTTAGCTGCTTTCAGCTGCGCACTGAAGCTAGAACGAGTAATCCACTGCACCAATATGGCCCAAGGATGGCGACATATCTTAGCTGTCTCTAACATGCTCCTGTGTCCGAAGGAGGAAATAAAGCTTGAATTACGCTTCTCGTCAAATTGTCGACCGTGTTTCGTGTTGCTTTTTTTTTATCATTGTGTCGGTTCTCGTTCAACATTGTATCGCCCACTCCTGCCCAAAGTCTGGCGCTCAGACTGGCAGTTTCGATGTCAGTGCACGTTAAAAAACCCAGGTGGTCGAAATTCCAGAGACCTCCACTACGGCGTCTCTCATAATGAGAGCTGGTTTTGGGACGTTAAACCCCACAAATCAATCAGACTGGCAGTTTGTTCCTAAAGACTTATAAATCTTAAGTGACACCAGAGAGTACACATTACACAGAGACTGACCATTTCCAACCAGATATGTTTGTTGTTTTGTGGGGTTTAACGTACCAAAACCAGCTCTGATTATGAGAGACGCCGTAGTGGAGGTCTCCGGAAATTTCGACCACCTGGGGTTCTTCAACGTGCACTGACATCGCACAGCATACGGGGCCTCAACACTTCGCCTCCATCGAAACGCAGCCGCCGTAGCCGGGATTCGATTCCGCGACCTTCGGATCAGCAGCCGAGTACCATAGCCACTAGACCACCGTGGCGGGACAATAAATAAAATAAAGACAATAGCGTGTGTGTGGGCTTGCGTGCGCGTGTTCAGTATGACAATCTCCGCCATCTGTTTTGTATGCATATCCGCATATCTACGACGGTCACAGCATATCTAAGACGAACGCAAACAATCCCAAGAGTCAACTGACCCACATTGCTTTCTAAAACCTATCTTCTTTGTTGCTTATCTCTGACTCTAGGATATTCCTTCACTTTCTCTCCTGCTCTCTCCTGCACACAATCACTCGGTTCTCTGTCCCTTCCCAGATTGATTGATTTGATTTGTGGGGTTTAGCGTCCCAAAAACAGCTCTGATTATGAGAGACGCCGTAGTGAAAGTCTCCGGAAATTTCGACCACCTGGGGTTCTTTAACACTGACATCGCACAGCACACGGGCCTCAACATTTCGCCTCCATCGAAATGCAGCCGCCGCGGCTGAGATTCGATCCCACGACCTTCGGATAGCTTCCCAGTAGCTTCCCGCTTCAGATAGCTTCCCGCTTCGGATAGCTTCCCGCTTCAGAAAAGCTTTTACTGGATACCACTGCAACTGCGGCTGACACCCGTACGGCGGCCAACAGAATAGGGGGGAGCACTGCAGGACCGGAACAGAGGAGGTCGTATGTGCACAAAAGGACACCCAGGAACGCTCCCCGACGGGCTGCTCTAATTTGGCTGCTGTGAAACACCGCTACCGCCACAAAAAGCACGTGCAGGAAACCATTACTTCGGTTCCTTGACCTGTGCTTGACCCCACGAAATACCATCCCCTCAGGCCCATCGCAAAAAACAGAGGCGTCCGACATTGCAAGCGAAAGGCCATCTCTTGGCAATCTTCTTCCCCTGTAGCCGGACGGCCAATCAAATTTTCCACTTTTTCGAAAAGAATGTTCAACGCCGTGCAAGCCTTCATCTTGACATATTTATAGATTTAACATGCACGCGGTCGGTGGAATCGGATGAAGCGTGGCCGTGCTGTGCATTCCGTTCATACATTTGCTACTGCGGCGTTGTGTCTACAGTCCATGCTGGTTTGACACGACCCGTGAAGCATGGTTGTCTCGCGCTGCTAGGCTCAACGATGCGTGTTCGTTTCCCAGTACCATGGAAACCACATTTCAAAGTGCAAAGTCGGGGTCTCTGCGGTTTCGGAGAACACGACGGCAAAGGCACGTAGTTTGCCCCGATTAGCTGCAGTTCAGTGAGCCCAACGTAGCACCACATGTCATGCATCCTCTGCCCTGCGCTACAGTCGTCTGCACGGTCCTGTACGCAGTGCAGCTTGGAAAAAAAAAAAGAAAAGAAGAGGAAGAAGAGAGAGAGAGAGAAGAAAAGGAAAAGTATTCCTCAGTCTGATGACAGCGCAAGTTCCACAGAAGTTCGTATAAAAAGCGTCCAGTTTTAACTCGCTTGGCAGAAATGTCAGTGACAATAAGCAAGAAGTGTCTGCAGTGTCAGCCGCGAAAACAAACAAATCATGGAGAGGTAGTTCCCCAAAAGAGAGTAACTGATTTTATTGATGAAAGCGAACCGCCCCGCGTGGCACATATAAAATTACCCGCTCCATGCTTGTGAACATGCTCTTAAAACCTTTTTTCCAGCGATGGAAACTTCCCGATTCAATGTTGAAACCACCCAGAGGTCTAATGTCCCTTATCTGGGTTCCCATGGTAGCAACTGTTTCTTTTTCTTCTCTTTTTTTTTTTGTATGGAAATATGCACCAAAGGGGCATACTGCCATATCTCTAGTCAAATGCTCTTCACTAGAGATATAGCATTGTAATTAATGCCCCTGTCATACTTAAGTTGCCTCGTGTGACAGGGGTAAAACTGCTACTTCAAGCTGCTGACACTTAAACGGCAGTCAACAGCATGTGGTCAATTAATGAAGTGGCGAGAAAAACGGGAACACCATATTGTGTAATTATCGCAATTATTTACGGAAATAACTGAGTGTCTACAGCTGATCCAGCGGACTCCCACAAGGAAATAAGAGCCCTCAACCACGGTCGATCGATTAGCAACGCACGATGTGCGATGTGCGTTGCTAATTCCCACGTGCGTTTTTATCGAGTGGCCGTGCCTCAACTGAGAGCCCCACTCAGTGACTCCGGAACCGTTTCGGGGGTGGGGGGGGGGAGGTGGGGGGCAAGTATTGTCGTCTTTGTATTCTGTGTTTATTAGTAATTTGTTATCAATATTTGTCGATTCCCATTTATTTACATATTGCATATTAGTGTACTAATAATTAGTTTTAATGGCATCACTTAATAACATTCTAATTCCTTTTGGCCGTATAACATTGTACATGTTTCCATCATCGCTTATTCTGCATTGGTATGCACTTCAAGAAAATGGTTGGAAATTTCGAAAGCACACTGAGAACCTGCGCAGACCATGCAAATGAGAAAACTGGTTGAAAAAAAACTGTGCAGAATCACTTTAATATATTTCTGCACTCGCTCCCACATTGAAGCAAACGTTGAATAACACAAGTGCAGAGATGCGATACATGTAGAGAAAAAGTAGGCTCTACAGGTACAAAGACGTCGCACACTGACGAACTTCAGGGCTGGTGTTACAACACGGGGGTCGAAATTTACTGCTACTTTTGCCGTCCTAGACACGGACTCTCATGACACCACCAAAGCACAGTTCCGCAGCTCCCTTCTTGTGCACGTGGAGGAGAAAATGTGTCATCCTCTTTCTTCTGCGTCAATCGATTGCTCAAAAATGTTTTCAATCGCCTGAGAGCACTGAAACGTCGCTCCCCTGAAGCAGCTGCCGCAGACACAGGAAACAGGAGTTGGAGGCATCTGACGACCTGGTCCATCATATTACGCGTATCTGCAGACTTCGCCTGGAGAATATGTAAAATGCGTTCGCTTGCGGCCGGACCATCGTCACGCAGGAGAGTTTGGAGAAGCCCGAGTGGCACTGAACCCTGAGAGCCTGTTGTTGTCAAAATCTGCAGCGTGTACTCCTTGTCAAAAATACGATTTCAGCGTGAACGGTCGGACAGTAAGGGGGGGGGGGGGGGCGTCCGACCCCCCCTCCTTTGCAACCCCGGTTCCGTAGTCCCTGGCACCACTAAACGAGGAAGACTTGCCGATCGCAATACAAGTCTATGCTCACACAACGTATCTAACCGGTAATTAAGCAAAGAGTAAGTGTACCCGATATATTAGGTTTCAAGGGAAGTTCTGGGACCGTAAAAGATCCGCCGTAGAAAGAGAATGCTAGAAGACTGGTGGCACAAAAACCGTGGAACACAAAGTCATAATTGACAATTTTTACTTATAAGCAGCAGTGCCAGAGAGGACTATAATAAGTAGCTAAGCGACACAAGCCACCACCTCGATTCGAAAGGGGTACTCGTAATATTCATCGAACCAACATGACACAAAGTACCAGAAGGTGTCGTGAGCCGCCTCTCGTGATCGGCGGGGTCCACCTACCTGGCCGATGTGCAACGTTGTGAAGGTTACGCGTGTTGTCCGTAAAGGAAATAAAAGCAGAGCTGTTGCTCACTTCCTTAACTAGAATCTCTCTCTCTCTCCCCGCAAACGTCGAATACAAACTCGCATATTTCAAATGTTTGCCCATCAGTACGAGCGTGTTTTTGTCAAGCTCAAGGCAGCTATTGTTTCTAGCTCAGCGCAAGCAGCGCACAGCGCGCTACTCTTTGGTCGCGGAAGTAGACAGTGCATACAAGAGCACTAGCTTCGACAACGTTGCACCTCGTGTACGAAAACTCGGCGCTCGGACGGCTGCTTGTGCGCACGGGAGCAGGCTTCGAAAGCACCGCAGCAAAGGGAAGGAGTCAGGGACATCGCCTGCACCCTTGCGTCCATGCTATTCCGGAGATTGGATTTGATTGATTTGATTGATTTGTGGGGTTTAACGTCCCAAAACCAGCTCTGATTGTGAGAGACGCCGTAGTGGACGTCTCTGGAAATTTCGACCACCCGGGGTTCTTTAACGTGCACTGACATCGCACAGTACACGGGCCTCAACATTTCGCTTCCATCGAAATGCAGCCGCCGCGGCCGGGATTCGATCCCGCGACCCTCGGATCAGCAGCCGAGTACCATAGCCACTAGACCACCGTGGCGGGGCATTCGGGAGATTGGAACACTATATTGTTGTTTTTTCTACCAGCAGTTGAAAGGATTAGAAATACCCCCCCCCCCCCCTCCTCTCTCGCATTTTCTGGCCCTCCAAGATTATTTGGGGGGTCGCGGGGCTATTCGAGAGACCACAGCACTTGCTCCCTTTAGGAAGGCCAAACCATTGTCGCAAAACCGGCTAGTGAAAGGGAAAGCAAAAATCATAAAAAGCACTAGAAAGGGTGAGTGGGTGTCATGGAAGAAACACATGCCACAGCCGCGGGAGAGAGCGCCATGCTTATTTTCGGGGAATGGTACCTTCCCCTCCTCCCCCCCTCCGCTCAATCCGTGAAGATAGTAGAGCTAGGGTTGTCTGTTGCGGAAGCTTCCAGCAGTCTGTCGACAGAGCCGTCGCGTCGGGAAGTGTCCATCGGAGGTTGTCCATGCCATGCGATCGCTCAACCCTACCGCTCTCGTCAGCCGCGCCTCGCACCCACTGGCCGCGCCTCAACTGTGGTCCCTCAGCCAGCAAGGGCGGTGAAGTTTATCGTCCCAGGGACACAAGGTGCCACGACAGTAAGCGATGTCGTCGTACACTGGAGGACCGCAGCTTTCCCAGGCAGCCGCGAACGACATCCCACGTTTGCCGCCGGAACTGTGGGCGGAGATATTCCGCCGTCTCGACCTCGAGAGTCTCATCAACGTGGCCGAGGCAGTGCCCGAGTGTGAGTGTTTGGCGCTTAGCCCGACAGTTTTGAAGAGAGTGAATTTCGATATGGAAACAGACGAACATATCATCTCGAAGTTCCTGCGGACGACACGCGAGGAAGACGACCATGATGGCCACACGGAAAACGTGCCACTCTCTTCACATGTGCGCGAGCTGTGTTTCAACAACGGCCGCGCGATACACTGTAATGTGATTCTCAACTGTGCCGAACAGTGTCGCAATCTCCGCGAACTGTGCTGCGTCAACTGTCTCGTGCACCCCGCTGAACTGTTCAATCTCCTGTCCGTGACACTAAAGCGCGTCACGAAGCTGGAGTGGACATTATACGAAGAATCCTGCTACCCACGCGGCCTGGACCACGTTACTCTCCAGCAGATTGAAACGAGAGCCGCGTCGGAGGGTCCAAAGATACTCGCCATGTACGTCGAACTGGACCGTACTACAGTAACAGAAAGAATTTTGGACAGCTTCTTGATGCGTTGCCCTCGGCTGGGTCATTTGCACATACACGATATTCGACAACCGCACCTGCCTGTGATAAGCACCGATGCTTGCCTTGCAGACTTCACCCCAGACAAAGCTGGTACTCTGAATATCATCGAACGGATTCCCAGTCTGCAAACGCTCAAGTACACATACGAAACGCCACTAAATACAAAGAGAGAAGAGCGAATCTCCGAATTAAGGAACAACATCGCCTGGCAGCGGAAACCTGTGCCTTCTTTCAACGTCGCCGGATTAAGTGACGTGGTGAAGCACAAGGCGTCTGTCCGCAGTATGGAGCAAGTGATGGTCACAGTAAAGGCCAACTCTGGAGCACCCGCTCTCTTAAAACAAGCAGCTGCCAAACCGGAGTTGTGGAAGGACGCATCACGGCTAACTCTTGTTCTGATGCCGGACGCAAAAAGCGATAATCTGACACCCCCGACTGTGCACAGAGTGCTCGTGAAACCGTTGGGAGAATTCTTCAAGACGTGCCTCTCTCAACTCACCGAACTGAATCTGTCGACGTGTCACTTC
The DNA here is from genome assembly GCA_013339685.2 of Hyalomma asiaticum. NCBI lineage: Eukaryota > Metazoa > Arthropoda > Arachnida > Ixodida > Ixodidae > Hyalomma > Hyalomma asiaticum. The sequence continues at coordinate 21,027,089 of CM023487.1, forward strand.
AAGAGTGGATGCGTTTGCTGTTCCGTCGTGGCATCGACGTTGACCAAACTGCACGCATTGACGCTCCCTCCGTGTGGAGCCAACCTGAAATGCTCCCTCGAGCACCTGGCACATGGCTGCAAACTCCTCGTGCGTCTTGAAGTCAGGTCAATCGACACCGTTGCCCCGGCTGCACCGTGCGAGGAATGCAAGCGTCCCCTGCCGTTCACTGCGAGTTGCTTCGACCTCCTTCACAGGGAAACCAGGCTGAACGAACTGAGTATCGATGAAACAGCCGAGATTTCGAACCTGAGTTTCCTGATTGGATGCAGAGTCCAAAAACTGCGATTGCGCCTGGGGACCGCCTGGTGTGCCGGCCCACTCCTTGCAGGCAACACTCGGCTGTCTTCGCTGACAGTCGTGGTCAACGACGCTGAGGTGTGCGGCAATCTACCGAGGACCCTGGCAGCCGTACGAAGCCTGCGCCATCTCTGCGTGATCGCCACTGGTTTCTGTGTCTGCAGAGTGTATAAGGTCTTTCTCTGTTTTCTAGGTCGCCACATGCCGCAACTGCGGACGGCTCACCTGCACAACAGGGTCATGTGGGGACATCCGGCATTCATGGTAACATTCAAACCGGTTTCTCAGTGGCGGCCCGATTACGGTAGAAAGGCACGAGTTGACCAGCGTAAAACTGATTTTGGCGTTGTGCGCCGCCACTGTAGCGCTGATAGTTTTGTGGGACTGGTCCGACCTAGAAGTCGGTTCTGAGAAGGCCGTGGCAATTATAGGAGAAAGCATAATATATAGGAGAAAGCACAATAATAATCAACGTGATGTTGGTGTCTGTAATGTCTAACTGCAGAGAAATGTCAATTATGAACGTAAAACTAGATGTATAGGCTATGCCACCCGTACCCGCGGCTGTCCAGGACCGAGATTAAAGAGCACATTTCGACACCACAAAGTAGCTGATATGCTGATATACTTAGCGGCTATTTTGCCCCCCTTTTTTGTTTATGAATACGAGTGCGAAAGTCCTGCTGGTGCTTCAGCATCTGCGAGAAATGGTCATTTTCAAAGCACTCCGTAGCTCAATGCAGCACAGTCTTGCAAATTTTATTTACAATCGACGTCGGTCTTAGAGGGCAAATCCGGCGGTTTGATGTAGAGCTGTATATAAGACACCGTGAGGAATCTGTGCGCATACTTTCATGTGCCCTGAAAGACTTCTTGGTTTTTCTATTATATGGCCCCTATTGTGTGGCCCCAAGAGCAGAACCTATTAGAGCAATCCTATTGATGTGACCGAGATTCGCCGATTTGGATATAAAATCTCACGCGCTGATAACTTTAGGTGTTGATGCTCCGTATTTAGCTTTGCGCATCATCCTTCCAATATAAAAGCTGAACCCCCCTCTTAAAGAAGTGCAGTAACCGCCCTTGCGTTAGACTTGCGTATCTTGTGCGGTTGAGTGACAGAAGCCCTTAATGAAAAACTGAACTTTCTTAACCCCTTCCTGCCGAGCCGTTGTGCCTCACAGCTCACCTTACACCATGTTTTTCGAGGGCCTTGATAAACAGCAATACGTCCTTTCCTCCTGTACCTTCTCTGACAACTCTGAGTAGCTCCGTGTACACTATATCAATACCGCTATAGCTATTTGAGTTGGAAATTTTGTTGTGTGCTGTACGTTTTATGAATGATTATGTCAATAAAGTTCTTCTTATGAAATTCTTTTGCAATGTTTGTGTTGCCTACACGGACATAAGATCTGTCGAGGATGCTATGCATTTCGACACATTATTCTCAATGTGCTTGAGTTGAATAATCAAAACTTACACCACGTATCACTAATTCTTTATAGCAGAGTCTAGGCTACTTGATCACCGAGAGTAATCTATAGATTCTTGCGGATCTAAACTTTCATGGCGGCGTGGAAGTGGATCTATGGGACAGGTCAAAGGGTGCACAAACCCGCGGTGGAATTACGACGACTGTGATAAGCTTAAAAGGGATCACACTGGCGCAAACTACGTTCCGAAGTTGTGGACATACAGTGAAATCCTAAAGAAACTATTTCTTTTATCATGGGTGTATTATAAACAAACAAAAGAAAAGCACGACAGCAACTCTTATGCATTATGGACTGTTCATGTATGTTATGGCTATTTTGGAATTCCGGTATTTCCACTCATTATCTTGGCCATACAATTTTGCAGATGCATTTGGGTGCCGGCGTCTGGGGCTGATAAGCGACAATTTTGTCTTTAAAATAAACAAACGTGCTACATAAGCGCCTACGCTTGAACGTGGACGTGCGGACGCATTTGTCACTTGGGGACCACGACATTGAAAAACTGATAAATCACTTGTGTAAAACCATGGCTTGTGCGAAAATTCGAAAATTCAGTCGGATGGCGAATCGAGCGGCCTTCTGTTCCATTTGGTAAGGGAATCAAATTGCGAACATTCGAAATACTGAGCATTTTTCGAATATACTTGAACAGTCAGCAGCGACGAGAAGACTTCACAAAAAAAAAAAAATATAGAAGCGTCGGAGTTGGGAGGGCTTATTATTATTTTTTTAGTTGCCGAACTACCACGAAGCATTTAGCCCAAGCATTTACGGGACTATGGAGACCGTATTGATTCGCAGATTTGGACGCTTCTGCTTAAAGTATGAGTACCGCGAAAGAGTAAGGGTCACCAATCCATAGATACCAGCTATTTCGTTCGACGAGCCCTGGCGACGTATTTTGGCTGTTGCTAACATGCTCCCGTGCACAGAAGAAGGAATAAATCTAGGAAAGCGCCTCACGTGATAATATTGAAGCTATATGATCATTAAAACATTAATCGAGGGGATCATGCCAAGTAGGCTCAGGTGTTAGATTAATCGAGGCAAAAAGAAAAAAAAAAGAATCCAAGGCGGATTTATGCGCATAGGAAGAAATCGCGCAGCGAAGAAACAGTTTGCAGTTTAGCGCTAAACAGCATATAGTTGGAATGACGAGCACTCTGACTGACACTCTTTCACGCAATATATAATTCTAAAACTGAAGCTATGTGAAGCATATAACCCATTCGTTAAGGGGGTCGTGAAACGTTTTCTGAACATTTTCTACTGAGTGCGTATCCTGGATCCTGACCCTCCAATAAACAGTATGCATTGTTCCGTTGAACCGTGTGGGTTGATTTAGAGCGATAAAAAAAAAAAAAAAAAAAGACGCGGTTTCAGTTTCACTGTGCGCGTTCCCCTCCACTCTTCAGTCGACGTCATGTTAATAGCCACCAGACCTCCGAGATTGCCGCGCCCTCGGAGGCCACGGGTAAAGCAAGCCGTGCTGCAACTTTGCTTCCGAATGGCGTCACTGCACGGTTTCTGAATATGTTCTTTCTTTGGAGCATTCAAGGAAATCGATTCGACTTCACTACACCTTTCAACTCAAAAATATCTTAGTGCAACGTCACCGAGTATAGTACCATGCCGACCGGCAGTGTCGCATAGTCGCTTCGGGAGAGCAAGAACGCTGGTGTTCCAAACGGGCGTTGTTAAATGTGCACGGGATATTTCGCCGAGATATTTCGGAATCAGCTTGTCGAATGCATATCGAAGCAGTGAAAATTACCAGCGGGCATCTTCATATTCTTTTCACGACCTCTTTAAAACGTCCCGTCAACTTGTCCAGCCTGCGAATCTAACCAACTTTCCACACCCAAGGCCACAGACTATCTGCCCTTTCGTGACCATCACTAATAGAATGGCATGAGATGGCATGAGTCGTTCTTGCAGCAGACAAAAAGTGCGATAGGGAAATTTATGGCTGCTTTACAAAGCGGCTGTTATAGTTTGGAGCGATATCTCATCTATACTGTCGTACGCAAAGGCATTCGCATTCCCTATGTTCGCCTCCATTCACACTTATCAACTCACTATAATCATTTTCTTTCATGACAGTGAGGGGCATGCGACCCCGTTTTTTTTCTTTATCTTCCCCAACGATCAATTACGGTGACTCAAGCTGGGGCTTCTTTTACTTATCTTATACACAGCCTAGTTGAAAGGTCCGCCTCTCCCTCGAAAACCTTCAAAATCCGTCCATGCTGAATAACTGAAACAAAATCAAGCCATTTCTTCGAGTCAACGTCAGCTCTCACTCCTCATTTCGCCATTTGCATGACTTTCAAGTAGTCGTCTACGAAGTACAAGTCAGATCGAGCAGTCCCTCTCCAACGAGAACAAACCTTCCACTTCTCGAGGACTAGTCAATTAAAGAGCTGCGGTGCACCTTCCCCGGCTGGAAAGATCACAGTATCGTGCCAGGATACAAATTTTCACGTGTGGTACGCGATGTCCTCGTCCCCTCCAGAGTCGCAGTCCGGGCTGGTGACTGGATATTTCGTCGGACTGCTGGATTCGTGCGTCGAGATGTTTCGGTACCTGGACGCCGAGTCTCTCCTAAACGTCGCCAAAGCAGTTCCAGAGTTCAGGACTTTAGCGTTCCTCTCAACGGTCATCAAAAGAGCGAGCTTCGACCCGGAAAGCCACGAAGGAACGGTGGAGATGTTCCTGCGGGCAACGCACGTGGCGACCTCCGGGGGAAGGCCCATACCGATCGCTGCCCGTGTTCAAGAGCTGTGGTTCACGAACTGCATCACCTTGTTCTCTGACGTCATAACCCAACACGCCAGGGCTTGCTACAACCTCAGGGAGCTACACTGCGTCAACTGCATCGTAGACCCCGCAGAACTCTTTGGCCTTATGTGTGAAAGAGTGGAGCGTCTTACGAAGCTAGAGTGGTCGTTGTACGACCAGCGGTACTACGAGTTCAGCAATGACGCCAGGAGCGCCGTTCACCACATCTGCACGTTCCCGGCGTCTCGACAGCCCCGACTAAACACAATGTATGTAGAGGTCAGCCCTACGTGCAGCGCCGTTTTCGTCTTAAAAAACTTTTTGATCCGTTGCCACGGACTGTTGAACCTTCACGTACACGCCATTCGTCCAGTGCGTTATGGCGCGGCCGAAGGCATAGCCTATCACAGAGATGCCACGCCAGTAATAATAGACCTTCAGCAGACCTTGCTGCGTTTGCCTAAATTAGAAACTTTCAAGTACAGCTGTGAATTGCTGATGCCACCTGCGGTAGAACCCGGGGTCGGTGGAGGGCACAAGCCAAGTCTCCCGTTTAGGCCCGAAGACTTAATCCAGGGTAACTTCACCATACTCGTGAGGCCCGCGCCACAGTCATGGAATGTATTGAGTCTCGCTGACGTTTTGGGAGGAGACAATGTTCTCCGCAAGTTCGATCAAGCCATCGTGTACTTGGAGGCCGACTCTCGAGCTGCCTCCCTCTTCGAGCAAGCTGAAGCGAGACCGCAGCGTTGGAATCGCATCGCACGCCTCACGCTGGCCCTGACGACGCCTGCGATGTCCCAGTTCCAAACAACCCCTGCCGCGCACGCGGGCTACGAGAAACCTATGCGGCGGTTCTTCCAGACCTGCCTCTCCCGAATCACCGAGCTGAACCTGACGGCGTTTCATTTCGCGCTGCAGTGTGACGCATGCGAGATCGTGGCAGAGACGTTGCCCAAGTTGTGCGCGCTGGCACTTACACCTTGCGGAGTCAACCGCGCGACCTCGCTCGAGAGTCTATCCTGCGGCTGTAGCCTACTCGAGCATATCGACATCAGGTCCAGCCCTACCAAGGGTATGACCTCTACGTGCGTGTCCTGCGAATTTCTACTCTGTCTCACAGCGGCCAGCTTCAAGCTGCTCCACGAGAGAACGAGGCTGCGACGGTTGAGCATCGACGAAACGGCGAAAATGCTGGACCTGAATTTCCTCAACGAGTGCAAGGTCAACGAGCTTCGATTAAGCCTGGACAACGTCTTCGACGAGGAACTGGCGCAGAGTCCGACCAAACTTGGCCAGCTCCTTTCGGCCAACCCTCGGCTGTCTACACTGACGCTCCTGGCCCGCAATCTGAAGCTAAGTGCCGGCGTTGCGAACAATCTGATCCAAATCCAGAGCCTAGAACATATCTGCGTGCTCACTGTGGAGACTCAAAATCCCTACATGTTGAAATACTTCCTGTGGCTTCTGGAGAACGGACTGCCGCAGCTGCGATCTGCCCATGTCCACTACTTGGGAGCGTCGAGGGTCATGCAGGCCAGCACATGGATACGACAGCGGCAACCTCGCTGCTACGGTGGTTCCCAAGGTGCAGATTTGAATTTCACGAAAGGCGAGTACATGGACGATGACACCTGCCTGTCCCGTCTGTGCTGTCTCGACAACTTCATCGGACTGGTCCGGCCGAGAAATCGCTCTTGAGAAGCCCGTGCCCCGCGTAAGGATCATCGCGATTGGCTGTCCTATGCCATCACGCAATCCCATATAACACGCCAAAACCTGGAATCGTGATAGTTGTTTTGGTAGCGAGTGTGGTGGAGACATGGCATGTGATGTTCTTTCTCTCACTGAATGCATATTTAATTCGGCTCAAACCGTCCCGTCCATCCCAAGCGTATGCGTCCAATTGAGCACATTGAATGGGGATATAAAAATAACAGCAACTCATGATTGATTGATTTGTGGGGTTTAACGTCCCAAAACCAGCTCTGATTATGAGAGACGCCGTAGTGGAGGTCTCCGGAAATTACGACCACCTGGGGTTCTTTAACGTGCACTGACATCGCACAGCACACGGGCCTCAACATTTCGCCTCCATCGGAATGCAGCCGCCGCAGCCGGGATTCGATCCCACGACCCTCGGATCAGCAGCCGAGTACCGTAGCCACGGCGGGGCTAACGGCAACTCAAAAACAGCTGAAGACGGAAGGTCTTCTCTATAGTTGGTAGACTCCTACCATGTGCACCTGTAGCGATTATCTGCGCTCTTTCCGTCTCCATCACCATGAACAATAGTCAACTGGACGAAGATACTAGAGATAACAAGACGGGTGAAGCCTAATTAACTGTGCACTCAGTGAGGCGCAGAACATCACATACCATGTCTCCATCATAGCATCGGCCGACACCGTTGCCAATCGCCTGTTCTCTACCTTGTTTTGTTCCTACTTTTACGTTGAAACGTTGAAATCCCCCATGATTATTGCGCATTGTGTTCATACTCTTTTTATTGCTAATTCGATATCCTCGCAGAACTGCTCAACTTGTTCGTCGCCTGAGCGGAGGTTACCTGTCCGCAAATTTGTTTGCCACACCGTGGATGCAGCGTTTTCCCGAGAAGCGCATCGCTTGTCGAAAATTCCGCCACTCGCCCATGCGTGACCGAGGCAGTCGGGTCGACGCTGTACGAGGAACAATACCTCGCTCGCCACAGGTGCACGAGAAACGCAGGGCGAGAGCTTTCCGGTACGATGTCCCGCCGGCAAAGCGGGGACACGAGAAAGCAGCCTGTGCCTTCCACAATACAGCTACCGGCTCTGTTGTTTTACGGCACCACTACATTCTGTCACGGATGGTATATCGTGCGGATTCCTCACTAAACATGTGTGCTTGGTGCTTGGAAAAATGACTCTGCTCACTGCGAAGCCGCTGTGCTGGATTTTGGTGCACTTCGCGCAGTCTGCGAGATCTTCTAAAGTGATGTGGGACTTTCATATGAAGCGGCCGAATTACTTTGTATAACCGAATGCCTCGACTGCGCACACGCGTGCAATAAAGTGACGGTGATGACGCCTAAGTGCCGCTCATGCATCTTTAGCGATTCCTTTATCGAGAGGGATCGATTTGTCAACCGTTTTCTTGCACGTGTAAACAATTCTCAAGGCAAGAAACACGCTTCGCTGAAAGCGTGTTTAAGAGCAAATTTCCTTGTTTCCAACCACTGTCGGCGCTCATGACCGTATTAACGTTCAGCATGCCGAACTTGTCACGCAGTCACCCAACGAGAAAAATATAAAAGCGGCCCGAATGATCCCGTAATGAAGGTCATGTGCGCTTACAAATATTGTTGTGCTCTCGCTTTTCTTTTGCAGCTTCCTTATTCCACTTTCTTTTAGCTTATCCCAACATTTTTTTCTTATTGTTATTTACCGTGCTGCGTGATACCGTACGTGGTTATCCTTTATATGTTTCAAACAACGTGACATTCCATGGTGCACCCGTAGTCGTTCACGAGTACGGTCAGCAGGCTCGTTTCATATTTTGTAAAATCGGATGCCGCCTGTGGTTGTAGTGCGTTCTCTTGGGACGAAGTCGTGCACGGCTGCAACGTTTCAGCGTCAAACTCTCTTGACAGTTGGTACAGCTCAGTTGGTAGAGCATCGGACGCGACATCCGAAGGTCGTGGGTTCGGGTCCCACCGAGGGCAGGTTTGTCTTTTCGTCCGCTTTAATTCCTTTCTACTTTCCGAGTCCACAATTACAATACCACAATTAACTTCCCCTATGTTTTCCTAGGCTTCATTGTCTGTTTGCTCATTAAGTTGTTTCTAACAAATAAAGAACGAGCCCTTGACCCCTTCCCTTTCGTTATCTCTTGACAGTAGTATCATTCCAAAAGAAGCGCGGTGGCCGGTACGCAGGCACCGGAAACTGCTTTACGAGCAGGTGGCATGCGCGCTCCATCTTGTCCTCGTCGAACGTTTCACGCGAAGCAGACACTGTCTGCAATTGTACTTTCATTCTTTCTTGCGGGCAGCATGAAACATGCGAGACCGAAACATGTCGTTCGGAGTGCGTTTCTCTTTCTTTTCTTTCGTTCTTTTCTTTCTTTTTCTTCAACTGTTCATTCCGGCATAGTGCGTTTGACTAGCTAGCGATTTTCCTGAAAGGGTGGCGTAGTCAGATTACAGCAAGGACAGCTGCCATGCTGTTGGAATGCCTACGGGAGAATGGGAGGCGAGGTCCTTTAGAAACCGATCATATGATGAGGTCGCACCGGCCTATGATATCAAGGTGCTGGCCTAGACGACTCACGAACGCCTTGAGGCAATCTAGAGCACAAAGCCGTGTAAAGGCACCATGAAGGCGCACCATTTCTCTGGCTTCTGTATCGGCAATTATACACACGCGAAACAAGATCTTCAAGAGACGCGAAAACCGAAACAAGGAAACTATATTGTGGCTCTCGGAGACCGCGCTGCGGATAATGGGCTCTTTCAGCGAGCAACACTGTATATCGCCGCAGCGGGCGTCGCGGAAGGCAACAACTCGTCCCAAAGCACACTTCAGCATGTGTGCGCTGACCGATATGTCGTAGACGCACTTTTTTGCCGTACAATGTGTCTTACGCTAATGAATTTATTGGCAGCCTCGAACACAGACGAGCATCCCGTTTTTTGATTGAAACACAGCCTTGACTTGCTCAAGTAAGTCAGGTCGGGGCGGGCATCTATGAAACGCGAAAGCCGGCTTGGACATTTTCAAGTCAGCTTCGTGCTTCGGACCGACTTCCGCAAGTCATCTCAGGGCTCGGTGCAAGTTACATCTCTGCATACAGTATAAGACGATTGTGAAGATTCACCAAAAAAAAAGAAAAAAACAAAAAGCCTGTTTACCTGGCTTCCACCCAAGCCAAGAACTGTGCACTACGCTTGAAAGGCAGCTGCGCTGTTTGACCAACCAGTGCGCCTGCGCATGCGCGGTGACGTACCATGATTTCCTGCCTTAAGGCCGCATTTTGAAGGAGGTGCAACGAGAGCCCCCCACTGAATAGTGGCTTTGCGACGTAAAATCCTAGACATTATTGTTATTGTAAAACCTTTATTGGCACTATCACTCACAACGGTCTCAAACCCAGCGCAGCTCTCCCCCTATATAAACTTAGTTATGCCGCTATTGGTCTAGCATGGCAACATTAAATGTACCGGGCTAGAAGAGGTATGGGCGGTAAGGAGATCTTGATTTTCATCTAGGCGCCCAAAAGAACTTGCTTCATGATGTTCCGGTTCGACAGGACGATCAGAAAGCGCTAGTGAAAGTGCCGTTCATAATTATTAGCTTCTTTTTCTCAACAGCAGCATATATAAAACGGTCTAATGAACTCCCGCAGGCAAGTTACACAAAGAAGAACCATTTGAGGACTTTAATAAGACACAACAAACTTTTATGCAAAAGATTTCGGGAAATTGTGCTGCACTGACGAAGTGTTCTTCTTTCTTTTTCACAAATTACGCTGTTTCGGAACTATATGCGGCAGAAATTCAGGCACTGGTCAATTATCCAACACAGAAGAACAAAGGAATAGACCAAGATACAAGTCACATATACTCTGTCCACGCAACTGCAACGTGCGCTTGAAACTGGCTCTAACAAACACTGCCGTATACACACAGGGCACATCCTTTGCATGCACGTCATTAGGATCTCTTGTCGCTCTTAGAAAACGCCCTTTGTCCTTCAAGAAGTCATCAAGAAGCCATCAAGAAGTCAACAGTCATCAAGAAGCCCTACAGTTAATCACAAAAATGCGATGTCAGTGCTCTTCTTGCTGCGAGATCCGTATCAGAGCCGATATCTCGGTCGGACCAGTCCGGTGAAACCATCCACGCAGCAGAGGTGGCTCAGGCAGGGGCCGCTAGTATGACACCCTTCGCGGTTCTCCGCATGACAGTGATCGATTCTCTACTGTAATCGGGCCGCCACCGGCGTACCCACGTGAAGGTGACCGTGTAGTTGCCCCCCATAATGCAGTGAAGGTGAGCTGATTGCAGAAGCGGCAAGTTACCTTCCAGATAAAGGAAAAAGTCTTCTACCTGTTTGCGGAGACTGAGCGTGGTAGTCAACACGCAGATGCGGCGCAGGCTCTGTACTTGAGCAAGGTTCTTCGCGACGCAGAGGCACGGCGCCGCCTTGCGGACCACGAGCGTCAGGGAAGACAGCGAAGTGTTGGCAGCGAGGAACTGGCCAAGAGCCGCGGGGGAACGTTCGAGCTCTTCGTCCATTTCTCTGTCCACGTAAAGTCGCAGTTCTTGGACTCGGCATCCAAGCAGGAACCTCAGGCTCACGATCTGTGCGGTTTCGTCGATGCTCAGTCTTCTGAGCCTAGTTTCGCGGTGAAGAAGCTCGAAGCTGCTCTCGGTGAACCGCAGGGGACTCTTGCAAGCCTCACACGTCTCAGCGTTGTCTATGGTGTCGACTGAACTCACTTCGAGACGCTCGAGAAGCTTGCAGCCTTGTGCCAGGATCTCCAGGGAGTTTTGCGGGTTCACCCCGCACGGCGGCAGCGTGAGCGAGCGCAGACCGGGCAAAGTCGATGCCACAGAAGAGCAGCAGTCGGATCCGATGAAGTGACACGTGGACAGATTCAGTTCCGTTAGTTGAGAGACGCACGTGCTGAAGAATTTTTCCAACGTTTTCATGGGCACGTCCAGTGTCGCCCGAGATGCTGGAGGCTCGTCCGCCGTCAGGACGAGTGTTAGGCGTGACACGTCCTTCCACGACTCTGGTTTTGCAGCTGCTTCTTCGAAGAGACCGGCAGCGTGCGAGTCGACTTTCGCGGCGACCATGACTTGCGATGCCTTGCTAAGGTTCAACTTTTGCTTGACCACGTCGCCTAACCCGACGACGTTGAAAGAGGGCGCGGGTTTGCGCTCCCAGGCAACGTTATTGCGTACAACGGCGAGTCGCGTTTGCGTGTTTTTAGACAGTTGCATTTCGCACGTGTACTTGAAGGTTTCGAGTGTGGGAATCTGATCCGCGATGATCCCTACTGGGCCAGATTTACCTGCAGGGGTGAAGTCTTTGAGGCAAGCGTCGGCGCTAAGTACAGGAAGATGCCGTTTCCGAAGGTCGTGTATATGAAGGTCACGCAGATGGGCGCAACGAAATAAGAATTAAGGTGTCCAACATTGCTACTGTCACTGCACTGCGGGCTTGTTCGACGTACATAGCCTGTACATTTGGGCCTTCCGACGCAGGGACGTTTTCAATCTGCATGAGGGCACGTGTTCCTAGCCTGGAGTCGTAGTAGTGACGCTGTACATTGTCCATTCCAGCTTCCTGACGCACTTCAGTGTCCTAGACAGGAGGACGAACAGTTCAGCTGGTTCCACGACGCAGTTCACGCAGTACATCTCTCGGAGGTTGCAGCAGTTCTGGGCGCACCCCAGTATCGTTTCGGAGGTCAGCGCGATGCAGTCGGTGAAGTGAAGCTCTCGGGCATGTGAGGAGATCGGCACGTTCTCCGTGCGGCTGTGTTGGCCCAGTTCTTCGCGTGTCGTCCGCACGAACTTCGTGATGATCCGTTCGTCTGTTTCCTGGTCGAAAGTCACTCTCTTTACGACTGTGGGGCTAAACGCAAAGCACTCGCACTCGGGCGCTGCCTCGGCCACGTTGAAGAGACTCTCTATGTCGAGGCGGCGAAAGACCTCCGTCCACACTTCGGGCGGCAAACGTGGCACGTAGTTCGCGGCTTCCTGGTTAAGCTGCGGTGCTTGAAAGGACGACGACATCACTTACTGCCGTGGCACTTTGTGTCCTTGGGACGATGAACTTGACCGCCCTTGAAGGCTGAGGGACCACAGTTGACGCGCGGCCTGTGGATGCGAGGCGTGGCTGACGAGGTGTCTAAACGAGAGCGGTAGTGTTGACTCGATGGCAGGGCATGGACACTTCCATGCTCGACGGTTCCGTACACGCACTGCTTCAAGCTGCCGCCGTGGCTCGAGTGCCTTATATAGCGGTTCGGGGAGTGGAAAGGGCGCTAATTTCGGTCGCCCAATCAGGGGACACGGCTAAGGGCTTTAGGGGAAGTGCGAAATGGACATAACGGGGGAAGCTCAAGAGGACAGAAAGTTGAGCGAGTTGGTAAGGGCCCATAGTCGAAAGAAGAGGCGTGCAAGACACGTACACAAGGGGAGAAATGAACAACATGAACGCCGACTAACAACTGAAGCAGAGCACAGAGGCGAAAAAGAAAGAAGACACACAGCTTATCTGCGCATGCTCGGAATGGTAGCGCCACCTGTCAAACGGTTACACGGGCCCATCTACGCGATAGACAACTGCTGAGGCAATCTATCCCTTCTCTGTTTAAGCTAATCGACGGCTGACTCACGCACGCACTTCCACTAGTACTGATATGCGAGGCCTCAACCAGTAAACGCGTATCTTCGTTCTTATGTCTGTGTCCGTGTCTTGCACGCCTCTTCTTTTGACTGGGCCTGTCATTCTGGGCCTCATGACTGTCTGTCACGACTAGGCCTGTCATTCCCGAAAAAAAAGCAAGAAGCCCTCCCGCGGCTGTATGCACCTGTTTCTTCCATGAGTCCAGGTGGCGTTGCTGGCACTCACCCTTTGTTCTGGCTTTTTCTGAAATTTCCTTTTCCTTTCGCCAGCTAGTATTGTTTTTTTGGGAGGGGGGGGGGGGGAGCGGGGGGGGTTGGCCTTCCTGAAGGGAGCAAGTGCTGTGGTCCCTGGAACAGCTGTACGACCCCGAAAAGAAGGAGGCTTTCTTGGTGGGCAAGAAAATGCAAAAAAAAGGGGGGGAGTGGGGGGTGGTACTGATAATTCTTTCAGCTGATGGAAGAAAAGAAAACATGCAATAATAAAGTATTCCTATCGCCGTTATAGCGTGGACGCGAACACGCAGGCGACGCTTCTGACTCGCTTCTTTTGCTGCAATGCTTTGGAAGCCACACAGGTGCTGCTTCCGTGCGCAAAGGCAGCCGTCCAAACCCTGAGTTTTCATACATCATGGTTCAATGGTGCCGAAGCTATAGTGCTCTTGTATGCGCTGTGTACTTCCGCGAGTAAAGAGTAGGGCGCTGCTTGCGCTGAGCTAGATGCCGAGCTCGCCGGAAGCCTTAAATATATAACAAGTTTCTGTGAACTTGAAAAAACATTCTCGTGCTGCTGGGCAAACATTTGAAATATGCGAATTTGTATGTGGTGCTTGTCAGAGAGATGCACTTGTGATTTTGTTTGCTTTACGGACTACTCCCGTATCGTTCACAACGAGTGACCTATAGGCCAAGCCACGTAGACGCTGCCGATAGCGAGAGGCGCCTCACCAAACCTGGTACTTTGTGTCATATTGCTTGGATGGTTCAATGAATGTTAGAAGTACCCCCTTCGAATCGGGGTTGTGGCTTGTGTCGCTTAGCTACTTATTAGTTCTCTGTAGGCACTGCTGCTTATACTGAGAAAATGGCCAGTTTTGTCAATTTTGTCAATGATTGACAAAATGTTAGGTATATATATATATATATATATATATATATATATATATATATATATATATATATATATATATATATATATATATATATGTATATATATATATATATATGTATATATATATATATGTATATATATATATATATATATATATATATATATATAGTTACGTGGGACACCTTGGCAAGGTGTCCCACGTAACTTGAGCCAAGAATTTGAAAATGAAAGGCACTTCAGAGGAGAACTGGACCAAACGTATACTATTCGTACTGGTCTATAGATAGTCAGGTTATTTTTTATTTCCCCCTAAAGTAATTAGTTAATTATTTTTAATTAGCTAACTCCTTAATTATGGGCTGAAAGCCCAAAATATGAACACTGAGCTGTAGAGCACCTTCATAAACCAACGAATGAATTGTTTCCTGTGTCTTACGGTGTTAATTTTTCCGCATTCTAAAGAAAGCCCGCGAAATTTGAAAATGAGCCACGTGACGGACCGCGAGCGCACTGCTATAGTGCTGGTCTCAAGCGTGCAACCGGTGAACAAGGTCGCCTGCGGCTGCCACGGGGAAGCGACATGATGCTTTGAAGGTGGTCGATGTTTGGGCGTCCGTCTTTGGTTCAATGACGGTGCACATTCACGCTGCTGGCCGAGCGCTGCCGAGATAAGCGTCCAAGACGGATAAAAAAAACAAGAAAATAGCTTTATTTTCTTGTTTTCTTGATCTTCTTGATCTTCTGTTTTCTTGATCTTCGTGAATCAGAATCAAACTGCTGTTTGTTTTTTTTTCCTCGCAGTATTGAGCGCTTTACCACCGCGGCAGCGCTCGGCCAGCAGTGTGAATTTGCACCGTCATTGAACCAAAGACGGACGCCCAAACATCGACCACCTTCAAAGCATCATGTCGCTTCCCCGTGGCAGCCGCAGGCGACCTTGTTCACCGGTTGCACGCTTGAGACCAGCACTATAGCAGTGCGCTCGCGGTCCGTCACGTGGCTCATTTTCAAATTTCGCGGGCTTTCTTTAGAATGCGGAAAAATTAACACCGTAAGACACAGGAAACAATTCATTCGTTGGTTTATGAAGGTGCTCTACAGCTCAGTGTTCATATTTTGGGCTTTCAGCCCATAATTAAGGAGTTAGCTAATTAAAAATAATTAACTAATTACTTTAGGGGGAAATAAAAAATAACCTGAGTATCTATAGGCCAGTACGAATAGTATACGTTTGGTTCAGTTCTCCTCTGAAGTGCCTTTCATTTTCAAATTCTTGGCTCAAGTTACGTGGGACACCCTATATATATATATATATATATATATATATATATATATATATATATATATATATATATATATATATATATATATATATGTTGCTGAAATACAAAGTAATCAAGACTTTTACCGCGCTTTTTGTGCGTAAATGAATGACTGCTGATTTAATGGATATACCCTCCTGCTGTAATGCCTGCAAATGGCGATGCAGGTACCGAATCAATAAATAAATATGAGCTGACTCATTCAGCGTCGTCTACAGGCGCGTCTGCCTATCACCCAGTCGGCGCCTATCTATAGGCACGATAACTGTGCGCCTCCTTATCGCGATCGGTCGACGTTGACTTAATCAGATGGCGGAAATGAAATGCTGTATAGTACAACATATACAAACAGCCTTGTCACAAGGAAAGTGTGTCAGCCCTGAAAGCGGCCTCACGCTTACACATTCTGTCTCATGTGATATAAAAGTAAAGCAAGCAAAAAGCAGAAACACCGCTTCGATGACGTTCTCGAGACGGAGCACAGATATTTCCAAAGTTAGATAAAATACCACTGGAAATAAGATATGTAGCCATCAACAAACACAACAAAAAGGACGGCATGACAGCTCATCATTGCAAACGACTGTAGTGCATGCGACACTCGCCGTCTGATGAACTGATGGCAGTATAGCGTACACTGAAGCCACTGCCTGAATGACGTAATGAAAAAAAAAATGCAGTAATGAAAATTTGGTCACTGAAGCTAAACAACAGGAATACACGTATCCACCACAACGTTTGAAGCCGCTGGCACGAAGACTAGACAAATCCGTATCATGCCCATCATTTCCATGGCAGCTTCACGATCACAGCGCCAGATTTCCCTTTAGTATTTTAGTAGAAAACTCGGTGGATTATAGGATTCGAAACTGTCACGCGAAGCACTCTCCTAGCTTTATTTCTTCCTTCGGGCGCGCGAGCCTGTTGGAGACAGCTTAGATGTCTCGCCA
Organism: Hyalomma asiaticum; assembly: GCA_013339685.2. NCBI lineage: Eukaryota > Metazoa > Arthropoda > Arachnida > Ixodida > Ixodidae > Hyalomma > Hyalomma asiaticum. The sequence continues at coordinate 21,043,492 of CM023487.1, forward strand.
GGGCTGGGCGAGCAGACAGGCTGTTATCATGACGACATCTGTTGATTGTGATTTACAGCTGAGGTATTTTTGGGGTTTAACGTCCCAAAACTAGCTCTGATTATGAGGGACGCTGTAGTGGAGGTCTCCGGAAATTTCGACCAGCTGGGGTTCTTTAACGTGCAACTGACATCGCACAGCACATGGGTCTCAACATTCCGCCTCCATCGAAATGCAGCCGCCGCGGCCGGGATTCGATCCCGCGTCCTCCGGCTCTACAGTCGAGTGCCATGACCACTATAGACCACAACAGAGTGCCTTACCGGGGCACTCTGTTGATTGTGAGACTTTCTCTTCCGCGATACTGAAATTTTAAGCAAAAATGTCTAAATTTGGGGATCAATGCGGCCTCCATAGTCATATAAAAGAGTGGGCTACATTCTGTGTGGTACTTCGATTAGTAGAATAATAATAATAAGCCGTCGCAATTACGAAGTTTCGTCCTTTTGAAGTTTTTTCATCGGTACTGACTATAGAACTATTCCAAATATTTTTGGTATCTTGAATGTGCAACAATTTGATTCCGTTACGAAATGGAATAGAGCGCTCATCAATTCGGTATTCCTTTATTTAAAATGTTCGCACACGCCAATGCTTTACACAAGTCGTTTCTCAGTTTTGAAGGTCGTCACGTCGCCAAATGACAGACGCGTCCGTACGCCCATGTTCAGCCGTGTAGGCGTTTGCTGTAGCACGTTTACTTAATTCAAAAACAAAATGGCCAAGATGCCGGCGCACGTCCAAAGGTATTTAGAATTGTATGGCGAAGATAATGAGTGAAAATGCTTAAATTTCAATATAGCCATAACATGCATGAGCAGTCGACAATGCATACGAGTTCACGAGTTCCCTATGGTGTTCTTTCTTTTATTTCATACAGCCTTGAAAAAAAAAAAAAACCAGTTTCGCTTGGATTTAACTTCACGGTCACAAACTTGAGAACGTGGTTTGGTGCCTGTGTGGTCCCTTGGAACCTGGTCACAGTTCCGTGCTTCACAACGGGTTTGTAAGTGCTTTGACCTGTCCCAAATGTCCACCTCCACGTTATCAGGTCAGTTTAGATCTGCGAGACGCTCTCGGTTATCGCGTAGCCTAGGTTATACTTTAGATAGCCAATGATACGGGATGTAAGTCATGATTTATCAACATAAGCACATCGACAACAATGTGTCGAAATGCATAGCAACTTTAACAGATCGTCTGTGGGTGTGCGAAACATACATATTCCAAACCGATTTCATAGTAATGACTTTACCGAGCTGATAAAACGAACGGCAGAGAACACAACTGCTACCTCAAACTGCCCTAGCGCTATTGATATAGTGTAGCAACAACACCGAGCTTTACTCAGACTTGTCAGAACAACTATGGAAAGGACATATCAAGGCAGATTATAGCATCCATCACCCATTCTCATAAGCATGAAAACCGACATTTTTCAGGCATATCTAATCCTGTCGCAAGCAAATGCTTGGACGGCCTTGAACGTTCCTCTGGAAGGCGAGAAACATTTGAGCGGCTGTCGGGCTACAGGGGAGAGACCGCCGTGAGATGGCCTTTCGCTTGGAATGTCCGCCGCCTCTGTTTTTTGTGCGGTGCCTAAGATAACATTGTCCTTTCTAAAAGACACAGAATAAGGCCTCAGGCCCGCCTCTAGTATTTCGTGGGGTCGAGCATAGGTGAAGGAACTGAAGTCATGGTTTCCCGTACGTGCATTAGTGGCGGTGGACGTGCTTCGCAGATGGATATAGACCAAAATTTGGGCAGCCTGGTTGGGCGTCCTTTTGTGCACATACGACATCCTTGTTTCCTGTCCTGCTGGGCTCCCCCTTTATTCTGTTCGCCGCAGTACAGGTGTCAGCTGCTTGTTCTGGGAACTTGCAGTGTTATCCAGTAAAAGCTTTCCTGAAAAAAATTCTTGCTGCCCGAAAATACAGGGCTGTGTCTGTCCGTTGTCTTTCATGCGAAGGAAAAGGACCGCGTGTTTGTGTGCAGGTGCTGTGGCTATAGGAGTGCAGGAGGGAGTAGAAGAGAAAGTGAAGAAGTATCCTATAGTGTCAGAGTTAAGCAACAAAGAAGAAAGGTTTTGGAAAGCAATGCGGATCTGTTGACTGCTTTAGCATGATGTCTCTTGGGATTGTTTGCGTTCGTCTTAGATATTTAGTGACCGTTACAGGTATGGAGATATGCATACAAAACAGAGGGTGGGGACTGTTATCTGAACACGCGCACGCACCCCCCCCCCCCCCTTTTTTTTTTTTTTACGTACACATGCAAAAAATCATCGTTGTTTTTGCAAACGGCATTTGTATCAAGGAACTGCTTGTGGAAATTTAGGTGGCTGTGGAACAGTTCCCGAAGGATGACCTGAGAACGTTGGGATTAGTTAAATATGAAGCGTAAAAGCACTTATACAAAGTGTGCACGCGCGTCACCGAGCGCGGCTTCGTCACTTCCGGCATTCGCCACCGGCGTGCCTGGTTGGCTGCAGCCTGTTGACTAGGTCAGCTAGGTATACCCAGGGAGGTACCCAGCAATGGCTGCTATGAATAGCGATGTGGGTGAGAGCGGCGGATGTGACGACACGTGAACACTATGTATAGCCAAACATTTAAGTTTGTCCACTTATGTGTTGACATACGTTCAATCGCTATATATAGAAATGGGAAAGATGACCACTGCGCCTACAATCTCATCGGTGCTGACTATATTCAACTATATTCCAAAAATATTCGGTATTTCGAATATGCACAATTTGATTCCGTCACCAAATCGAACTGAACGCTCGTGGACTCGTTCGAAATTTCAGAATTTTCGCACACGCCTAGGTTTTACACAAGTGATTTCTCAGTTTTGAAGGATCGTGATAATGAAGTAGCTATCTATACATAGTGTTCACGTGTCGTCACATCCGCCGCTCTCACCCACATCGCTATTCATAGTAGCCATTGCTGGGTACCTCCCTGGGTACCTAGCTGACGTAGTCAACAGGCTGCAGACAACCAGGCACGCCGGTGGCGAATGCCGGAAGTGACGAAGCCGCGGTCGGTGACGCGCGTGCACACTATGTATACTGTAGCGCGCTTAGTTCTAAAGTCAAACGGCCGCTTATCAGTCCAAGGCGCCTGCAATCAAATGCATCTGTAAAACTGTCTGGCCAAGATAAGCACTGAAAATACTTACATTACAGAATGGCCATAACATATATTAACAGTCCATATTGCATACCCAGTCCCTGTCGTGTTTCTTTCTTTATTGTTTTTCTTTTGAATACAGCTCTGAAAAAAAAAAGCTTCAGTAGGAATTAACTGTATCTCCACAACTTGAGAATGTGCTTCGGCGCCTGCATGACATGTTTGAACCTTATTACAGTCCTTGTAATTTCACAACGGGGTTGGTATAAGTGCTTCGAAATGCCCCAAATGTCCACCTCCAATTCATGAAGACAGTTTAGATCCGAAAGAATCTGTATACGATACGCTCGGTGATCGGGCAGCATAGGCTCTGCGTTAAGCAGGCAGTGATAGGGAGTATAAATCATGATTTATCAACTCAAGCACATTGGCAGCAATGTGTCGAAATGCATAGCATGCTCGACAGATCTGTCAGTGAGGGAAACAGAAATATTCCAAAAGAATTTCATGAGAAATACTTTATTGACTTGGGAAAAGTAACGGCACAGCACACAAATTCCACCTCCAACTGCTTACCGATATTAATATCGTGCATAGCAACGACTCGGATCTACTCAGAACTGTCAGGGTTCTTCATTATGAGCTGCTGTCACTCAACCGCACAAGATATGCAGCGGGCAATGGCGGATACGGCACTTTTCCAAGAAGGGGAGTCAGCTTATGGGAATAATGATGCGCAAATGTGGATATGGGGCATCAGTACCTGGAGAAGTCGACGCGCGGGTAGTCATATGCAAGACTGTGTATCTGACGCCACTTAAACGTCACATGATTAGGAAGTCTGAAATGGGTTCTCCTCTATAAGGACGGCGCAGGACCTGCGCACCGTATCTTCTAGGTGTTTGCATCAAGGTGAAAGAGTGTATGCATGAAGGTTAAAATGAAGGTCAATAGAAGGTTATGTGTCGTCTTCACATAACAAGGGAATGTGGTAACGGTGATATCTATATACAGGCCGGACCATTCCTATGAAACCATCGTAGCTACACGTGGAGCTCACCAGCCTGCTCCAGATTTTCCCCTTGAGAAAGTGCCCATCGGTGCCATAGTCGTGCCCATCATGACGAAACCATGCCTCGTTTCCGATGAATCGTGGACCATCCCATGCAGGCTTGCTGTGGAGATGAGCCGTCTGCAGCTGCGGCAAGTGGCGTTCCACGAAAAAGAAAAACTCATCAACAACTCTGGAGACACAGGTCTCGTTGGTGATCACGCAGAGATGGCGCAGGCTTGTTACGGCTTCGAAAGGAGTCGGTGCGCAGGACCACACAGCAGCATCGTGAGTCACGATTGTCAGGGAAGACAGCCGAGTGTTGGCTGCAAGTAATGGGCCGACGTCTTTTGGACTATCCACAGGCAGTCGCAGTTCTTCAACGCGGCATCCAAGCAGGAAACTTAGGCTCGCGATCTGGGCAGTGTCATCGATACTCAGTTCTCTGAGACAGGTTTCCCGGTGAAGGAGCTCGAAGGAACTCTCAGTGAACTGCAGGGGACGCTTGCATTCCTCGCAGGGAGCAGCCGAGGAAACAGTGTCGACTGACCTGACTTCGAGACGTACGAGGAGTTTGCAGCCTCGTGCGAGATGCTCTAGCGAGTTTTCGAGGTTGGCTCCACATGGAGGGAGCGCGAGCGAGTGCAGTTGGCTCAACGTCGATGCCACGACGGAACAGCAATCGCATCCACTCTCGAAGTGACACGTCGACAGATTGAGTTCGGTGAGCTTGGAGACGCACGTGTCAAAGAATTCTCCCAACCATTTCACAAGGACACTGCGCAATGTCGGAGGTGTCAGATTATCGCTTGCCTTGTCCGGCGTCAACACGAGAGTTAGCTGTGAAACGTCCTGCCACAACTCCGGTTTGGCAGCTGCTCGTTCAAAGAGAGTAGGTGCTTCCGTGTTGGCCTTCACTGTCACCATAACTTGCTCCATACTGCGGACAGACGCCTCTTGCTTTACCACTTCGCTTATTCCGACGACGTTGAAAGAGGGCTCGGGTTTCCGATGCCAGGCGATGTTATTCCTTAGTGATAAGGTTCGCGCTTCCCTCTTTCTAGACAGTGGCATTTCACACGTGTTCTTGAACGTCTGGAGACTGGGAATTTGATGGATGATACTCACGAGGCTATCTTTGTTTAACGTGAAATTTTTACGGCTGACATCGGTGTTTATGGCTGGGAGCGGGTCTTCTCGAATGTCGTGTATGTGCAAGTGACGCAGCCGATGGCAAAGTGTCAAGAATTGCTTCAAAACGCACACGGTCGCCCATGTATGGTCATGTTCGACGTACATGTCCAGTTCATTTAGAATCGGTCCGCCTGGAATTGGGGTCGGTAGGAATTCATCAAACTTGGTGCGGTGGTAGGAGTAGAGGTCGTATAATGTCCACTCCAGCTTCTCGAGGCACTCCAATGAATCATAGATGGCGCTAAACAGATCATCGGGCTCTATCCGAATGCCGACACAGCACAGCTCGCGGAGGTAGCGACATTGCTCAGCAATGATGAGGATCATGTCGTTGCCTAGCGGGTTGTTGTGGAAGTAGAGTCCCTCAATATGTAGAGACAATGGCACGTCCTCGACGAGATCGTCCCATCTGGTCCTCAGGAACTCCACTGCCGCATCCCGGTTTCTTTCCGCATCGAAAGTCACCCGCCTCAGAACTGGGGGATTGAACAGCACGCCTTCCAACTCAGGCATTGCCTTGACCACGTTGAAGAGAGTCCCGATGTCGAGGTATAGAAATATCTCCGTCCATATTTCGGGCGGCAAATGCGGGATGCCAGTCTGCGTTGTCCGTGTAAGCTGCAGTCCTGCAGTGGACGGCGACATTGCTCACGTTTCGGTGACTTCCAAAAGAGCTTGCTATGCAGACGAACTCACAAAGCTGTATGCGCCCTACACACGGGTACAAGTATATATATATATAGTGATCTTTGAAGAGAGGAAGAGGCGCTAATTTCTGTCCAACTAAAGGAAAAAGCGGACCCTGCCTGTCAGAGGAAGCCCCCCCCCCCCCCCCCATTTCCTTTTTTTTTTGAACCAATGGTGCGGCCTCTCCACGTGACGTCGCTGTAGATCCTCTCCGCACCGCCCTCTGTTTCCCTCTCTTAAGACGGTGCGGAGAGGGCGTCACAACGACAGAGCGTCACCATTGGCTGCGCCCGGAGGGGAGGTCGTTTGGCATACGGTGGCTGCTTTTTCCTTGACCTGTACCCGAGGGCCCTTTCTTTCCTGTAGTAGTGGTTTATTGGGAAGGAAGAGACGCTAATTTCTGCCTCCCATACTGGGGACACGGCTAAGCGCCTTAGGGGAAGGGAGAATGGGAGGAAAAGAGAAGATATATAGATAGATAGAAGTTTTAAAAAATGCAGAAACCCGGACGTCGCATTGCGGTCAGCAGGCAGTTGTTGATAGAAGACCAGGAGCAGTTGTTGATAGAAGACCTGCATTGGAAAGGGAAACTCCAAGGTGATCTTGGGAAGCACGTGGCTGTGAAAGTGTTTCAGAAGTTCAAGCAAATATTTGGACAACAGCAGGATACCAAGCAAAAAAGAGTCATCGGTGACGAAAAAGGTTAAAGAAACGGAGAGGGGCATGTGGAAATTAGGGATGCTTACAAAATCAGCACTGGAAACCTACAGAATGTTCAAGCAGGCCCATTGCCAAAGAAAAGATTTATGATAATTCTCGGGGTAGCTCGCTGCTGTTTGAAGCCAGGACGGGAGTACTGAGGACTAAGGTGTACCGAGCAAGGTACGAGGGGATCGACACGTTGTGTAGTGCGTGTGGAGAGGAGGAGGAAACGGCCGAGCACTTGATACTTTTCTGTAAAGGACTCCACCCTGTAGTCCAAAGGCAATGAGGCAGAATTCTTTAAAGCACTGGGGTTCAGGGATAGTGAAGGCAGAATAGACTTTAAGAGGGTAGAAAAGACCAAGAGGAGGTTGTCGGATTGGTGGCTAAAATCAAGGCACGAGAGACAGTTAGACGTATATAACACGAGACATTACTAGCGTGAGCCACCGCCCGATATAAAGGGTACAGCTTGATACATCCATCCATCCATCCATCCAGTTTACCCTCCACCCCCCCCCCCCCCCTCCACTTACCACTGTACCTACCCGCCCCCTCTTTCCGATTTACTTAGTGCAGAAAAGCGGAAAAAATTTAGCCGGCATTGTATGAGTACTCCGGAATTTTTTGCAGTTTCGGTTCCCAGGCACAGTTTCTTGCAAAGAGCAAAAATGCATTGATGACCCGGATTGACAGGTAATGCATTAGTTATATTCTGTTGTAATTAGTAACGAAATGATTTCCGAGGTTTATTCATGTGTGTAGGCCGCCCGCGTGCTAATAAAGGGAAACATTTTTATAGTAAATGATTCTCACAGTCGAGTTAGTTTCGTGTAGCCCTCCTTCGCTGTCCTACATAAGCGTCGTGTCCCTCCCTGTATACACTCCTAAATACAGGAACACCAATCGAACAGCGCGTGCGGCGCCGCTGGGAGACACACACACACACACACACACACACACACACACACACACACACACACACACACACACACACACACACACACACACACACACACACACACACACACACACACACACACACACACACACACAAAGAAAAAAGACGCGTGTTCTCTACTCAAAGCCAGCCTGGCCTCAAGGCACGCGAGAGTGTATTCGCGGCGGTTAAATTCTACTTGTAAGCGCTGCTGTGTATGTGGATTCCATAACAGGTTTAACACGATCGCGGGAAGCTGTCAAAGGCCCTGGAAATGCCCTGATGATGGCAGGGACAACGTTTGTTTGCAGCATTTCTTCGCGCATTGTGAGGCTGCCCCTCGTTGAAACGAAAAAAAAAAAGTTTTCAAAGGTGCAGAAAGACTCATCTACATGCTTGGCAGCAATGGCGATGAGAGCACGTGGTGCCTCAATCGCGCAGCACATGTGTGCAAAATGTGCGACGTGCACAAACGCGCAGATGTCTTGGACTCAAGGGCCTGATGATCGGCTGTCATGAGGCCACTGCAAAAAACTAATTTTCACTTATTCAAGAAAGGTGATCTCATAGAATTGAAAGACCCTCACAGTCAATAGGGGATATTTCGCTTTGTGTCCCTGCAGCGTAGCATGTGTTGATTGCCTAGTGTGCCAATTGCACGGAAGGTATACACCTTGCGAGTTGTTGGCTCATCATGCGCAGGGCTAGCGCCAAAGGAGGCTCAGCAAATTTGTATGTCGACTCTTCTTTTCTGCAGCGGAAAAAGAGTTGCGACAAAACGTGCCGCATGTCCATGCGTTCACGGTAGCAGCTGTTTTCCCTACAATCATAGAGCACAAAAGCAGCCTGCGCGATTGCGGAGCTTTCGAAAGGCGCGTAAGAAAATATCTCGAAGCAGTAATGGTTTTGTACCAGTGTTGCCACGACACTTAAAGAAATTGTAGTAGAATCTTACGTGAAAAATCAGCAGAAATCAGTAGATCATTAATTACCGTTTTTTCACTAAGTTTTTGAAACTATAAGTTCAGCACCTATATCATTGTGTAGAAGAGGCCACCTATGATCGTTGTCAGTGCCTGACAGAAAGCCGTGCATAAGTGTGATCCGTCTCCGATGATGCGCCCACAGGGGTTACATGGCTAGCAAACCTAAAAGCTGTGTTGTTTCAGTTATGCTCCAGAAAGAAAACATAATGCCTTTATATCTTGAGCAAATAAAGTTTACTGTGCGCGAACAGGCATTCTAAAGTGGCATTTGCGACATTAGTTAAAAAAGGGCTGCACAACAATGCCACATTGAATGCGCTTATGTTGATCCCCCTGCAAGCAGTCCATTCTCTTTATCAGTGGCCCGTAAATGAGTGATCCGGTGCCCGCTAAAGAAGTCATCGGGCAGTTCGCTATATTGTTCTTCAGATTTCCCTGGGATCGAAACAAGCCTAGCTGGCAGGGATTGGGGAGGTATGCCTATTTACTGTTGAGTAAAGTAATAGAGAACAAGCTTGGCACAGGCAGATGCCATTGGTAGTGGCAGGAAAACCAGGGGGTTCGGCAGAATGCTGACTTTCGCCTCCTCTCCAGATTCGCTCAAAGCACATAATAGCCTGCTGCAATATTGGCCGTAGTGACAGATTCATAGCCGTACGATTGAGAGGCTTGGAACACAGGAAATTGTTCATTTACTGAACCAGTAACTTGCTCTTATTTTTCGTCATTCATCAGGTGGTACCACAGTAAAATGAACTCCGTGACGAAAAATCACGAGATTGTGCGTCTGTTTCAGCAAAGAGACAAAGAAATCTACTGATTTCTTTGTCTCTTTGCTGAGGCGCTTTATCACTGAATCATTGTCTCTTTGCTGTCTTTGCTGACGCTTTATGACTGAATCAGCATAAAATTTCAAAAATCAGCAGATATACTGATAAATCAGCAGCCGTGGCAACACTGTTTTGTACTGCAATGCCATCGGCCAGCGCAGAACAGCAAGAGTTTGCTTATTTGATGCCTTAACGTTGTTGAAACTTAAGAAGGCGATAAAAAAAAAAAAAGGAGGGAACAGTCTGTGTACAGTGGGACGTCAGTGGTCCCATGTTCCCACGCGATACACAGCCGGTCCGAGATTGTGGCACTCCTCGAGTGTCTCGATCCAACTCCGTTTCCTCACTTCACTGCCACTTCTAGTCCTTTGTTCAATAAATAAGTCATGAAGCGAAACCCAAAGAAGTCGAATCCTTCCTTGGGAGGCTCCGATGGATGGATGGATATTAGCGTCCCCTTTATAACGGGGCGGTAGCCGGGCCACCATGGCCACCTCCTATCTCGTAGCCGTGGCGCCACTGTGCAGAACTACGCACGTCACACCATGGCCTTCACGATTCCACGTGAATAGCGCAAAGGACCTCGGCCAGCTCCTTGCAGCCAACACTCGGCTGTCTTCTCTGACAATCGTGGCCCACGATGGTGTGCTTCTATATCTACTGATTGCTCTGTTATAGCTGTACCATTCAATACCAAAATCAGTAGCCTGTGTTGCCGGAGCCGCAGAAGGAAAGGCAACGAAGAATTTCTACGGACCTTCCACTGAAAGCGCTGGGAGCATGGACAATTAAAGTCGTACGCTTTCTATTGCGATAAAGAACAATAAGTCACTTGAACACTGCGTCAACGCAATTTTACTGCTGCGCTCTTAGCTGTGCGCCAGAATTACTCTGGCAAGAACTATGTTCCTTCCATAGATGCAGTGATGCACAGGTTACCTGAATATAAAACAATACGTTTATGAATTTCTTCTTGTTGTTGTTGTTTTGTGGGGTTTTACGTCCCGAAACCACTTCTGATTATCAGAGACGCCGTAGTGGATGGCTCCGGAAATTTCGACTATCTGGGGTTCTTTAACGTGCACTGACATCGCAAAGCACACGGGCCTCAACATTTCGCCTCCATGGAAATGCAGCCGCCGCGGCCGGGATTCGATCCCGCGACCCTCGGATCAGCAGCCGAGTACCTATAGCCACTAGACCACCGTGGCGGGGCGCTTATGAAAGTATGAATTTCATACTTAGGTCCGGTTTCAAGAAGGAGCGACTGTAAGGATCTTTAAACTTTGTTGTCTTTTTGCTTATTCGGAATGGCGTTAGTAATTATTGTCAGCTGCCAGAAAGTACGCGTGAGGTAACTGCAACTGCCACGAATTGGGCCAATATTAAATGTCATATCTGCTTTGGCTTCTTCAACCTTGATTTCGAGCTGGCCCCTCTTTCAAATCTTCCCAGACACGACCCATATCGTCCACCCCCTCACGCTCAAGAACAATCCGAGTTAGTTCGAATTGTCGATAAAATAAAGGGCGTTTTGGCTGGTAGCATCTTGGAAATCATGTAGTCCCATTCGGTTCATCCGGACTTCGTGAACCATTTCACGGCGGCGCTGCACTCCAGCATTCCTTTGACGAGTTCAACATGGTGGCCACGAGAAAGTGCAGGTGTCTTGCAGGCCTGCATCTTCTGGCGAGGTAGAGCAACACAATACGGCTGTAACCACGGCAAATGACAATAGTAGTAGTAGTAGTGGTTTATTAGGAAGGAAGAGACGCTAATTTGTGTCTCCCATACTGGGGACACGGCTAAGCGCCTTAGGGGAAGGGAGAAGTGCGAGGAAAAAAGATGATAGATAGAAGTTCTAAAAAAGTGCATGCAGAAACCCGGACGTATATTTGAACGGCGTATATATAGCGCACGCCAGTGAACCCTTTCCTATAATGACAAATTCTAGGCAAACTAAACGATGCCGACTTCCACGAACCACAAGAGGAACAACTCGCGATCCAAGCGATTGTAGCAGGCGTCTTGCACGACGTATATGCTACATCACACTCGTTTCGGCACCGCGTTGCTGCTGCACTTGCTGAAACATTCCCTGCATGATGGCTGCTACCATAGTGCACCAAGGCACGTGAACAAGTTCTTCGGGTAGTGCATGGTGAAACGAATGGCCCTGATGATACAGAACCGTGTCGGCTTTCCTGTAGCGTGGAGCGTTCTTTTGCGAGACTATCGAGAAAATCTGGACACAATGGACCTGTCACTGTATGTCAACAATGCTACGTCCTCCAGAGAATCGACATCGCGGCGGACCAGTTTCGCTGTGGTCGGCAAAAAGCTCAGTAGGTTCGAGCAGTTCGCTTGGGCTTTGCACGCGATGGTGCTGTCCCTTCCCGATTTATGCATGCCAGTTGCAGAGGTTTGTGGAAAAGCTGCAGCTTCGTGGAACGCAGTATCCCGACCCCTACACCATTTCGGAATGGAAGAATGTGCCTAAACATTGGCCAGGAGTTCGGTTTGAAGATATCTGTGTGTACCCCGCGAGCACGCCAGGCCCGTACAATGCAGAGGCAATAGGGACATTTAGCGTGTCCGGTAAACCGCTATACGCAAGCGCTTTGCGTAGGGCGGAATACCGGGCGTAAACAGCGCATTGGCAAAGATGGCCGACTGACCGCCCTCCGCTTCGAATCTTTCAAGTGGTCGTCGCGCGCTCTGTAGCCCTTAAGTAACTAACTGACGGTTGTATTTGCCTTAGCTTTGTATCATGCGGCTTCGACAGTAAAGTATCCGTGATGATTCAACGCCGTTTCTGAGAGCCCGACTGAAATTATCGAAGCTGTAGGCTTAGTGAGTGGCTTCCAGAATCTCGGAGGACATATAACGCGGGTTTGCTTGTTCTGTTTATCCCCCATAGCTGGCGCCACTTCACTGCAAAAAAAAAAAAAACAACGCTACACGCTATCCGGTATCCGCTACACCTTTGCGTATACTGGTTTACCGGACACGCTAAATGTCCCTAATGAAGCGTCACTGATCGCTCAAACCGTACGGCCACGTGCACCTATACAGTGCCTGTCTCGAAGGGGCGCACCCAGGCGTTCCTCTGTCGACTGTTGTCATTCAGAAATGTAAGACAGAAAAAGAACTGATGCTGCTGCCTTTGGTCGCGCGTATGGCATAGCTAACCACCATGCCTAAGCAGCCAGGTAACGCGCAAAAAAATAATAAAGAAAGAAAGAAAGGTACAAAAACCGTTTTGCGGCCATCGTTGCTTCGTGCACGAGTGATGTTGCCTGCACATTGCTCGCTGCTACTGCACAAGATCGTTAATATTGGTAAGTGTACTGATACTCGGGAAGGAAACTATTCGAAGCTGATCATGTTAAAGAGAGAGACACGAATGATATTACTGATGTAAGTATTTTTTTTTTTTTATTGAGCGAGATGAAGCTGGTAAACAACATCACAAATTTCCTCTATAATGTATAGGGCTTGGCTTTGCTTTACGAATAGAACAGTTGAAGTTTAGCCCATGTATTTGAGCTTCCCAGCGGCTCCAGCGCCACAGGTGGCGCCGTAAGTTTTTATACCACTTTCCTATTGTGCAGCGGAAAACAAGTTGGGTCAAAACGTACCACATGTCGGTGTGTTCACAGTAGCACCCGTTTCCATACAATGTATAGAACAAAAGCAGCCTGCTCGACTGCGCAGGTCTACAAAGGCGCGCAAGAAAGTAATTCGGAGCAGTAATGGTTTTGTACTGCTACGCGATCGGCCAGCCCAGAACAGCCAAAGTGTGCATTTTTGACGTGTTAACAGTTGTTGCGACTTATGAAGACGGTCGCGCGTAGCCCCTCCCCCCTTCTGTAGAAAACAAGCGGGCGGTAAACAAAGCAGGCGGAAACACCCTGTGTACACGAGAACATCGATGATCGCCCGTTCCCACGCGATACGCAGCCGGTCGGAGATTGTAATGTCTGCGGCGCCGCCACCGACGGCGGTATACCCCTCTCTACATTATCGGTCCCGCTTTCCCTTTCCGCTCCTCACTGCTAGTCCTGGACCTTGTTTGTTCGAGTGTTTAAGCTAGCCTGTGTTTTAAGTGTTTAGGTGTCTTTTAAGTGTTTTAAGTGTCTAGCTTGATGTGTACCTGTGCCTTGTACAGTATGGTGCCTAGGCCCGGGTCTCCCTCTTCTAAGTTCTACTTTATGTTTCTCTGTTTTATACTCCTGACAGACGGGCGAAAGTAAAGTCCTTTGTAGTGAACCCCCTTTTCCACTCTAAAGGACCTTCTGTAGAAAGTAGTTGCGCCGATGACACATGGAAGCACGTGAACTTCTTTAGGTGGTTCCTAAGACGAACGCCACAAGAAAATGGCGCTGCTTGTTAAAGCAGCAAGATAGTGAACATTTATAAAAAGTTCCGCATTTAATTACCTTTAGCGATTGTGGATTGTAAAAATATCGTTTTTATTGCTGATGACTAATAATGTTGATTGTTCGCTTCAAGCCACGACGAAAAAGATGACTGCCGGAATCCCGCATGGCGGCGATGTGAGCGTTCGAGAGTTCGGTAAAAATAAATCTTTGCGGCCCGACAAATCTCATTACACGGCTAAAAGCTAAAGCTTATACGCAGAACAAGAAAATACTTGCGGGGTGTTGTAATTTTGCGAAAAGTTCTCTCCCGTTTACGGGCCGTGTACGCTGTCGGCGAGGGTACGCCTTTACGCTCGAAAAGTAGATCGCCGATCTACCTTTCTGCAAAGGAACTTTGCCGGGAAGGAGATACTCCTTTGTCGTGTGTCACTGGGCATGAACGCCTTTCCGGTAGATGTCCCCTTACCTAAAGTACTTTAGCATGCCCGTGTGTCAGGGGTATCACCCATCCCCCGCACAGGACGGTTGAGGTGTCCTCCTCGACGAGAGACAGTTACTATCATGTGCTTTTCTCTTCTTTTCAAATAAAGAATCTCTCTCTTTGTTCAATAAATCATTGTTGAAGGGAGCACCAAGGGAGTCCAAGCCTTCCTTGGGAGGCTCCTGTCTCGAGTGGTGCAGTTGTGGTGGCGTGCAGAACTATGCTCTTCACAAGTTTCGTGCGTCGTCACAGGCCCGACCACATGCGTTTCTTTACGAAGTGGTCATGTTCTGAGAATGGGCCAACCACGCCACCCGCCCTATTGTTGTGCCCACCAAGTGCTAGAAGCCTCATGTTGCTGTGTCCCTTTCTCGTTTTCCTGCCACCGTCTGTTCGCCAGGCAACCGCGGAGAGAGTGCTTAAGAACGCAAAATCTTGCGTTTAAGATTGATTAGGAGCCTCCTCACAGTCCATGGAGGGAGTTGCCTTGGGTTGGCTTGCAGAATCCGTCAAGTTAGAAGGGCAGTGGAAGACGGATCTGTAGGGCAGGAGGACGGAGGAGGAGGACTTGTCGGTACTTGGCAACGCCGGGCTTCACGCTCCACTGCAGAAACGACTGAGGAGGAGGGCACCTCGCGAACTGGTTCCCCTGGTGCATGTGTATGGAACATCCTCTTAGTGGTTGGTTGCTATGGTATGGTTGTCTTTAGTGTGATACGAGAGCAGTTGTCTCGACTCAGCAGCCGCGTCGGGAAGTTGTCTGGCGACAGCCGATCCTCAGGCACAAGGTCGGCCTTCCCGTTCTTCTAGAACACGTCGTCTGCTGCAGCTGGAATCGACGCCCTCGTGACTGCAAGGGCGGTGAACCTTCTCCTGAAAGGATACCAACTTCCAGAACGGTAACGATGTCGCCGCCCAGTGGAGCACCGGAGCTTACACAGACAGCCGCGAACTATATCCAACGTTTACCGCCCGAAGTGTTGATGCAGATTTTTCGCAGACTCGACATCAAGAGTCTGTTGAACGTGGCAGAGACAACGCCGGAGTGGAAGTGCTTGGCGTTTAGCTCCGCAGCTTTGAAGACAGTCACTTTCGGACAGGGGACGGACGTACGGACAATCATGAAATTCCTGGCGACGACACACGAAGAAATCGACGATGACGGCCACACGAAGAGCTTGCCAATCTCTGAACATGTGCGCGAGTTGTGTTTCACCACCGTGTTCACGCTGCCCTGCTCAGTTATCCTTGACTGTTGCAAAAGATGCCACAACCTCCACGAACTCTACTGCGTCAACTATGTCGTACATCCAGCTCAACTGTTCATCATCCTGTCGGTGACACTGAAGTTTGTCACAAAGCTGGAGTGGACTTTATACGAAGAGTTGTACTACGACTTCCACGGGGAAGACGCTGCTCTTCGGCAGATTGAAGCGATACCCCCGTCGGAGGGACCAGAGATACTCGCCATGTACGTCGAACAGGTGCGTACTACGGAGACAGAAACAATTTTGGAGAGCTTCTTGATGCGTTGCCGTCGGCTGCGTCATTTGCACGTACACTATATTCCAGGAAGGTTCACTACGTCGATAACCACCGATGTTTGCCTTGAAGACTTCACCCCAAACTTATCTGGTCCCGTGAAAATCATCGATAGCATTCCTACTCTCGAAACACTGAAGTACACTTGCGAAATGCCATTCGCAACAAAGACGGAAGGACGAATCTCCGCATTGAGGAACAACATCGCCTGGCAGCGGAAACCCGAACCCTCTTTCAACGTCGTCGGATTAAGTGAAGTGGTGAAGCAAAGCGCGTCTATTCGCAGTATGGAGCAAGTGATGGTCACAGTGAAGGCCAACTCGGAAGCAGCCTCTTTGTTTGAAGAAGCAGCTGCCAAACCGGAGTTGTGGGAAGACGTCTCACGGCTAACGCTCGTCCTGACACCGGGAGCAGTAAGCGGTACTCAGACACCTCCGACTGTGCACAGAGTGCTCATAGAACCGTTGCAAGAATTCCTCAATACGTGCGTCTCTCAACTCACCGAGCTGAATCTGTCAACCTGTCACTTCGAGGCTGGTTCCGATTGCTGTTGCGTCGTGGCATCGACGTTGACCAAACTGCGCGCGTTGACGCTCCCTCCGTGCGGAGCGAACCTCGAGAACTCCCTCGAGCAGCTGGCTCAAGGTTGCAAGCTCCTCGTGCGTCTCGAAGTCAGCTCTATCGACACCGTGTCCCGGGCTGCTCCGTGCGAGAATTGCAAGCGTCCCCTGATATTCACTGCGAGCTGCTTCGAGCTCGTTCACCGGGAAACCAAGCTGAACGAACTCAGTATCGATGAAAGCGCCAACATCGCGAGCCTAAGTTTCCTGCTTGGATGCCGAGTGGAAGAACTGCGATTGCACCTGAAAAGCGCAAAGGGCCTCGGTCCTCTCCTTGCAGCCAACACTCGGCTGTCTTCTCTTACAATCGTGGCCCACGACGCTAGGGTGTGCTACTATCTGCTGATTGCTCTGCTAGGTGTACGAAGCCTGCGCCATCTCTGCGTGGTAACGTCAGCGCCTTGTTGCCACAGCGCGATCGACGGCTTTCTTCTTTACCGCAGATACCACAACTTACCGCACCTACGGACAGCTCACCTACGCAGCATCATAACGCGGGAAATAGGCCAATATATGGACTATGCCACATGGGTTCCTCAGTGGCGGGATGGTGGCGGTATGGAAATGCACAATGGCGCCTTATTAACCGCGAAATGTGTGATGAGCCGCCTTTGTAGTGCCGATAGTTTCGTAGGGCTGGTCCGGCCGAGAAATCGATTCTGAGTAGGCCGTCGGAATCATAACAACAACAACAAAAAAAAAAAAAACGAAAGAAAATTAAGCGGGACATTGGTGCCTAACTGCGGATAACTGTCAATGATGATTATAAATATAGGTCATTTGTTTAGACAGGGTTAAGGTATTCGTGAGGACCGGCGGCATATATGTTGGCATGAGCGAGACTGTACGCCACATTTCGGTACGTCACTACACACTGTATCACTTGCTGGTCCTTTTTTTTTCTTTCTTGTTGTAGAGGGGTTAGAGTGCTGAAGTTTCGCTAGTGCTCCCCTGAATGTATCGCATTTTTTCAAGCATATTTTACAACTATTCCTTTACTATAGGTCTTGAGGCATGACTCCCGGCGGTTTTGCTTAAAGCTCCACGCCCTAGGGATCCTATAGCGTTCTTTCGCGTGCAAGACTGTAAATTTGACGCTAATAAAAGACTTATACGCCGTCAGAGAGAGGCCCTGCTGTTGGATACAGAAGCACACATTTAAATGCCTGTTTTTGTGTGCTAGGTCATCTGTGGTTCGTTATACAGCACACATTTAAATGGCTGTTTTTGTGTACTACGTCATCTGTGGTTCATTATACACTGTAGGAAGATCTAGAGGGAGGGAAAGCAGGGTTTGCTCAACTTCATCTTGATTTTTGAGTATATGGTGTCATGAACAGGATCCGTTTCACACTATTTATTTATTTATTTATTTAATTATTATTTATTTATTTATTTATTTGTGTAAATAACCTCAGTGCCAATACGGCGTTACGGAGAGGAGTGGGTTTACAAATTCATATGGGCAGTCTTGTATTACGCATGATCAGGATTACTATAGCGATTGGGGCGGGAAGGTCATTGCATTCGGGCGAAGTCTGCGTTACGCATGAATGGAAGTGCATGTTGGCACGCCACTATTAAGTCCTGATAAAGTGGACTTTTATTAGCGTCAGATTCACCGTCTTGCATAGAAAAGGACTGGCGCTGATTTCTTTAGTTGTGGGTGCCCCATGATCAGCTTTACCGCGTCTCACTTCCCATAAGCTGTCCCCGCTCTTGAAGTATATCGCCCTACTCCTACCCCCCCCCCCCCCCGCCAGCCCTAATTCCTTGCATTAGACCGTTGCACATTGTGCAGTCGAGTGACAGATGGCTTTCGTGAAAGACCGAACTTTCTTCACCGCTTTTTGCCGAGCCGTTGTGCTTCACAGCTGGCCTTGCATGCACTGTGTCTATCAAGTGGCTCGATAAAACGCATTTTGTCCTGGGTGCCTGTACATTCTCAGACAGCTCTGAGTTGCCCCGCCAAGTTGTTGTCCTGGGTCGGCGAGGAAGTTGTATTCTCTGCTGGGTGTTTTATCAATGATTATGTCAATAAAGTTCTTCGTATGCTGCATGAAATTATTTTGGAACGCTTCTCTTTCGTAGACTAACGTTCTGATAGCGTTCCTTGTCGGCGGAGAGCAACTTTCCCTTTAAATCTAATATTGCGAAAAGAAAAAGACGGTATCCACTATTGCCGAAGTCTTTACGTGCAGAAGGGGAAGCAATGAAGAACTTCTACGAACCTTCCAGTGAAAGCACCGCGAGCATCCTCTTTAAATTGCGATAAAGAACAGGCAATGGATGTAACACTGCGTCAGTGCAATTGCCCTGCTGCTTTCTTAGCTATGCGCCAGAATTACTCTGGCAAGAACTGTGTCTGTTTTATATATATATGTTAATGATGGACAGGTTATCTGAATATAAAACAATTCGTTTATAAATTTTTAACTTAGGTTCGGTTTGAAGATATAGCAAAAGCAAACATATTTGCACTTTGTTCTGTTTTTGCTTATTCGGAATGGCGTTAGTAATCATTGTGAGCTGCCAGAAACTACGCATAAAATGACTAGACTGCCACAATTTGCGCAAATATTAAATGTCAGATCTGCTTTGGCGACTTCTAGCTTGATTTCGAGCTGGCTGCTCTTTCAAATCTCCCAGGACACAGCCCACATCGTCCATCCCCTCTACCTCCTCATCATCATCATCAGCCAATTTTATGTCCACTGCAGGACGAAGGCCTCTCCCAATCCTCGCCATCCTTGCCTGTCCTGCGTGAGCTGATTCCATTTGATGCCTGCGAATTTCTTGATTTCGTCCCCCCATCTTACTCTCTGCCGCCCACGGCTGCGCTTACCCTCTCTTGGTATCCATTCCGTCGTTCTAACTGTCCATCGGTTATCTAGCCTTCTCGTCACGTGGCCTGCCCATGTCCATTTTTTCTTCTTAATATCGTTCATTATGTCGGCGACCCCCGTTTGTTCTCTGACCCACTCGGCTGTCTTCCTATCCCTTAGTGTAACGCCTATCATTTTCCGTTCCATCGCCCGCTGCGCGGTTCTTAACTTCCTCTCTAGCTTCTTTGTGATTCTCCAGGTTTCTGATCCGTAAGTCAGTACTGGCAGGATGCAGTAGTTATATAGTTTCCGTTTGAGTGATAGTGGTAGGTTTCCGTTCATGAGTTGTGAATGTCTGCCATATGCGCGCCATCCCATGTTTATTCTACGGTGGATTTCTTTTATATGGGTGGGTTCTCCAGTAAGTAGCTGTCCTAGGTACAGATATTCTTCTACGACTTCTAATGTATGGGTTTCGACCTTGAATAGACGCTTTTTCGCCGTGCCACTTACCATTATCTTTGTTTTCTGCATGTTCATCCTTAATCCTACCTTAGCGCTTTCTCGGCTTAAGTCTTCAATCATCTTTTGCAATTCGTCGCCATCATTGCTAAAGAGTACTATGTCATCTGCAAATCGCAGGTTACTCAGATATTCGCCGTTAATCCTGAGCCCTGTCTCTTCCCAGTCTAACCTTTTGAAGATTTCTTCCAAACATGCAGTAAATAGCATGGGAGAAATTGTATCTCCCTGTCTGACACCTTTCTGTATTGGGATTTTTCTGCTTTTCTTATGGAGGAGCAGGGTGGCTGTAGAATCTTTATAGATGTTGGCTATTGTGTTTATATAGCTATCACATATTCCTTGACGACGTAGTGCCTCCAGAACTGCTGGTATCTCTACCGAGTCGAAAGCCTTTTCGTAATCTATGAAAGTCATATATAGGGGTTTGTTGTATTCAGCGGATTTCTCGATTACTTGATTGACAGCATGCAGGTGGTCCATGGTAGAGTATCCTTTTCTGAACCCTGCTTGCTCTCTCGGTTGATTAAATTCAAGTGTG
Organism: Hyalomma asiaticum; assembly: GCA_013339685.2. NCBI lineage: Eukaryota > Metazoa > Arthropoda > Arachnida > Ixodida > Ixodidae > Hyalomma > Hyalomma asiaticum. Next base: position 21,063,971 of record CM023487.1, read on the forward strand.
GCCCTTATTCTGTTTGAGATAACCTTTGTGAATATTTTGTAAAGTGCTGAGAGTAGACTGATCGGCCTGTAGTTCCTCAAGTCTTTAACATCTCCCTTCTTATGTAATAACAGAATATTTGCGTTTTTCCAGCTTTCGGGTACATTTGAAGTTTTGAGGCATTGAGTGTATAGTGTCGCGAGCTTTCCAATAAGGAAGTCTCCGCCATCTTTGATCAAGTCGGTGGTTATGCCGTCATCTCCAGCCGCTTTTCCGCGGGACATGCCCTGTATTGCTTTCCTAACTTCGTCCGCAGTGACGCATGGGATTTCGTAGTCCTGCTCGGCATTTAATACACTCATGGTGGGGAGACTCCTATTTGAGCTGTATAGTTCGGAATAGAAATCCTCGGCCACTTTGGTTATGCCACTAAAGTTAGTAACGATGTTGCCCTGCTTATCTTTCACTGCATGCATTATGTTCTTTCCCGCACAAAGCTTCCTTTTGGTTGTTTTGATGCTGACTCCTTTTCTGACGGCTGCTTCTATTTCTTTCACGTTATGGTTACGTACGTCCCTGACTCTACTTTTACTGATGAGCTTAGATAGCTCGGCGTATTCTATCTTGTCTCTTGAGTTAGTTATTCTCATCTGTTGGCGTTGCTTGATTAGATTTTTAGTAGACTCCGAGAGTTTACTCACAACATGTCTTGGTGCTTTGCCCCCTACTTCGATTGCTGTTTGGGTGATCAGATTAGTAATGTCTTCGTTCATCTTCTCTATATCCTCATTATCTTCCTGTCCTAGAGCCTCATACTTGTTCTTAAAGGGGCCCTGAAACCATATTTTACTCGCTGAGTTTTGCATCTAAACGGTTTCGTTGTATTGTTCTGAGGTAAATGCAAAAAGAATTTTCGAGATCGATGTAGGCAAACGCAAGTTATTCAACTTACAAATTCAAAATAAAAGCAGACGACAGATATCGGCATCCCAAGGCGTGCATGCTGCTTCCAATCAAAACGCGGCTTACATCTTGCAGAACCGGAACCGTGCTGCCCTCTGTGGCCTTCCTACCACAACCACCACGTGGGCCGCACAGCGATCCTTGTGTCAGTTACAAGCAAAATGAAGTTGTAATGCCCAAATTTGTACCTTAGGAAGCATAAAACACGTTCTGAATTTGGAATTTCTTATATTCGGTGCATTATCGATATGTGCGATGTATATTTTTATTCCCTACTGTTCCCGGCCAATCAGAACCTGCAGCAAAGCAGCATGGTGATGTCATATCCGCTCGGAGAAACTGTTGATGTATGGCGCTGCAGTCAGCGCGGAAACCGATTTCAGGTACAAATTAAAATATAATACGGTTCAATTTCGCCGCTTTCACTGGTGTTTCGGTCATCGTCAAGTCCCACACAAAGCAAATGTGCAATAAAATCAATGTGCGCAAAATGCGTTTCAGGGCCCCTTTAAGTGCAATGCTAAATTCTTCTCTTTTCGCCCTGACGCTATCGAGGTTGGCCTGTTTCCGTGTGATTAACTTTGTCCTTGTTCGCTTTAGATTGAGGGATATCTTCGCCCTTATTAGTCTGTGGTCACTAATTCTAATCTTATTAACCACTTCTGTGTCTTGTACTATACCTAGATCAGTGCACATTATGAAATCTATTTCGTTTTTCGTTTCTCCGTTGGGGCTTTTCCACGTCCATTTCCTGTTCCTACGTTTCTTGAAGAAAGTATTCGTTACACGGAGGTGGTTTCTTTCGGCGAATTCTACTAGCATGTCCCCTCTGCTATTCCTATCTCCTTCTCCGTAATTACCGACGGCACGTTCTCCTTTTAGTTTCTTTCCTATTTTCGCGTTGAAGTCCCCCATAACAATCGTATATTGGGTCTGTACCTTGTTCATTGCCGTTCCTACATCCTCGTAGAACTGTTCTACAGCAGCATGGACAAGACTGCTGTAACCGCAGCAGACGACAAAGTTTGAACGGCGTCCGGTATGACAGTGAACTGTTTCCTGTAATGGAAAATTCTCGGCAAAATAAACGACCCCGTCTTTCCACGAACCCCAACAGCCACAACTCGCGAGCTAACAGACCGTAGCAGGAGGCTTGCACGACATATCGCATTCGTTTCGGCATCGCGTTGCTGCTGCCCTGCATGACAGCGGTTACCATACAGCGCCAACGCGTCTCGACAAGCTCTTCAGGTAGTGAAGAACTCGTCGGTGTGAAACGAATGGACTTGACGTGTCCACTGCGACGTGTCGTCTTTCCTAAATGCGCGCACATGTAGGCTCCCTGGCGGTGTTCTTCTGACTGGTGCTCGTTTCGCGGCTGCCGCAAAATATGGATCGCGACCCATTCGAGAAGCTGCCGCGCGTTTTCAGCCGCTTTTGGTGAATCTTGCCGCTCGCGGCAGCAACGCTCCCCGCGCCCGCTGTGTCGAACACTTGCACTGTCGAACACTCGCAGTTCCCCAAAGCACGGTACGAGGCGTACAGAAACGCACACGCCGCACCAACACAACACGCCGCGCGCACGTTGCCATTACAGGGGTGCGATTGCACACCGTGTTATAATGGCCGCTGATGAGTCACTTCCTCCAAAGTTCTCCACCAGCGCGCAGTGCAAGTAGGCCCGCTCCCGAGTTTTCTTTCTCTGTGCCGCATAAGTATTCATCGGCGAGAAAGAGCTATACGTTGCGTTCCAGGAAGCCAGAGAACACATGACGTTCAAAAGCATTTGATGGACCGAATTCGGCGAGAATACGAAAAAAAAAAAAAATGTATGGGCGTTCTAACATCATGAGGTTCTCAAATTTCGGGGGAAATTTCAAAGCTAACTCTTTGAAATGATCAGTTTCTCTTTCAATACTGAATACAAAATGTTGAAATTAGCGACATTCGAGTTCTCAGGATTCAAGGAATAGTAAGAAAAATGCGCATGCATGGTGTTGTCCTCGCTGCTTCAATACGCATTCGACAAGCCGATGCCAAAATATTTCGGCGAAATATTCCCTTTCAAATCGCAGCGCTTTTGCGCTTCCGAAACCACTATGCCACACTGCGGGCCGGCGTGGTACATAAGGTTACATTTCGGTAAGATATTTTTAAGTGTAAAGGGACAGCTAACCCACACATGTTCGAAAAGGATTGATTCACTTGAAAGTTAGAAAATAACGAAATACTTAGAAACCGTACGGCGCCGCCATTCAGAAGCAAGGCTGCAGCACGGTTTGATTTCCCGTGGCCTCCGAGCGCTTACCATGGTCTCGGAGGCCTGGTGGCGAGTTGAAGGGAACGCTCGCAGTGCAACCAGAACCGTGTTTTTTGTCGCTCTAAATCAACCTACGCGATGCAACGGAGCAATTCATATTGTTGATTGGAGGGTCAGGATGCCGAATACACACGTACAAATTTTCAGAAAACGTTTCACGACACCTTTAGGTTACCGTTCTAACCCAGTTCCAACGATTATTTCGAACGAAATACTGCACATCACGATTTCGTTCAGTTGTTCTCCTAACGTTAATGGAAAGATCACTTGGTTTCAAAAAGTAGCAAGCAACCATGCTATCCTATTGCAGGGGGCGGGGGCTTTCCGAAAGTTTCGCGGAATTCGTTTGTGCTTTTGCTGTTATGGCCCTGACAAGATTTCTTTCGGCTTTTCATCACTGCTAAAGGTATGTGTACGCCGGTATCGGAGCGGCGGAATTGCAGTCGCTAATTTGTGCTGTGCGTGAACAGGACGTGAGCGCAAATGTTCGCTCACTATACATGTGTACGGGTCACTGCGAAGTATACGGTGACGTCAGAAGGCTAACATGCGAGGTGACTTATGAATAGTGCATTGGTCAAGTTGTATAAGACAGCTCTCGACTGATCCCAGATTGGGAGTTTGGAGGGGAAGAAGCTGAATAGTAAAGCGCATAATCGAGTTCATGAGTTTAATGTGCATTCCCGAATCTGTGACTATACTTCGGACAGTGATGGCGACGTCGATCTTAGGACGCCAGAAGATCTTAGGGCGCCAGGAGGCTTAGTAAATTTGTATGTCGACTCTTCTTTTGTGCAGCGAATAAAGAGTTGCGACAAAGCGTGCCGCGTGTCTATGCGTTCACAGTAGCAGCTGTTTTCCCTACAATCATAGAGGACAAAAGCAGCGTGCGCGATTGCGGAGCTCTCGAAAGGCGCGTAAGAAAATATCTCGCGAGCCAAGCGACTGTAGCAGGCGTCTAAAAAAGTGCATTTCGGCACCGCGTTGCTGCTGCACTTGCTGAAACATTCCCTGCGTGATGGCTGCTACCATAGTGCACCAAGGCACGTGAACCAGTTCTTTGGGTAGTGCATGGTGAAACGAATGGACCTGACGTGACTACAGAACCGGGTCGGCTTTCCTAAATAGCGTGCAACATTCTTTGGCGAGACTATAGAGAAAAGCTGGACAGAATGGACCTGTCACGGTATGTCAACAATGCGACGTCGTCCAGAGAATCGACATCGCGGCGGACCGGTTTCGCTCTGGTCGGTAAAAAGCTCCGGCGGCTCCAGCAGTTCGCTCGGGCTTTGCACGCGATGGTGCTGTCCCTTCCCGATTTATGCATGCCAGTTGCAGCGGTTTGTGGAAAAGCTGCAGCTTCGTGGAACGCAGTATCCCGACCCCTACACCATTTCGGAATGGAAGAATGTGCCTAAACATTGGCAAGGAGTTCGGTTTGAAGATATCTGTGTGTACCTCGCGAGCACGACAGGCCAGTACAATGCAGAGGCAATGAAGCGTCACTCATCGCTGAAACCGTACGGCCACGTGCACCCATAGGGCCTGTCTCGAAGGGGGGCACCCAGGCTTTCCTCTCTTGACTGTTGTCATTCAGAAATGTAAGATGAAAAAAAAAAAAAGAAAGACAGAACCGATGCCGCTGCCTTTTGTCGCGCGTTTGGGACATCCTGCAGTGGAAAAGCTAAACACCATGCCTTAGCAGCCAGGTAACGCGAAAGAAAATAAAAAAAAATATAAATAAAGAAAAGTACAACACAGCTTTTGCGGCCATCGTTGCTTCGTGCATGTGTTATGTCGCCTGCACATTGCTCGCAGCTACTGCACAAGATCATTAATGTTGGGAAGTGTGCTGATACTCAGGAAGAAAACTATTCGTGGCTGATCGTATTAAAAAGAGAGACACGAATGATATTACTGATGTCAGTATTTTTCTTTTTTATTGAGCGAGACGAAGCTGGTGAACAACGTCACAAAAATCTTTTTCTGTTATCTCTCTATAGGTCTTGGCCCTGCTTCCAGCATAAAACAGTTTAAGTTTAGCCCATGAACTTGAGTTTCCCAGCAGCCCCAGGTCCACAGCAGGCGCAGTAGGCTTGTATACCACTTTTCTATTGTTCAGCGGATAACGAGTTGGGTCAAAACGTACCGCATGTCGGTGCGTTAACAGTAGCACCCGTTTCCCTACAATGTATAGAACAAAAGCAGCCTGCTCGACTGCGCAGGTCTACAAAGGCGCGCAAGAAAGTAATTCGAAGCAGTAATGGTTTTGTACTGCTATGCGATCGGCCAGCCCAGAACAGCCGAAGTGTGCATTTTTGATGCGTTAACAGTTGTTGAGGCTTAAGAAGACGGCCGCGGTTACGCCCGTTCCTCTTAACAAGCGGGCGGCAAACAAAACAGGCGGAAACACCCTGTGTACGCGAGATTATCGATCGTCGCCCGCTCCCACGTGATACACAGCGGGTCTGAGATTCTCATATCACCCCCCCCCCCCCCCCTACGGCGATAAATTATCTGGACTTTCTCTGTCCTGATTTCCCTTTCCACATTTCTCTAGCAGTTCTGGTCCTTGTTTGTTCAATAAACCAGTCTTGAAGGGAACCCCCCAGCAGTCCAATCCTTCCTCGGCAGGCTCCGGTCTCGTAGTAGTGGTGCAGTTGCGGTGGCGTGCAGAACTAGGCTCCTCACAAGTTTCATGCGTCTTGGCAGGCCGGACCACATACTTTCTTAACCAAGTGGTCATGCTCAGACAAAGTGCCAACCTCGCCACCTGCCCTATGGTTGAGCCCACGAAGTGCTAGAAGCCTCGCCTTGCTGGGTCCCTCTGTCGTCTTCCCACCACCATTTGTTCGCCAGGCAACCGCGGAGAGAGTGCTAAAGAACCCAAAATCTTGCGTTTCCGATTGATTACGAGCCTCCTCACAGCCATTGAGGGAGTTGGCTTGCGTTGGCTTGCAGAATCGGTCAAGTTAGAAGGGCAGTGGAAGACGGATCTGTAGGGCAGGAGGACGGAGGAGGAGGACTTGTCGGTACTTGGCAACGCCGGCTTCACGCTCCACCGCAGAAACGACTGAGGAGGAGGGCACCTCGTGAACTGGTTCCCCTGCTGCATGTGTATGGAACATCCTCTTTGTGGTTGGTCGCTATGCTATGGTTGTCGTTAGTGTGATACGAGAGCAGTTGCCTGGACTCAGCAGCCCCGTCGGGAAGTTGTCTGGCGACAGCCGATCCTCAGGCACAAGGTCGGCCTTCCCGTTCTTGTAGAACACGTCGTCTGCTGCAGCTGGAATCGACGCCCTCGTGACTGCAAGGGCGGTGAACCTTCTCCCGAAAGGATACCAACTTCCAGAACGGTAACGATGTCGTCGCCCAGTGGAGGACCGGAGCTTGGACAGACAGCCGCGAACTACATCTCACGTTTACCGCCCGAAGTGTTGACGCAGATTTTTCGCAGACTCGACATCAAGAGTCTGTTGAACGTGGCAGAGACAACGCCCGAGTGGAAGTGCTTGGCGTTTAGCTCCGCAGTTTTGAAGACAGTCACGTTCGGTCAGGGAACGGACGTACGGACAATCATGAAGTTCATGGCGACGACACGCCAAGAAATCGACGATGACGGCCACACGAAGAGCGTGCCAATCTCTGAACATGTGCGCGAGCTCTGTTTCACCACCGTGTTCACGCTGCCCTGCTCAGTGATCCTTGACTGTTGCAAAAGATGCCACAACCTCCGCGAACTCTACTGCGTCAACTATGTCGTACGTCCAGCTCAACTGTTCATCCTCCTGTCGGTGACACTGAAGTGTGTCACAAAACTGGAGTGGACTTTGTACGAAGAGTTGTACTACGACTTCCGCGGCGAAGCCCCTGCTCTTCGGCAGATTGAAACGATACCCCCTTCGGAGGGACCAGAGATACTCGCCATGTACGTCGAACAGGTGCGTACTACGGAGACAGAAACAATTTTGGAGAGCTTCTTGATGCGTTGCCGTCGGCTGCGTCATTTGCACATACACTACATTCCAGGAAGGTGCATGCCTACGACAACCACCGATGTTTGCCTTGAAGACTTCGCCCCGAACAAATCTGGTCCCGTGAAAATAATCGATAGCATTCCTACTCTCGAAACACTCAAGTACACGTGCGAAATGCCCTTCCCAACAAAGATGGAAGCACGAATCTCCGCATTGAGGAACAACATCGCCTGGCAGCGGAAACCCGAACCCTCTTTCAACATCGCCGGATTAAGTGATGTGGTGAAGCAAAGCGCGTCTATTCGCAGTATGGAGCAAGTGATGGCCTCAGTGAAGGCCAACTCGGAAGCAGCGGCTCTCCTTGAAGAAGCAGCTGCCAAACCGGAGTTGTGGAAAGACGTCTCGCGGCTAACACTCGTCCTGACACCGGGCGGAGCAACCGATACTCTGACACGTCCGACTGTGCACAGAGTGCTCATAGAACCGTTGCAAGAATTCCTCAATACATGCGTCTCTCAACTCACCGAGCTGAATCTGTCAACCTGTCACTTCGAGGCTGGTTCCGATTGCTGTTGCGTCGTGGCATCGACGTTGACCAAACTGCGCGCGTTGACGCTCCCTCCGTGCGGAGCGAACCTCGAGAACTCCCTCGAGCAGCTGGCTCAAGGTTGCAAGCTCCTCGTGCGTCTCGAAGTCAGGTCTATCGACACCGTGTCCCGGGCTGCTCCGTGCGAGAATTGCAAGCGTCCCCTGCTCTTCACTGCGAGCTGCTTCGAGCTCCTTCACCGGGAAACCAAGCTGAACGAACTCAGTATCGATGAAAGCGCCAACATCGCGAGCCTAAGTTTCCTGCTTGGATGCCGAGTGGAAGAACTGCGATTGCACCTGAAAAGCGCAAAGGGCCTCGGTCCTCTCCTTGCAGCCAACACTCGGCTGTCTTCTCTGACAATCGTGGCCCACGATGCTAAGGTGTGCTACTATCTACTGACTGCTCTGCTAGGCGTACGAAGCCTGCGCCATCTCTGCGTGGTAACATCAGCGCCTTGTTGCCACAGCGCGATCGAGGGCTTTCTCCTTTACCACAGATACCACAACTTACCGCACCTACGGACGGCTCACCTACGCAGCATCATAACGCGGGAAATAGGCCAATATATGGACTGTACCACGTGGGTTCCTCAGTGGCGGGCTGGTGGCGGTATGAAAAGGCACAATGGCGCGTTGTTAACCGCGAAATGTGTGATGAGCCGCCTCTGTAGCGCCGATAGTTTCGTAGGGCTGGTCCGGCCGAGAAATCGATTCTGAGTATAGGCCGTCACAATCATAAAAAAAAAGGAAACAAAATTAACCCAGACAATGGTGCCTAACTGCAGACGACTAAATGATTTTAGAACTCATCTGTTTAGACAGGATTAAGCGCAAGATTGTATATCACATTTCGGTACGCCGCTACAAACTGTATATATCTTATACACTTCCCGGGCCCCTTTTTTTCTTTTTCATTGTAAATTGATTATAGTGCTAAAGTTGCGCAAGTGCTTCTACTTCTGCGAGAAATTTCCGATACACGGTCGTTTACAAAGCGCTCCCCTCAATGCATCACAGTCTTTCGAACATTGTTTACAACTATTCCTTTGCTATAGGCCTTGAAGAGACTCCCGCGGCGGTTTTGCGTAAAACTCTTAATGGAGCATCAACGCCTGTCGGAGCCGCGCGTGCTTTCACGTGCAAGACGGTATATTTGACGCTGCTAAAAGTCTTATATGGATATGTCAGAGAGAGGCCCCGCCGTTGAACAGAGAACCACACATTTAAACGACTGTTTTTGTGTACTAGGTCAGCTGTCGTTCGCTAGACCGCAAGAAGATCCAGAGGGAGGGAAATCAGGATTTGTTGAACTTCCTCTTGATTTTTGAATATATGGTCTCATGAGCAGGGATCCCTTTCGCACATTTATTTATTTATTTATTTATTTATTTATTTATTTATTTATTTATTTATTTATTTATTTATTTATTTATTTTTGTATGTACGTATATATGTATGTATGCATGTATGTATGTAAAATAATCTCAATGCCATTACGGCGTTACAGAGAGGGAGTGGGTTTACAAATTCGTGAGGGCAGTCTTGAATGATGCGTGATCGGAAGCCGGGAGGTGATTCCATTTCGGACGAAGTCTGCGGTATCCAAGATTGGAAGCGCATGTTGGTGTGCAACTATTAAGTCTTAATAAAGTGACCTTTTATTAGAGTAGGATTCACCGTTTTGCATAGAAAAGGACGCCCGCCGATTTCCTTAGTTAGTAGTAGTAGTAGTGGTGTTGTGGCTACAGGCGGTGTTAGCCTGGCAGACCTGGCCGGCAATTACTCCGCCCGAGCGTCTCTGTCCATGTCGGTTCGCAAGAAGGATTTCTTTAGTTGTTGGTGACCCATGTTCATGATTTCTGAATATATGTTCTCATCAGTCAATAAATGAATCGTGTTTTTATTTTCGTCCTTCGTTTAAACCTTTCGGACATCCTAATAAAGTGAATTTTTATTAGCATCAGGTTCACCGTCTAGCACACGAAAGCACGCGCTCATGTTTCTTTATTCTTTGGTGCCCCATGTTCAGCTTTACGCATCACACTTCCCATTAGCTGACCCCGCTCTTGAAGCATATAGTGCCGTGTCCGCCCCTTGAACTAGATCGTTGCTTATCTTGTGCACTTGAGTGACAGAAGTCGATAACAAAGAGCCGAACTTTCTTCACCCCTTTCTGCCAAGCCATTGTGCTTCACAGCTGGTCTTGCATCGTGTCCATTTCAAGTGCCTTGATAAAGAGCATTACATTCTCTGCGGATGTGTTTTCTCCGACAAATATGAGTAGCCCCGCGTTGTTGCTGCCCCGGGTTGGGGAGGAAGTTGTATTCTTTGCTGCGCGTTTTGTCAATGGTTATGTCAATAAAGTTCTTTGTATTCTTTTGGAGCGTTTCTATTTCGCAGACTGACATTGTAATGACGTTCTTTGTCGGCGGAGAGGAGTTTTCACTTTAGACCTAAAATATCGAAAAAAAAAAACATACCCAGGGGTAGCCGGTGTTGTCGAAATCCTTACATGCAAAAGGGAATTCAATGAAGAACTTCTACGGACCTTCCAGTGAAAGCACTGCGGGCACGGGACAATTCGAGTGGTACGCTTTCTATTGCGATAAAGAACAGCAAGTCGATTAAACACTGCGCCATCGCAATTTTCCTGCTGCCCTCTTAGCTCTTAGCCAGAATCACTCTGGCAAGAGCAGTGTCTGTTTTATATATATATATATCAGTGATGCACGAGTTACCTGCGTATAACACAGTTCGTTTATCAATTTTAACTAAGGTCCGGTTTGAACAACGAGCGAGAGTAAACGCCTTTGCACTTTCTTCCGTTTTTGCTTATTCAGAATGGCGTTAGTAATCGTTGTTAGCTACCAGAAACTACGCACGATAGAACTACATTGCCAAAAATTGCGCCAGTATGAAATGTCATGTACATTAGTGAGCTGGCTCCTTTTCCAAATCTTCCAAGAGGTAACGCAGGTCGTCCATGACCTCACCTTTGGCATTTCAAGAGGTATCCGAGCTAGTTCTAAGTGTGGATAAAATGAAAGGGATTTTTGCTCGCGGCATCTTGGAAATCACGAAGTCTCATGCGTTTCATCTGCACTTCGTGAACCATTTCACGGCGAGGCTGTAATCCGGCATCCGTTCCACGAGTTCAACGTGGCGGCCTCGAAAAAGTGCAGGTGTCTTGCCTGCCTGCAATTTCTGGACAGGTAGTGCAGCCCAAGGCGGCTGTAACGGCTGTAACCACAGCAAACCACAAATATTGGAACGCCGTCCGGTACGCCAGTGAACTCTTTCTGTAATGGCACGTTCGAGGCAAAGTAAGCGATGCCTACATTCCAGGAATCACAACAGCCACAACTCGCGCGCCAAAAAAAGCACCTCGTTGCTGCAGCACTTGCTGAAAGGTTCCCTGCAGGACGGTGGGTGCCCCAACGCGCGTGAACCAGTCCTTCAGGTAGTGCAGGGTGAAAGGAATGGAGCCGACGTGTCAATGGCACCGTCTTGGCTTTCCTAAATGGGCTTCGGAATGCGACGCAGTACTGTCGTATATGTGGAAGAGCGAGATTCTTAAATTGAAAAGAATAGAAAAGCAGAGGATAGTAACTGTCTCTCGTCGAGGAGGGCACCTCAACCATCCTGTGCGGGGGAAGGGGACGCGGCTTCACATGTAGGACTGTGTGGGCAAGGGAAGATGGGTGGGGGAGGGGCGGCGGTTGCACATATTGTTTGACCAGTAGTATCAGTATGTTGTCTTGAAAGAAGTCAACAGTTGAGCTTTTGACATTCCCCGCCAGGGGAATAGAAAGCGTTGGCGTCAGTGCAGAAAGCGTTGGCGTCGATAGGAGGCTTGGTCATGAGGTAGGTTGGCGGCTTGCAGGACGTGCAGTAGCTTTTTTGGGGGGTACGCGTGCCCTTCGGAGTCCGGGGTAGCAAGGAACAAAGGAAACAACCAGGGGGATTTTCCGGCAGGCAGCACTGAGAAATGCCAGAAAAGAGGTAAAAGGAAGAAAAGAGCGAAGGCACGTGTAGCAATTAGTTACATAAACATGCAGGGTGGTAGAAAAAAGGCAAAATGGTTAGAGATTGAGGAACAGTTAAACAAAGAAAAGATAGGCGTTTATGCGGTTACAGAAACACACCTTAGAGACCTGGAAGAGCCACCACATATTGACAATTATGTTTGGGAAGGGTGCAACAGGATCATATCAGAAAGAAAAGGTGGGGGTGTTGGAATGCTTATTCATAGCGGAGCCAAATGGGAGAGAGTAAAACAAACGTGTTCAGAGCACCTCTGGGTTTCGGGCACGGTAGGTGGAAAGAAAACGTGGCTAGGTGTAGCTTACATGTGGACGGGAAATAACTGTAAGGAAAAGAATCTGGAGATAAAGCATTGCATAAACACCGATATTAAAGAATTTGGTCATGGGGCTGAAATCATCCTCCTAGGGGATATGAATGCCCACATCCATGACCTTGACGGATATACAGACACCAATGGGAGGTTATTGCTCGATATTTGCGAGCACCATAGTCTCGTGATAGTTAACACAGGGCCCAAGTGTGGTGGACAGACCACGTGGGAGGTCAGAAACAGACAATCGAACATTGATTATTGTCTAATGACGGACGGAATCTATGAAAAACTGAGAGAAATGAGAATAGACGAGGACGGGATGAACAGCTTGGGTAGTGATCATAAACGCATAACGTTACAACTGGGATATAAAACTGAAAATAATAACGTAGAGTCGAAGTTTGGCAGGTCATACTTAAATGACAAACAAATAAAAAATATAGCCGCAAGAGTAGAGGAAGAAGTAGGCAAAATACGAGGCAAGGACTGGGGGTATAATGAGCTAATTCATGCAATGACGAAAGAAATAAGTAAAGAGAAGAAAAATGTTTGCTGGAAAGGAAAGAGAACGCCAAAAAGATGGTGGAACAAGGAAATCCGGGAAGCGATCGAAAATCGACGTAAAGCATCAAGGGAGCACAGGCAGGCAAAAAGGGAGAAGCGGCCGCAAGTCGAAGTCACGGAAAGATGGGAAATATATTTAGAGAAAAAATCTATTGTACAGAAATTGGTCGAGGCAAAAATTAAAGGTGAAAGCGAACGCTGGGTTACAGAAATTCATGACAAAAAGAAGGACGCGCCTAGGATATTTTGGAACCACATAAAAGCGCTAGGTAAAAAGTCTGCCACATTGCAACAACATACTGTTGATGAAAGAGGAAATCAATTGGAAGGGTACGAAGCGTTGGGTTACATCCAGAAGGTAACAGCCGATTCGTTTAAAAAGATCGTCCAAGAGATTCCCCCAGTGGATAAAACCATGACGGAGAGCGAAACTAAGGAAGAGCTAGAACTTGAGAATTTCAACTGGAAAAAGGCCGAAGGAAAAATTCCAAAGCGCACTGCTATGGGTTTAGATGGGGTCCCCGTTAGCCTCATTAACGAATTAGGACAGAACACTAAAGAAGCGCTATTGAAAGCCGTAGAAAAATGCTTACAGGAGAGGCAAATACCGGACAGTTGGCGAAAAAGCAGAATGAACTTAATCTATAAAGGCAAGGGGGAAAAGAATAACATTCGCTCGTATAGACCGCTAACCATTACATCGGTACTATACAGGATGGCTATGCAAGCAGTAAAATTAAAAATAGAAGCCTGGGCAGAACGTAACAATATTTTGGGAGAACTTCAGAATGGATTTCGAGTAGACAGGCGTTTAGACGATAACCTATTTGTTCTTACTCAGTGTATAGAAATATCTAAAATAGAAAGGAGGCCGTTGTATGTGGCTTTTCTAGACATCACTGGGGCGTATGACAATGTTAATCAGGAAATATTGTGGGAAACTTTGGAAGGAATGGGCATAGGCGACGATTGTGTACAGCTTTTGAGGGAAATATATCGAGAAAATACAGTTTGCATAGAATGGGAAGGAATAAGTAGCAGAGAGAACGTTGATATTAGCAAGGGGCTGAGACAGGGATGTCCTTTGTCGCCGCTGTTATTCATGCTGTACATGGTTAGAATGGAAAAAGCGCTAGGAGATAGCCACATTGGTTTTAATCTGTCACACAAACAGGGCGGCGTGATGATTGAGCAGATGCTTCCGGGTTTATTTTATGCTGATGATATTGTCTTATTCGCGGACAGTCGAGATGATATACAACGGCTGGTGAATATATGCGGGAAGGAAGGCGAGGATCTAGGACTAGGATTTAGTGTAACAAAATGCGGATTGATGGTATTCAATGATCCCAACGACCAGGCGGTATCCATACAGGGCCAAGAAATACCGAGAGTAAGCGAATACAAGTACCTTGGCGTATGGGTAAATGAGGGCGATAGATACATGAAGGTACAGGAAAAAGCCTTGGCAGCAAAGGGAAAGAGGAACGCAGGAATAATGAAGCACAGAGCGTTATGGGGACACAATAGGTACGAGGTGCTTAGGGGTCTGTGGAAAGGGGTAATGGTACCGGGGCTTACATTTGGGAACTCAGTGGTGTGCATGAGGCCAGAGATACAATCGGGAATGGATGTGAATCAAAGAACTGTGGGACGCCTCGCGTTGGGTGCTCACGGGAAAACTACAAACGAGGCTGTAAAGGGCGATATGGGATGGGCGAGTTTTGAGGCAAGGGAAGCGCAGAGCAAAATAAGGTTTGAAGAAAGGCTAAGGAATATGAAAGAGGTTAGGTGGGCAGTGAAGGTGTTCCGCTATTTATATAGAAAGAGCGTTGACACGCAGTGGAGAAAGAGAACTAGGAGGCTCACCAGTAAATATACGGCTCTAAGAGAACTGACAACAAAGAGCGTAAAGGGAAAAGTCAGAGAGGCGGAGAAGATTTACTGGAGGACAGCGATGGAAAAAAAACCGACTCTGAATAACTACCGAGAGGGCAAAAACGAAATAAAGAGGGAGGCATTTTATGATAATTCAAGAGGAAGCGCTTTATTGTTTGAAGCGAGATCGGGCTGCCTTAGAACGCGTGTTTATAAAGCGAAATTCAGTAAAGAAAAAGAAAAATGCACATGCTGTGAGGAAGATAGGGAAACGACAGAGCATGTTCTGATTGAATGCGGAAATATCCACCCAGGTGTACGTTTGGGCACCACCCTACATGAAGCCTTGGGTTTTAGGGCGAACAACGGGAAGCTGAACATAGCCGCGATTGAAATAAGTAAGAGACGGTTAGAATACTGGTGGCAGAAAACTAGAGAGAAGGGACAAAAATAATTATAGGGAAAAATATGGAATTTCTGCCATAAGGGGCAGGGAACTGGGCTATGAAATTCCGTTTTTGATATGGCATGATCGATTTGATTGAAGTAAATTTAAAAGGCATGAGGAAAATTAAAAGAGAAAAAGAAGTTCTTAAATCTTCTTACGAGCCTGGTGGCGCACATGTCACCGCCCCGTTACAAAGGGGAAGCTCATAGCATCCATCCATCCATCCAAACCAGCGCTCCCCAACAGGCGCCCAGACGCAGTGGCTGCCTTGAGAAGACCACGTCGAGAAGAACAGGGCTGACCTTTTTCCTGTCGTCACATACGTCGGGAGTGGAGGACGTCTTTCTTGCAAGTACACGGAAGTGGAGCATTCCCTAATAAGCTACGTCCTGGTTCACCTCATTGTCGCAGTCGGCAGACGACGTCGCAAGTGTGATCACACCGTTCCCGCCCGAAGTATGGACGGAGATCTTTCGCTACCTCGACATCAACTCTCTCCTGAACGTTGCCGAGGGATTGCCCAACTTGAAGGACTTCGCGTTCACTCCGAAGTTTGTGCGTCGCGTCGCCTTCGATCCGCAAACTGACGAGCGAACATTATTGAAGTTCGTGCAGGCGACTCGTCAAGAACCGATCCTGAATGTGCGGATCACGAAATACGTGCAAGAACTGCACTTCACCAACTGCACCTCGCTGTCCTCCAGTGCCATCCTGAGCTGCGCCCAGTTCCCCTACTGCCTCCGTGTGCTGGACTGCGTCAATTGCGTCGTGGAGCCTGCCGAACTGTTCCCCCTGCTGTCTCAGAAGCTGGTGTGCGTCACGACGCTGCAGTTGTCGCTCTACGACGAGCGCTACTACGAGTCTAAGCACAGCCGCTCCTTTAGGCTGATTAAGGCTCTTCCCACCTTTCGTCTGCAGAGCATGTGCGTCGGGTATGTGGCGACACACTCGACAGAAGTATTGCTATGGGAGATCTTGTGGCGTTGCCCGAAGTTGCGTACATGCACCAGACTGGACTGCACCAACATCCCGTGCCAAACGCGGGAAGCTAGTGTAGCCTCTTCTTCCCAGTGTTACGACCGTTAGCCAAGGTACTGCGAATGATTATTTGTTTATTCTTAAGGGAAGCCTACCCCGATTGAGATTGGCTCACATCCGCTGCCCGTTGTCGCGGGACTTGTAGCATGGCCAGCACCTGGATACGTGCGTCCCGTATGTTGTAGCGAAAAGCGTGTTCGAACGTGTTCAACCCGCGCGTGGTGTGGTTCTAGAACGCCGCGAGCGTTTAATGCTTTCTCAACTGTGTTGATGCGTTCGCCGTGAACTGATCCGACCGAGACATCCTATTCTGGACAGGCCATCCGTGTAAGAAGCGTAGAATTGTATGTATTTCACATACCCGAGACTGCAGCAAATCTTCTGCGGCAGTTATAAGGTTCATCGATGATTTACAGTATAGAGTCGAAGTTTTTGTCATGCGCATTCTTAACCTGCGTAAGTAATCGCGCACGAGCTTTCAAACAGAGATCTCAGTAAGGCGATAGAAATTCATATCCCACATTCATACACGTTTTTTTTTACCTCTGCACGTAGTACTCAGCTCGTGCGATTCAAGTACGAAACGCTGTAACGTTGAATCACGTTCCGATTGCAGAATTGTATTCCATCTTTAATAGCAATTGCTTCTCCGTAGAATTTTTCTCTTTGTAAATGCCATTGAATAGCAGCGTGTGTTGTGAGACAGGCCAATTGATGTGATTTAGGAATTTCCAAAGGCGCTCGACGAACATAGCGGCCTGCATCGCTTTCTCGATGCCTGGCTTTTGATGTTTCATATTTGTGTTTGTGTTTTATATTGATGTTTGATATTTGTGGATGTGCAGGAAGATGTCCTTTCATGTGTTTAAGGAGAGAATTATGTACTACGGATAATAAAGTCTTCCTATACTGGACCTGGTTTGCAAATATACCACTTTTGCAGGCCGCGCGAAACTGTCTTCGTTTCAGCAGACTTTTTTTTTTTTTGTTTCTTGGCCTCCCTTTCTACAAGTCATATCGGAGCAGAGCATGGAGGGATATCTTGCTTTTTAAATAGATGGCTGCGATTGCGTCGAATGTTACGACTGCGACGCTTACTAGAGTTGCTGCGCTAGGTTGGCGACACCAGGCCACTCTTGTGCGGAAATGCGAGTATATGCAACAGCACTATCTGATTGACTCATCGAATGTTCTCGCCCACGTCACGTGGTTGTGTGCGGCACAGTCATATTATGGCGATAAAATTTATCACGCGGCTACGTAGTTTATCATCAAGTACAGCTTGATGATCCTGATGTTGTTAACGTGTTTTCCTTTACTGTATTTTGTTTATTAATAATAAAGTTCAAAGTTCAAAGATTACCAGCGAAGGTCGGGAAAGCAGTATTTCGCTTTATCTTGCAAACAGCTTCTCTCCCTTGCCTCTGTGTGTCCAAGGAACTGCATGGAACGAACACACTGAGAGAGAGAGAGAAGACAACTGAGGATACCCTTGTCTCTCCGTGTGGCCTCCTTCCTTGCCGTGATCTTAGAAACTAAGTATTACTGATGTAAGTTCAAAGTGATGCGAGGCCGCCAGGTTTGTGTGGCCTCTGTGTTGTGTACGGTACGGCGTCTTATCATTATCTCGACGGGGAACTCGGGAGTGCGTATCGCACTGCAGCACGCGCTTATGGGTTTGCCGCTCTACAATGGTGCTATGCGGTGAAGCGGGCTAAGCGTGGGAAGGGGTGGCAGAGTTTGCGAGTCATGTGCTGTCTATACTTATTGGTATCAGTACTTATTGATATCGCCGCCACCTCAAGTTCTGCTGACAGTAATTTAGTGCTCTGTATGACATTACCGCAGCGCTAAAAACCAAGAAATGGAAATGTGTAGCGATTTATCTTTATTCTTGGCGTGCGCCCCCTCCCCCTGCCCCCCCCCCCCTCCGTTTCTTTTCATTAATTTTTTTATTTGCAAATATCCCGATTTTTGATGTCCCTACGTGGGCCGGTGTGGAAAATTGGCGCTAAAAGCGGAAACGAGTATTTTTCCTCGGCTCGCTCATTTTCAAAGCGGGAGTCTTTCGCAAGGGCTCACGTGATGGTTCTGCCACAGTGGTCGAGGGGCTATACCTAATTTTACTATGAGCTTCCCTTCCCTCAAAGTCATACCATGCCATATTTATTTTGTTTATTTTTATTTATACATACTGCAGCCCGTTAGGGCCATGGCAGTCGTGGCCGGGCACGTTATATATACAGAGAAATATGCCAAGAACAGAGATTGGAACAGACAAGTAGAAATAAGGTATGAACATCTAAATGAACCATACATCACAAACGGCATTCAAAAATTCAGAAATTGGTAGGGAACGAACTTCGGCAGGCAGAAAATTGCAGTGTTTAATCTTGCTTGGAAAAAAAAAACTGTATTTGAAGGTATTAGTGCGTGGATGAAAACGCTACGCAACACAAACACTATAGCGGGCACACGCTTCCCACGCACACTGCAGTCCGTCGTCGACTCTAGGCACACCACGCGCGCCCGCCCACCTGCGACTATCCGCGGGAAGCCCACGCCTCGTGCCCGTCAAACGCCGACTGTCTCAGGGGCGCTTCGGCCGTTGCTTTTAAAGCAAGGGAGTGTCCCACGCGCATCGCCATTGCGCAGCACGTATTCATGATCAAAAACAAGCCTGGCGATGGGCGTTGCTGCCCACAAGGTGAATCGAACATCCTCTAAGTGCTTGGTTTCTATCCTCTGGTTGTCTTTTGTGGAAACTTAAACAAGTCATCTCGACTCAGTGGCCGCGTCTGGAAGTTGTTTGTCGACAGGCGACCCCAAGGCACAAGCTCGACCTTTCCGTTCTTCTAGAACACATCGACTGCTGCTGCTGCAGTCTTGAGTCCTCGTGCCACCAAGGCATGTGAAGCTTATCGCCAAAGGATACCAAGTTCCAGAACTGTAAGTGATGTCATCGTCCACTGGAGGACCGCAGATTAACCATGCAGCTGCGAACTCCCTCCCACGCCTCCTGCCCGAAGTGTGGATTGAGATTTTCTGCCGCCTCGACATCAAGAGTCTCTTCAATGTGGCCGAGGCAGTGCCCGAGTGCGAGTGCTTTGTGTTTAGCCCCACAGTTATTAAGTCAATGACTTTCGGTCTGGGAATAGACTCGCTTACTATCAAGAAGTTCCTGCTGATGACACGCGAAGAACTCGACCATAATGGCCACACGGTGAACGTGCCACTCTCTTCATATGTGCGCGAGCTTCGTTTCACAAGCGGAAGAACCGTGCCCCCCAGTGTGATCCTCGACTGTTGCGAAGAATGCCACAACCTCCGCGAATTGCACTGCGTCAATTCTCACGTACATCCCGTTGACCTGTTCGTCCTCCTGTCGGTGACACTTAAGTGCGTCGCGAAGCTGGAGTGGACTTTATACGAAGATTTCGACTACAGCATCTGCCTGGTCGACGTTACTCTTCGGCAGATTGAAACGATACCCCCGTCGGAGGGACCAGAGTTGCTCGCCATGTACGTCGAACAGGTCCGTACTGCGAAGACAGAAAGAATTTTGGAAAGCTTCTTGGTGCGTTGCCGTCGGCTGCGTCATTTGCACATACACTACATTTCGGGAAGGTACATGCCTACGATAACCACCGATGTTTGCCTTGAAGACTTTACCCCAGACTTATCTGGTCCCGTGAAAATCATCGATCGCATTCCTACTCTTGAAACACTCAAGTACACGTCCGAAATGCCCTTCCCAACAAATACGGTAGCACGGATCTCCGCATTGAGGAACAACATCGCCTGGCAGCGGAAACCCGAACCGTCTTTCAACGTCGTCGGATTAAGGGACGTGGTAAAGCAAAAGGCGTCTGTCTGCAATATGGAGCAACTTATGCTCACAGTGAAGCCCAACTCAGAAGCAACCTCTCTGTTTGATGAAGCAGCTGCCAAACCGGAGTTGTGGAAAGACGCGTCACGGCTAACTCTCGTTCTGATGCCGGATGAGGCAAGCGATACTCTTACACCTCCGAGAGTGCGCAACGTCCTTTTGAAACCGTTGGGAGAATTCTTCAAGACGTGCGTCTCTCAATTTAGCGAACTGAATCTGTCAACCTGTCACTTCGAGAGTGGATTCGATTGCTGTTGCGTCGTGGCATCGACGTTGACCAAACTGCGCGCGTTGGCGCTGCCCCCGTGTGGGGCTAACCTCGAAAACTCCCTCGAAAACCTGGCTCAAGGTTGCAAGCTCCTCGTGCGTCTCGAATTCAGGTCAACCGTTGCTTCCTCTGCTCCATGCCAGGAATGCAAGCGTCCCCTGCTGTTCACTGCGAGCTGCTTCGAGCATCTTCACCGGGAAACCAAGCTGAACGAACTGAGTATCGATGAAACCGCCAACATCGCGAGTCTAAGTTTCCTGCTTGGATGCCGAGTGGAAGAACTGCGATTGCACCTGAAAAGCGCAAAGGGCCTCGGTCCTCTCCTTGCAGCCAACACTCGGCTGTCTTCTCTGACAATCGTGGCCCACGATGCTAAGGTGTGCTTCCATCTAATGAGTGCTCTTTTATCCGTAAAGAGCCTGCGCCATCTCTGCGTGGTAGCATCAACGCCTTGTTGCTACAGCGCGATCGAGGGCTTTCTCCTTTACCACAGATACCACAACTTACCGCACCTACGGACGGCTCACCTGAGCAGCATCTTAACATGGGAAACAAGCCGACTTATGCAATATGCCACATGGGTTCCTCAGTGGCGTTCCGGTGGCGGTATAGTAAAGCACAATAAGGAGTGGTTAAGCACGGTAGATGTGGTTAGCCACCTCTGTGGCGCCGATAGTTTCCTAGGGCTGGTCCGACCTAGAAATCGTTTCTGAATAGGCCGTCGCAATCACAAGAAAAAAAAAGTTAAGCGAGACATCGATATATACCTAACTGCAGAGATGTCAATGGTGATTATAAAAGTAGTTATTTGTTTAGACAGGGTTATGATATTCGTCAGGACCGGCAGCTGTGTTGGCATGAGACTGAAGGGCCCCATCTCAGTATACGCCACTACAAATTATATCTAATACGCTTACCGGCCTTCCTTTTTATTGTAAATTGACGCTCTAGTGCTTTATTGTAAAGTTGCGCTGTAGTTTTTCTACTTCTGCGAGACATTTTCGTGTCTTGGTCATTTTGAATGCACTCCCTCAATGTGACAATCTTGCAAGCTTTATGCACGACTGTTCCGTTGCTATAGTGACCCCGGCGATTTTAGGTAGAGCACTACATCGGGTACCATATAGTCCACGGATTCGCGCGTGCTTCACGGGCAAGACGATGAAATTGGCGATACCAAAGTCTAATAAGTGTGTATATTAAAAACGCCCCGCCGTACGACACAAAAACGCCTTTAAATGCTTTTTTTTGTGTACTAGCTCAGCTGTTGTACGTTATACGGTTGGAAGATCCAGAGTGGCAGGGGTTCGGGGGGGGTGATCAGGATATAGTGAACTTCCTCTTGATTTTTGAATATGTGGTCTCATCAGCTTTCGGACGTCCTAATAAAGTGACCTTTTATTAGCATCAGGTTCACTGTCTAGCACACGAAAGCACGCCCTCCGATTTCTTTATTTGTTGGTGCCCCATGTTCAGCTGTACGCATCCCACTTCCCATTAGCCGACCCCGCTCTTGAAGTATATCGTGCCGTATCCCCCCCTTGCGCTAGACCGTTGTATCTTGTGCATTTGAGCGACAGAAGTCGATGATGAAGAGCCGAACTTTCTTCACCGTTTTCTGCCGAGCCGTTGTGCTTCACAGCTGGTCTTGCACCGTGTCTATCACGTGCCTTGATAAAGAGAATTACGACCTCTGCGCCTGTATCTTCTCGGACAAATACGAGTAGTCCCGCGTTGTTGCTGCCACGGGTGGGGGAGGAAGTTGTATTCTATGCTGGACCTTTTATCAGTGATTATGTCAATAAAGTTCTGCGTATTCTTTCGGAGCGTTTTTTATTTCGTAGACTGACATTCTGGTGACGTTCCTTGTCGGCGGACAGCAGCTTCCACTTTAAACCTAATATTTCGATGAAAACCCAGTAGCCAGTGCTGCCTAAGCCCTTACATACAGAAGGGAATGCAACGAAGAACTTCTACAGACCTTGCAGTGAAAGCATTGGGAGCACGAAGAATTCGAGTGGTACGCTTAATATTGCGATAAAGAACAGCAAGGCGATCAAAAACTGCGTCATCGCGGTTTTCCTGCCGCGCTCTTAGCTGTGCGCCGGAATCACTCTGGCAAGAACAATGTGTGTTTTATATATATCAGTGACACACAAGTTACCAGCATATACACAATGGACCACTTGCATAAGTACGACTGCGCATGCGCCAGAGCCGGCGTCGTTTGCTTGGTTGGAAAACAAACGGGCTGCGAGCGCGACGTGCTTCACGCCTCAAGGGTTCGCGTGCCTCATATGCCTGAAAAATGCGTAGTTTTCGCGCGCAGCAACTATTTCGATGGAAAGAGAAAGTAGTAACTTATCCGAAATTCCTCCCGCGATTGTTGCTGGAAAGAGAAAAGGGAGTGGACGGCAGCGGTGAAGCGAGGCATGCGATGGTATCCAACCGCGTTGTATGATCTGTGGCGCGCACTTTTTCACCGGAAAACACGATGAAACCTTCAGTGTTCATTTTCTTGTTATAACGATCGACTGCGCATGCAAATCTAACTGGATTTGCAAACGAGCTACGAGCCTTACGCAGTTGTGATAGACAGCTCACGACACCAATACTGGACTCGTAAACCAGAACGTATACATCTGCATAATGATAAATTTTTTTTAAATGTTGGGTATTCCGTGCCATAACCACGAAGTGATTTTAAGCCAGGTCGCAAACCGGGAAATTCGACCCAGATTAATTTCGATGCGGACGTTCTTTATATCGTATCAAGTGCACGGACATTTTGGCGTTTCACGCCCATCAAAATGCACATCGCCCGTCGGGCATCGATGTTAACAGCACAATGAATTACCTGCTAAGCTTGTATGTGGTTCCCTGTAAATTTTCAAGTTATGTTATCGCACATTTGTGATGAGCAGTGTCGCCACTTTCGTGAATCATGTCACCAGCTGATGCCTGACTTGAAGGAGGCCAGGCGCTTATAAAGTCACAAATATAGGACTACTGTGCTTCTGCTAAGCTTAACGTTCTTAACCTTCTTTTCCAAAACCTAGGCGCGGTGCACCTAGAAAACGAACTAAATGCCGGTGTGAGGAGAGCGTGGTGCACTGTAGCTCGCGTTCCGGCACCTCGAGAAGGCAGTCGTACGATCCGTTTGCGAAAAACTGCAAGGGAATGAGGACTTCCAGTGACATTTAGGGAAAGGTAATATCATTCCAATTAAGGAAAAAAATATCGAGACGTCCACAAAACGTCACAAAACCTCGTCATGCGTGGTGCCGCCGTACGGAAGCAAGGCTGGAGCACGGTTTGTTTTCCAACCGGGCGGCGCTTCCCGTTTTTCGCGCTAGGTGGCGCTCCGACTTTTGCAAGTGGTCCATTCGGTTATCAGTCTTTAACTTTGGTCCGGTTTGAACAACAAGCGGGAGTAAACACCTTTGACCTTTCTTTTGTTTTTGCTTATTCAGAATGGCCTTAGTATAATCGTTGTAGCTGTACCAGAAACTACGCACGATAGAACTACATTGCCACAAATTGTGCCAGCAGTAAATGTCGTGTACTTTAGTGATTTCCAGCTTGATATCGAGGTGGCTCCTTTTTCAAATCTTCCAAGAGGCAGGGTCGTGCATCCTCGCACTCGGCATATTAAGAACGATCCCAGCTAGTCCTATAGGTATCGATATAATAAAAGCATTTTTGCTCGTAACATCTTGGATACCATGTAGTCCCATTCGTTTCATCAGCACTACGGGATCCAGTTCACCGCGGGGCTGCACTCCGTCATTCGTTTCACAAGTTCGTCATGGCAGCCAGGAAAAAGTGCAGGCGTCTTGTATGCCTGCACTTTCAGGCGAGGTAGGGCGGAACAAGACGGCTGTAACTGCAGCAAACCAAAAAAATTGGAACGGCATCCGGTACGCCAGGGAACTCTTTCTGTAAGGCCAAGTTCCAGGCAAAGTATGCGATGCCTACTTCCAGGAACCACAACAGCCACAACTCGCGTGCCAACCGACCGTAGAAGGGGGCTTGCAGGGCACCTCGTTGCTGCTGCACTTGCTGAAAGTTTCCCTGCACGAGGGCGGGTAACACGTGGCGCCAACGCGCGTGAACCACTCCATCAGGTAGTGGAGGGTGAAAGGAATGGAGCTGATGTGTCAATGGCACTGTGTCGGCTTTCGTAAATGCGCTTTGGAATGCGATGGGGTACTGTTGCATATGTGGAAGAGCGAGATTCTTAAATTGAAAAGAGTATAAAAGCAGAGGATAGTAACTGTCTCTCGTCGAGGAGGGCACCTCAACTGCCCTGTGCGGGGGGAAGGGGAGGGGGACTAAAGCAGAGAAAGAAACAGTAGAACTTAGAGGAGGGTGACATGGGCGTAGGAACCATACTGTACAAGGCACGGGGACGCGGCTTCACGATTAAGACTGCATGGGCAAGGGGAAGATAGGTGGGGGAGGGGCGGCGGTTGCACACATTGTTTGACCAGTAGTATCAGTATGTTGTCTTGAAAGAAGTCAACCGTGGCCTCCGCGATCGCCTGCGGCGGCGCGGCGTTGCTCCGGCCGTCCCATTCGACGCTTACACAAAGGGAGAAGTGTAATTCCGCTAGCGCCTAAAGGAGCCACTAGATGGCGCACTTAGCCCAAGGCTCGCGGCGCGCTCTGCACGCTCGCCTGCCCGGCACTACCTGCCAGTTGCAGTGCGAGTTCGGTCTCGCGTCAGCCGTTTTGACGCATTTTCACGCAGAAGAACCGCGGACACGCAGTCGAAATTTGTTCGACTTCTTCCTACAGCTACAAGAAGTAAAGGCATGTTGTCAAACACTTACGAATCACTGGTGCATACAGCTTTAGTGGTCGTTTACTAGCGGATTAAGGTAACCGAGACTTTCGTCGCGCTACATTTGACCAGAGTGCGGGATACCGCCTTTCCTTTCTTAAAGAATTAAGCTGTGATATGCGACGACACTTAATTATGCAATGTATGCCTTTCTGGTGATTCTGAAAGCACTGGGCAGGCACATTACAGCGATGTCCTCTATGGCTCGAACAACATATGCAGTTGACAGCAGTAGTCCGGAGTTCTGAGCTCTGCTAATTGTTGCCCTTGAAGAGAGATCTTTTTCTTTGCCTTGCTATGTCGTATACGTTCCTTGTAGGTGCGAGTAGTTTCACGTACCGGCGCTATGCCCCTAATAAATCATTCGCGTCATGATGATCGAAAATCGCATGGCTATATGTGATGCGCTTCACACCATAACACCATCTTTATTTACAGATAAATGCTCCGCTGCGTAGCTTTCTGTCACTCTGACAGGAAGAAAAGACTTGGGATACGTTTTCACGAATTTCCTGCAAACTATGATCGTCGCCAAGCATGGCTAAAGGCCATATCGAGAAAGGACTTTGTACCAAACGACAAGTCCGCTAGCAGTGTCGTTTGCGGCCTTCACTTTTTAGGCGGATTATATGCTCTGGGTTTGACAAAGGTTCGGCGGCTCAAGCGGAATGCTGTTCCAAGCGTGTTCCCAGGTTATCCGAGCTACAAGCAGCCACAGCTGCCACAAAAACGACGCAAGTTGGAGCGATTGTCGCAGAATTGTTCTTTAGACCAACAAGAGACCTCAAATTTATAGCGTGATCGTGATGGAGCTCTTGATTCAGCCTGTGAGAAAATATGCAAAAAAAAAATTGTCACGTAGTGTTTGAAGACAGCCGCCCTCATGTGCCCTTGGAGGGACATGAAGCAGTGCTGAAGGTACAGGCTGCAGTGAAAGCCACCCATCACAGGCTTCTGCTGTCCGCGTGGCGACATTTATGTCTGAATTCGTAATCTGGTGTTCGGAGGTAAGGAAGCAAGTGCACAAAATGCAGTCGGTGAACTGCAACGGTCTAGTGAGACAATTGAGCGCGCAACGCAAACTGCTGACGACCTCCTTCCTCGCAAGCAGTCAGATTTAAAGAATATAAACCACATGAGGGTGCAAATCTTCAGAAAAGCAGATGCTATCAGGAGACTGCAGCGAGAGAACAGCCGCCTCAAAAAGAAATTGAGTGGTATGAAGCGCTATGTAATGTCCACCTGCTTCACTCGGCCCCCAAGTCTGCATAACAATTTCACAGACGCCTATTTACGCCAGTAAGCTGTTCTGCCTGACGCTGGCATTGTTTTTCAGTAATTTCCTAGTGCGCTTTGGCTGCGATAATCGACTTTTCGTCTGCAGCTCCCGGCCGCGCCATGGAAAATGAGCCATACGAGCCTTGGGTTACGCGCGCCACGGTGCGGCGAAAAGAGCGGCCACGCCCACCCTCTCCGTCCGAATGGGACGCAAGCATCTATTTGTCGTACATCCCACCTTTTGTTATGAGCTTCTAGGTACCTAGGGACAGAATGTCTAGGGATTTTCGACAGTGGCGCCGTCACTTGTTGGCGGCGCTTTAGCGTACTAGAATTTCTCTTGCGCGCTTGTCAACGTCCACGTCGTCCATGTGCGCATTAATTTTGGCCGGTGTTGGCCGCTTCTGCTGTAAACTTGCCGTCAGTCGCTGACGACGGGTTGCTCTTTGTACGGCGACGGATGCCGATCGCGCGTCGTTCAGCTTTATCGGCATTTGGCCACGTAGTATGCGAAATGCTTGCCCGTAGCGACTTCGCTATGTATACGCCGCGATGTGCCACCTTGCCACAACACGTAAGTAATGTTCACTCTTTATTTGGATCTTTGCCCTGTACGAGCGAGAGCACTTGACATCAGCCATGCTATCATTCTATTGCGACTGCGGAGCCTGGTGTTGAGGCACACTGACGACAGCTGGGGAGAAATTAGCTGCGAGTGTAGCGATCGTGTGTGTGCCTCTCGTTCTGTTGTGCTAGGTGTTTAAGCACGACCGGTCGACATGGTTAGCGTGTATATCAATAGCTACTGATTTAACATTCGGTTCTGTCTGAGCGAGACTTCCCACTGGTGCCGGCTGATCAACCAGAGGGAGTAATTTCTCGCAAATTGGGCTTGAGCAAAATCACTGCGAGTCGTTGTGGAGCGGGATAAGGACGTGGTTATGAATGACATTACCGGCAGGAATGAACGAAGGTTAGCTCAAGCGACCAGTGAGCCCGCAGTCCGGAGGCCTGTGGTTTACTGAGCATGCCTGGCATTGCACTCCTATTGACGCACTCAAAGCTGCTTATATAACGAACTTTTAGTTGGCCAGACAGTGGTCCTGGGTTCACCATCTACAAGAACAACACGACAAACTGCTTGCTTTTTTGTGAGCAAACGTTCTTTCTGTGTCACCTGAAAACAGGATTACAACATGCTTTGCAACTTTGTGACACAGCACGGTTACCATGCAGAATGCAGTGCCTTGCCGATAGTTGTTCAAAGGTGCATGCCTAGAGGTGGTGTTATTGGCACTTTGCTCAGAGCAAGCTGCGAGGAACGTGGTGAAAATGTTTTTAAAAAATTGTGCAGCCATCTTTAATTTCCTTGGAAATTGCTAGGGCCGAGGCTTGGGCTAGTTGTTTCATGTTTACACAATGCCAAATTTTTCAAAAGACACAAATCAAGTTGTCCCATGTGTGGACTGCACCTATTCGGCTGGGTTCAAATCTGCACAGGCATGGAGTTTATCATTGTAAGCAATGGCTGTTAATGACAAACGCAGGGACAGCGGACATTGTTGTTACCAAGTTCAGCCCTTGTAACGTGCCCATATCAGCTTGCGCAGTAAATAATCAGCCGGCATAACGTAGGGTTAATGGATCAGTGCTCAGCAAAATGGAGCACTTCATGGTTGAGAGATCACTGCCGCTACATTCTATTGTGTTCCAGCTGGAACATGTCAGCCGTGCTTGGATAAGCATGTTGAAGCCTCTTTTAAGGTTCAGGACGCCTGTGATCAAGTAGAATATCACGAATCATTGTATGCTGTAAATAATCACGTTTAATTTCCTGTTTCAGAAAAGCCAGCCAGACTAAGGCTTGTGAGTATCATTGTAAGATATTCTTTGCCCAACACTTTGAGAGAACATTGCAGGTGTGTCCTGTACAGTGGCATGGTGAACCTTCATCCGGAGTCCTCATGTGGAGATCTCCATAAGAATATTCAACTCTCTTGCCACCTGGAAAAAGGTCCCTGCAAATTATGCCATCTCTGAAAGAAAAGTACATCTTCAATGAGTCATCGCTCTGTCAAGTTGAAAATAAATGCTGTAGTGAAGTACATTAACTCTCTAGCACTGGCACTGAGAGAATAAAACTTGTGTAACTACAAACGACCATGCATTGCTAGCTTAAAACAAATACACATATACTTGTGTGCGAAGGAGTAGTTAGTAATACTTTGTCACAAGAAATACCAGACCACTACCTATGCTGTGCCCTAGCACAATGACATTAAATATAAGACGAAACGTTACTTCTGGCTTTGCCACAGTGCCAGTGTTGGAAAGCGCAACTTGAAAGTTGTGACATCTCATGGTGTGGCCAAATTTCGGCTTTTGTGCACAGAAGTAGCAAATGTGCGTTCGCTGAGCAGAACACAGTCTCATCACTTTCCGTGTTATATCCATATTTGCTTCTACCATGGGCTTCCTTGCAGTGTAGGGTGGCGAAGCTTCACAGGGCAGTAAGGCTTCCATATGAAGTCGGGCAATTTGTGAAAAAGCTTAGCAATTGCAAGTAGGAGCCTTTCAGGGCTAGGTTTTATAAAATGTAATCGTGCAGATGACAGGAAGTCTGGATGCATGAAATAACAGCGAAGCCATTCCTTGAAAAAAACTCAAGTGGTACAAGAATATTGCAACACGTATATGCACTGACGATGCAGCAGCACACATCTTTTAGTTTGCACGGCACAGTTTCAGTTTGTACGCTGGGGTTTCTTACGTGCCCCATTGGGGGGAGGAAGAGGAAGAAGGGGGGGGGGGTACCTACTGCAAAAACTTTTTTTTAATTGGATCATTATTATCAGAGGTAAAAATGTTTGATGCGGCACTACACCAGGATATTGGGAGGCGAATCACGTCAATACGACACGTGGCACTGCTGTGTGGCGAAGCAAGGGAAAAAAAAAGACGAAGTGTGCTTGCTACTGTGCCCACAGTTGGTCATCCTCTCCAAGAAGCCAGGTGCCTCCCAACTGATTCGAGCAGCCACTGCATGATCTGAACAAGTGTGACGGTTTGTAGCGACACAGGCGCACTGTGGTGACATGGCGTGCTGCGCACGGTGCGTGGCATCATCGTCCACCATTTGGTGCATGACGCTTGCAAGGGGAGGGTAAACAGCACTCACTCTGGAATTTGAGCACCTTCCACAGCATGTAACGATGGAGTTCTAGGCAGATATGAACACGAATGTGCCATGTACTTGTCACCTCAAAATGGCCAGGCCTGTTGAGGGGCTCATTGAGAAAATGGTAAAGATGTTGCATTTTGGTTGCTGTCTGGTATTCTCTACCGATTTATTAGATTATCACACTCAAGGCACTGGTATTACTTCATGCCACACACATTGTCCAAAACCATCTTATCAATTATCCAGTATTTGCAAGGTCTCATGCACAAATTTAATCCTCTGTTGCATTTAACTGCATTAGTGTGCTTCCACCATGGCCATGTCAACACCTTCGTCTTTTCGTGTGGCTATAATATCCGTATTGCTTTAATATGAGCAAGGCCCTGCACATGTGCATGGCAATATGGTTGTGGCAATATTTAAAGGCATTGCTCATTTCTGCCCGCAAGGTCCCCCCCACTTCTGCAGTATCTTTTCCAACACACTGCAGTACTAGTCACAGATAATGACGAAAAGTGGAGGACGGCTCACGTAATGTTTCCTGCTCGCTCCTGACACGAGCAGAGGGAGACAGCATGACTATGGGGCAATTCGCTGCTCAGATGCTGGTAATACAACTAGTACAAACTTTTGAAGACAGTCATTAAATAAGACTGAATGGCTGGCAAAGACAAATCAAACTCTTATTGACATCCTTGGACAGCAACGGCACATATGCTTTAAGATTTTCAAGGTACAGTGGATACATGCAGATTGTACTAATTGTGTTATACCCCTGTACACAACTAGAAAACTACAGTGTCGTTTTGAGCAAGTGCGTTTTAACACACGCTGTGTCACTTTGGAAGGGCACTGCCACATGTGAAGAAAGTCTCGGGTTTCATGGTAATGCTGATGGATAAGTTAGTAGGTGCAGCAGTACATGTTTAGCCAGTGTTCGCTAACACGGTGTGCTGTAGCCAGAAGTGGTATGAAATATAAATGAAGGAAATTAACAGCAGCCATCACCATGAACTTTGGTACAAATGTCACTCAAACCCTGCCACCTTTCTCTCTTGCAGCAATGGATTATTCTGAAGGCGCCTCTTCTTTCACCACTACCAATGATAACGGGAGCATATATTTTCCAAAGTGCTGGTAATAAAGACGATTAACAGCCCCTGGTGTACATTGCCACTTTCTTGAAGCTGTACAACTGCTGCCCGTTGGGTCTACCCTTCCATTTTGTCTCTCTATATGGGAAATCCTGAAATAAAGAGAAGCACAGAGCTACATTTACCATTAACAGAATTTGCAGCCTGATTTACAATGCCCCCAAAACAAGCATGCAGTGGTATGTATGCTGAAAATGCAATCTTCTGCAACAAGGATTCCAATTTGTCGGGCCACTCTTGCATGTAGGAGCATGAATCGTTGGGCTAGTCGATGCAACATTTGTGGGACAAAGAGCAAGAACTGCATGATGAAAACTACATTTACAAAAGGGGCACATACATGAAAGACTCAACGTGCAACTGAATTCAATATGTATGTAGCTCTCGTCAAGTTCGTCCCACAAATGTAAATTTTGCATGCTTTACTTATCTACTGCAGGTGTCACAAATGAAAATTCTGGCTATTACATGCGACAGCACGTAACAGCGCAAAGCTCCGAATAACGGGGATTATTACTTACGTGTCGTACGAAGTCGTCGATCTGTCAAAGGTGGCCACGGCAAAGTAGGCAAGGGTAACCAAAGCTCGCTACCTAGGCTGTCAGAGCCCCAATGAAGCTGTACGACGCGCGGTCAGCACGGCCGCTCTAGACACGCGCGATAGGCATGGGATCGTCACGGGACCTACTTGTAACTCGGCTAGAGTTACGTGGAAAGGCAGCACATCACAATCTTCGCCCTCGATGTTCATAGATAAGGCGAACTCGCTACGGGGCACCGGACTGCGTTGACGAAACGCACAAGCACTGGAGCCGTGTTCCGAGATGTGCACGCTCCATGGCACGGCCGCGTGTCTTCTCGGTCGCTCGGTCTCGGTACTTGGTCAGAGAACACCTGACTCGGTGGTTCGGTCGGTTTAGGCGGCATGCAAAAAAACCCGCCAACAAGTGACGGCGCTACTGTCGAAAATCCCTATACATTCTGTCCCTAGGTACCTAGAAGCTGATAACAAAAGGTGGGATGTACGACAAATAGATGCTTGCGAATGGGACGGCCGGAGCAACGCCGCGCCGCCGCAGCCGATCGCGGAGGCCACGAGTCAACAGTTGAGCTTTTGACATTCCCCGTCAGGGGAATAGGAAGCGCCGGCGTCGGTGCAGCAAGCTTTTTTTCCGTGTACGAGCGCTCCCCAACAGGCGCCCAGACGCAGCGGCTGCCTTGAGAAGACCACGTCGAGAAGAAAAGGGCTGACCTTTTTCCTGTCGTCACATACGTCGGGAGTGGAGGACGTCTTTCTTGCAAGTACACGGAAGTGGAGCATTCTCTAATAAGCTACGTCCTGGTTCACCTCAATGTCGCAGTCGGCAGACGAAGTCGCAAGTGTGATCACACCGTTCCCGCCCGAACGCGGTGCGCGTTCCGGCCTGTGTAAGGGGCTGCGTGAGACGTCTTTACACGATGATCGACTGGGCGAATTGCACGGAAGATTCACGGTTTACCGATGATTCCCTCCGGAGCTTCGCCCACTCATCATCATTCACTCCGTGGATATGCTGCGATTTTTTTTTTACCTCTGCACGTAGTACGATCAGCTCGTGCGATTCAAGTACGAAACGCTGTAACATTGAATCACGTTCCGATTGCAGAATTGTTTTACCAACTTTAATAGCAGTTCCTTCTCCGTAGAATATTTTTCTTTGTAAATGCCATTGAATAGCAGCGTGTGTTGTGAGACAGGCCAATTGATGTGATTTAGGAAGTTCCAAAGGCGTTCGATGAACATAGCTGCCTGCATCGCTTTCTCCATGCCTGGCTTTTGATGGTTCATATTTGTGTTTTATATTGATGTTTGATATTTGTGGATATGCAGGAAGATGTCCTTTCATGTGTTTAAGGAGGGAATTATGTATTACGGATAATAAAGTTCTTATACTAGACCTTGTTTGCAAATATACCATTTTTGCAGGCCACGCTAAACTGTCTTCGTTTCAGCACATATTTTTTTCTTCTTGGTCTCCCTTTCTACAAGGCTTATCGGAGCAGAGCATCGGAGGGATATCTTGCTTCTTTTAAATAGATTGTTGTGAATGCGTGGAATGTTACGACTGCGACGCTTACTAGAGTTGCTGCGCTAGGTTGGAGACTCCAGGCCACTTTTGTGCGGAAATGTGAGCATATGCAACAGCACTATCTGATTGACTCATCGAATGTTCGGTTCTCGCCCCTATCACGTGCCGCGCAGTCATTTCATGGCGATATAATTTATCACGCGGCTGCGTAGTTTATCAAGTACAGCTTAGATCACCAGCCAAGGTCGCATGATGATGATGATTGTGGTTCAGGTAGGAAAGGACGCTAATTTCTGCTGCCCATGTAGGGAGCACGGCTAAGCGTCCGTGGGGGTGGGGGGAAAGGGAGTGAAAGAGATAGAGAGGAGAGAAACGCCGTAGTGGAGGGCTCCGGAAATTCAGACCACCTGGAGTTCTTTAACGTG
Organism: Hyalomma asiaticum; assembly: GCA_013339685.2. NCBI lineage: Eukaryota > Metazoa > Arthropoda > Arachnida > Ixodida > Ixodidae > Hyalomma > Hyalomma asiaticum. The sequence goes on from CM023487.1 coordinate 21,097,196, forward strand.
CACTGACAACGCACAGTACATGGGCCTCTGGCATTTTCGCCTCCGTCGAAAATGCGACCGCCGCGGCCGGGATCGAACCCACGTATTTTGGGTGGCAGCCGAGTACCGTAACCACTACACCACCGCGGCGGACCAGCCAAGGTCGGGAAAGCAGTATTCCGCTTTATCTTGCAAACAGCTTCTCTCCCTTGTGTGTCCAAGGGACTGCATGGAACGATGACACAAGCAGCTAGAGAGAAGATAACTGACGACACTCTTATCTCTCCGTGTGTCCTCGTTCCTTGCCGTGATCTTACAAAGTATTATTGATGTAAGTTCAAAGTGATGCGAGGCCGCGGGGTTTGTGTGGCCTTTGTGCTGTGTACGGGGAAATCGCGATTGCGTATCGCGCTGCAGCACGCGCATATGAGTTTGCCGCTCTGCAGTGGTGCTATGCGGGGAAGCGGGCTAAGCGTGGGAAGGGGCGACAGAGTTTGCGACTCATGCATTATCAATACTTGTTGGTACCCAGTATACGATATCGTGGACACATAAAAGCCTACTGGCAGTAATTCAGTGCTCCGTATGACGTTACCACTTGCTTTAACTTTCTTTTTTTCTAGACGCTCCCCCCCCCCCCCCCCCCTTATACCCCCTTTTTTTTACATATTTTTTTGTATTTGGAAACATCGCCCGATTTTCGATGTCCGTACGCAGGCCGGTGTGGAGAATGGGTGCAAAAAGCGGGTGCCTCGGCTCGCTCATTTTCAAACCGGGAGCCTTTCGCACGGGCTCACGTGATGGTTCTGCCACAGTGGTCCAGGGGCTATACCTAATTTTACTATGAGCTTCCCTTCCCTCAAAGTCATACCATGCCATATTTATTTTGTTTATTTTTATTTATACATACTGCAGCCCGTTAGGGCCATGGCAGTCGTGGCCGGGCACGTTATATATACAGAGAAATATGCCAAGAACAGAGATTGGAACAGACAAGTAGAAATAAGGTATGAACATCTAAATGAACCATACATCACAAACGGCATTCAAAAATTCAGAAATTGGTAGGGAACGAACTTCGGCAGGCAGCAAATTGCAGTGTTTAATCGTGCGTGAAAAAAACAAACTGTATTTGAACGTGTTAGTGCGTGGAGGGAAAACGCTACGCAACACAAACACAATAGACCTGTTCCATCGGGCCTACGTCACGAAGATGCGGTGGCGCTGTCGTCGGGAGTTTTGGTTTCGCATGGTAGCAGTGGCGCACCGACGGGGGGGTGTTTTGGGGGTTCTAACCCCCCCCCCCCCCCCTGAGGCCGACCTAACCCCCCTCCTACTCCGTAACTGCTCCTATGTGTCCTAGAAGAATGTGGCGCTAATGTCTCTACAAACCGCGAAAAATTAATAAAATAGTCATAATCATTGATGTTACTATTATTTGGCATTTTATTTACTTTTTTTTACACACGCAACAACTGTGTCATCGCACGCCCGGCCCTTCGTGATAAATTGAACCCCCCCTCTGGCAGAGATCCTGGGTGCGCTACTACATGGTAGGCATCCGCCGGCGCGTCTACCGTAGCAGCCGCTGCGTTTTCGCTGGTGCGGGCGCTTCTCACCGCCGTGAAACGAATAAAAAAGTAATCACCGATGACCTGCGCCGTGGGTAGGTTGCTCAGCAACACACAAGACACGTGCGATAGATTTTTATCGTTTTCCTGCTCATGTCTGTCCTAAGGAAAGGGACGAACGTATGATGCCGGCGGCTGTTTGGCGCATCGGTTATGCGCCAAACATTTTCGTCACGACTAAGCATATGTGTAATTATTTAGCGTTAGTGCGGTTTGTTTCATTGAGAGAAATAGCATTGTTACAAGTGTGTCAATTGTAATGCTCGACACCAAATTCTTCGGCTCTGTGTCCGCACTTTGTTTACAAAGTGCGGACACAGAGCGATGACGCTTAGCGCAAAGCGCTCACGACGCTAGCTTAGCTCGATGTGTAGAAGTAATCGCGGTCGCCGTGTGTTATTGAAGGGGGGAAGCTATACATACGTCATACGAATTTCATTCACTCAAATGAAACAAATATATAAGAGCCTAATTCACGTAGGCGTGAGCGAAAGGCCGATTACAGCGACGCTTTTGTAAAGTGCTTGCGGCTGCGAAGCATACACACGAGAAGTGTCTTTGGCAATGCTGTAGTGGATATGATGCGCTTTAAATATTTTTTTTCGATTGTCGGGCTGCTCGAAATTAATGAACTACACGCTTGAAATTTGCCGCGTCGTTACAGGACTTCACGCCTTCTAGATCGGAACTGAGCGCCTGCAGAGCCGCAAGCCGCGATTATGGGCCTTGCTGGCTGTTATTTGAGAGCCTTGTCCTTGGCACGTTATTGCTTTTTTTGTGTGGGTGCGTTATCACAGCCGTATTTACATAGGTAATAGCGTCACCAATATCACATATGCTTGAGTACCTATTCCGTTACATTTGTTTTTGCGCAAGGATTTCCTGTAGGGATTAGAGGCTTTAGGTCCGAAACAGTATTTTAGCTGAGGCATCTTCAAGTCGCATTTAAACAAGTCTCGCTGTTGCAAGTGGTTCATCCTTGCGCTAGTTACCGAATTAAAGCCTACGCATGAAGCGATTCCGACATGATAGCTCGCAATCATCCGCATCATGTGGCAAGGTGCTTATCCTTTCAGTCAGTTTCTCACATCTTGTCATAGCTGGGTGTCGGCACATTCTTTTGTACATTCACTGAACGCTTCCTACAGAGCTAACGCAACTTCATCTCACGCGGCTGCCCCTCGCAAACTGTTGTAAATACGCCGTCGGCGCTCCGACGCCCCGTGCTCGGAGGCAGCTTTCGCACACGCTTCGCCGGCGGCGGTGGCGCGACCGTGCAGGGCCGCGGCAAGCGGTGGGCGGGGCCTCCGCGCCGCGACGTCGACACAAGCCCTGGTTATATCGCCGGTGCCTACCACTGTTTACCAACATGGAATAGGTCCATAGCGGGCACACGCTTCCCACGCACACTGCAGTCCCTCGTCGACTCTAGTCACGCCACGCGCGCAGCCCACGCCTCGTGCCCTTCTAACGCCGACTGTCCAAGGGGCGCTTCGGCCGTTGGTTTTAAAGCAAGGGAGTGTCTCACGCGCATCGCGATTGCGCAGCACGTATTCATGATCAAAAACAAGCCTGGCTATGGGCGTTGCTCCCACAAGGTGAATCGAACATCCTCTAAGTGCTTGGTTTCTATCCTTTGGTTGTCTTTTGTGGAAACTTAAAGAAGTTGTCTCGACTCAGTGGCTGTGTCTGGAAGTTGTTTGTCGACTGGCGGCCCCCAGGCACAAGCTCGACCTTTCCGTTCTTCTAGAACACATCGACTGCTGCGGCTGCAGTCTTGAGTCCTCGTGCCAGCAAAGGCATGTGAAGCTTATCGCCAAAGGATACCAAGTTCCAGAACTGTAAGCGATGTCGTCGTCCACTGGAGGACCGCAGATTAACCATGCAGCTGCGAACTCCCTCCCACGCCTCCTGCCCGAAGTGTGGATTGAGATTTTCTGCCGCCTCGACATCAAGAGTCTCTTCAATGTGGCCGAGGCAGTGCCCGAGTGCCAGTGCTTTGTGTTTAGCCCCACAGTTATTAAGTCAATGACTTTCGGTCTGGGAATAGACTCGCTTACTATCAAGAAGTTCCTGCTGATGACACGCGAAGAACTTGACCATAATGGCCACACGGTGAAGGTGCCACTCTCTTCACATGTGCGCGAACTCTATTTCACAGGCGGACTCACAGTTCCCTCCAGTGTGATCCTCGACTGTTGCGAAGAATGCCACAACCTCCGCGAACTGCGCTGCGTCAATGCTCTCGTACATCCCGTTGACCTGTTCATCCTCCTGTCGGTGACGCTGAAGTTCGTCACAAAGCTGGAGTGGACTTTATACGAAAAGTTCAACTACGGCAACCGTCTGGACAGCGTTACTTTTTGCCAGATTGAAACGATACCCCCTTCGGAGGGACCAGAGATACTCGCCATGTACGTCGAACAGGTCCGTACTACGGATACAGAAAGAATTTTGGAGAGCTTCTTGATGCGTTGCCGTCGGCTGCGTCATTTGCACATGCACTACATTCCAGGTAGGTACGAACTACCTACGAAAACCACCGATGTTTGCCTTGAAGACTTCACCCCAAACTTATGTGGTCCCGGGAAAATCATCGATCGCCTTCCTACTCTCGAAACACTCAAGTACACGTCCGAAATACCCTTCTCAACGAAGATGGAAGCACGGATCTCCGCATTGAGGAACAACATCGCCTGGCAGCGGAAACCGGAACCCTCGTTCAACGTCGTCGGATTAAGAGACGTGGTAAAGCAAAGGGCGTCTGTACGCAGTATGGAGCAAGTGATGGTCACAGTGAAGGCCAACAGGGAAGCAGCGGCTCTCCTTGAAGAAGCAGTTGCCAAGCCGGAGTTGTGGGAAGACGTCTCACGGCTTACGCTCGTCCTGACACCGGGCGAAGCAAGCGATACTCTGACACCTCCGACTCTGCACAGAATGCTCATAAAACCGCTGGGAGAATTTCTCAAGACGTGCGTCTCTCAACTCACCGAACTGAATCTGTCCACCTGTCACTTCCAGGCTGGTTCTGATTGCTGTTCCGTCGTGGCATCGACGTTGACCAAACTGCGCGCGTTGATGCTCCCTCCGTGTGGAGCGAATCTCGAGAACTCTCTCGAGCACCTGGCACGTGGCTGCAAACTCCTCGTGCGTCTAGAAGTCAGGTCAGTTGACATCGCTGCTTCCTCTGCGCCGTGCCAGGGTTGCAAGCGTCCCCTGCTCTTCACTGCGAGCTGCTTCGAGCTCCTTCACCGGGAAACTAGGCTGAGAGAACTGAGTATCGATGAAAATGCCAACATCGTGAGCCTAAGTTTCCTGCTTGGATGCCGAGTCGAAGAACTGCGGTTGCACCTGAAGAGCGCGAAGGACCTCGGCCCACTCCTTGCAGCCAACACTCGGCTGTCTTCTCTGACAATCGTGGCCCACGATCCTGTGGTCTGCTTCTATCTACCGATTACTCTGCCGGCCGTGCGGAGCCTGCGCCATCTCTGCGTGGTAACATCAGCGTGTTGTTGCTACAGCGTAATACTGGGCTTTCTCAGTTTTGGGGGGTCCAGTTTACCGCAGCTGCGGACGGCTCACCTGCGCAACACGGAAACGCGGGAAAGAGAAGCATTTGTGCATTGCGCCACATGGGTTCCTCAGTGGCAGCCCGGTGGCGGTATAGTACTGCACAATAACGAGTGGTTAAGCACGGTAGATGTGGTTAGCCGCCTCTGTAGCGCCGATAGTTTCGTAGGGCTTGTCCGACCGAGAAATCGATTCTAAGTAGGCCATCGCAATCTTACAAAAAGATAAGCATGATACCGGTGTCTGTGATGCCTAACTGCAGTGAAATATCAATTAAGTAGCTGTAATACACCTACCGGCCTACTTTTTTTATTTGTAAGTGAACTATGGTGCCGAAGTTGTGCTAGCGCTTCTACTTCTGCGAGAAATTCTCGAGGCACGGTATTCTTCAAAGGATTCTCTGAATGCAGCACAATATTTCAAGCTTTGTATACAACTGTTCCACTGCTATATGTGTTTAAGGTTGACTCCGGCGGTCTTACGTTAAGCTCTATGTGGGCATCGACGCCCTGCGGATCCGCGCGTGCTTTCGCGCGCAGGACGGTGAGTTTTACGCTACTAAAACGCCATAGAAGGGTGTTTCTGAGAGACGCCCCGCCGTTCGACACAAAAGCACGCATATAAATGCCGGTTTTTGTATGCTAGGTCAGCTGTGGTTCATTAGGCCGTGTGGAAGATCCAGCGGGGGGAATGCGGGCGTGCTGAACTTCGTCTTGATTTTTAAATGTCTGCTCTCTTGAGCAGGGCCACTTTCGGAGATCCCAATAAAGTCACACCTTTTATTAGCATCAGCTTCAGCGTCTTGCACACGAAAGCACGCACGCCGATTTCTTCATTTGTTGGTGCCGTATGCTCAGCTCTGCGTTCCACACTTCCCGCCAGCTGACCCCGCTCTTGAAGTACATAGTGCCGTATCCCCCCCCCCCCCCCCCCTTGCATTAGACCATTGCATATCTTGTGCAGTTAAGTGACAGAAGTCGATAATGAAAAGCTGAACTTTCTTCAACGCTTTCTGCCGAGCCGTTGTGCTTCACAGCTGGTCTTGCACCGTGACTATATCAAGTGCCTTGATAAAGAGCATTACGTTTTCTGCGCCTGTACCTTCTGCGGTAAGTCTGAGTAGCCCCGAGTTGTTGCTGCCCCGTGGGTGAGGGAGGAAGTTGTATTCTCTGCTGGACGTTTTATCAGTGATTATCTCAATAAAGTTCTTCGTATTCTTTCGGAGCGCTTTTTATTTCGTAGACTGGCATTCTGTTGGCGTTCCTTCATCGGCACCAATTTTCCGCGTGGGAACACGTCATTGGAAACACGTGTCAGCTCATTCCCGAAAAAAAAAAAAATCCACGCATATCAACGGAGTGAATGATGATGAGTGGGTGAAGCTCCGGAGCTTCATCGTAAATCGTGCCGAGTTCCGGATTAATTTAGTTATGCTTCGTGCTGTATGGACAGACAACTGAGTTCTCTAGAACACTGCGGTTATTCGTTTCTCATCTTCTACCTTCCAGAAAAGTTGTGAACAACTACTTAAAACTGGGGCTATTGTGATGTAATACGAAACGAAACCGAAACTGAGTGATGCCGGAGTAGACGAAGAGAAACCGGCGTTTACTCGTGACACAAGAGCGCGTGCCAGCGTTCGAGGCGACGAAGAGGAACCCGTATTAACTCGTGACACAAGATCGCGTGCCAGCGTACGACGAAGACGAAGTGGCTACGACGGACAACTACGGCAGACTAAGCCTACGCCTTAAGGAGCTTCGCCCCTAAAATAACGAGATACCCGTGTCCTGCATAGTATCGCGATACGGGCAATACATCGTAAAAGTATTTCACTACCGAGATAAAAATAAAATTTTCAGATGTATCTCGATACAGCAATACAGATACTCAAAAGTATCTCTGGAGCTGACGTGTCAATGACACCGTGTCGCATTTCTTAAATACGCTTCGTAATGTGACGCAGTATGGTGTGGCATTTGTACGACTTCATGTGTAGGACTGCATGGGCAAGGGGAAGATGGGTGGGGGAGGGGGAGAGGGGCACGTATTGTTGGAACAGTAGTACCAGTAAGTTGACTCGAAGGAAGTCAACAGTTGAGCTTTTGACATTCCCCGTCAGGGGAACAGAAAGCGCTGGCGTCAGTGCAGCGAGCTTTCTTTCCTTGTACGAACGCCCCGTAACAGGCGCCTGGACACAGCGGCTGTCTTGAGAAGACCGCCTCGAGAAGAACAGGGCCAGTCGTCGTTTTTCCTGTCGTCACATGCCACCGGGAGAGGAGAACGTCTTTCTCGCAAGAACACGGAAGTGGAACTCTCCCTAATAAGCTATGTTCTGGTTCGGTTCAGCGTCGCAGTCACGAGACGAAGTCTCGAGTGTGGTCACACCGTTCCCGCCCGAAGTGTGGATGGAGATCTTTCGCTCCCTCGACATCAACTCTCTCTTGAACGTTGCCGAAGCATTTCCCAACTTGAAGGACTTCGCGTTCGCTCCGGCGTTTGTGCGTCGTGTCTCCTTCGATCCGGAAACTGACGAGAGAACAATCTTAAAGTTCGTGCAGGCGACCCATCGTGAACCGGGCCGGGATGTGCCGATCACGGAATACGTGAGCGAACTGCACTTCACCAACTGCACCTCGCTGTCCTCCAGTGCCATCCTCCACTGCGCCCAGTACTGCAACAACCTCCGTCTGCTGGACTGCGTCAAATGCGTTGTGGAACCCTCCGAACTGTTCCGCCTGCTGTCTATGAAGCTGACGTGCGTCACTACTCTGCAGTGGTCGCTGTACGACGAACGCTGCTACAAGTTTAAGCACAGGCTGTCCGTTAGGCTGATTAACACTTTCCCGCCTTTACCTCAGCTAGAGAGCATGTTCATGGAGTGTAGCACGAGCACCGCGACCGAATTAATTTTGGGCGCGATCTTCCCGCGTTGCCCGATGTTGAGTCGCGTGTGCTTTCAGGAAAGTGACGAACACCGACATCTTGTGCCAAACGCGGGGGGCTACTGTAGGCTCTTGTTCCCAGTGCTGCGACTGGTAGGCAACGTACTGCGAAGGATTATTTCTTTATTCGTAAGGGCAGCTTACCACGGTTGAGGTTTGGCTGACATCCGCTGGACGTTGTCGGGGGATTTGTACCATGACCAACGCCGGGATACGTCACTGACATCCCGTATGGTGCTGTAGCGAAAAGCGTGTTGGAACGTTCATCAACCCGCGATTGGTGTGATTCTGGACCGCCGTCTGTGTTTGTGCTGTCTCCACCGTGCCGATGCGTTCGCTCTGAACTGATCCGGCCGAGAAATTCTATTCTGAACAGGCTATCCGTGTAAGAAGTGTTGAATTCTCTGTAGTATATGTTCGACTGCAGAAAATCACCTGTGGCACGTATACATTCAAGGTTTTATAAGTGCGTAGTCTCAACCCGCGTCACTGCGAATACAGGGGTTTTCAAGCAAGCAGGGATTCCAGTATACCGACAGAAAATCTCGTATGCATACGCTTTGTTACTTCCTGCACGTGGCACTCAGCTCTCGCGATTGGTGTACGAAACGCTTTAACGTTGAATCACGTGCCGATTGCAGAATTGTCTTACCAGCTTTAATACAGCAATTGCGTCTTTATAATTCATTTTTTTTTTTTTTGCAAATGCCCCTGAATAGCAGCGTGTGATTTGTGACGGGTCAGCTGATGTATTCGGGAGGTTCCAAAGGCGCTTGGGTGGACATATGCTCAGTTGTAATGTTTGTGTACGCAGAAATTTGTCCTGTCATGTGTTTAAGGAAAAAAAAAGTGTTTTACAGATAATAAAGTTTACTGCCCGGTTTGCGAGTAGCCGCTGGCACGCCTAACGAAACTGTCTTCGTTTCTGCACTTTTCTTTTTCTTTTCAGTCTCCCTGTTTCCACGTCATATCGGAGCAGAGCATCGGAGAAACATTTTTTTTTTCTTTTTGAATCGTCGTGATTGCACGGTACGTTACGACTGCGACGCTTGGTTGGAGACTGCAGGCGCATTTCTCGTGCCAAAATGTGAGCGTATGCAAGAGCACTATCGGATGACTCATCGAATGTTCTCGCCCACGTCACGTGGTTGTGTGCGGCGCAGTCATTTCTTAGCGATATAATTTATCACGCGACGGTGGTAGCTAAGCTGGCAGTGCAGCTTTATATTACCAGCGAAGGTCGGGAAAGTAGTATACCGCGTTATCTTGTAAGTAGCCTCTCTCTTGTCTCTGTGAGTCCAAGGAATGGCAAGGAACGAAGGCACGCAGACATGACAACAGACGACAGTATTCTCTGTCCGTGTGTCCTCATTCCGTTCCGCGATCTTAGAAACTAAATATTACTGATGTAAATCCAGAGGGACCAGAGGCCGCCTGCTTTGTGTGACCATTGCGTTGTGTACGGTACGGCGTCTTATCGTTATCTTGACGGGGATCTCGCGACTGCGTATCGCACTGCAGCACGCGCATGAGTTTGCCGCTCTACAATGGTGTTATGCGGAGAAACGGGCTAGGCGTGGTTATGCGGGAAACGGGCTAAGCGTAGGAAGAGGCGACAGCGTTTGCGAGTCATGCGTTATCTGTACCTATTGGTATCAATATACGATATCGCCGACACCTAAAGTTCTGCATGACCGCAACGCTGAAATCCAATAGGAAAGTGTGCGAGAGTTCTCTCCCCCCTCCCTTTTCTCTTAGATGCGAAGCAGCTTTTGGCTGAGCCTGTTCCGTCCCCGCGCCGTCCACACCCTCGTTGCGCATGCGCAACAGCTGACCCAAGCTGGCAAGGAACGAGAACGCGCCCTCGCCCGCGAGAGACAACGCTGACGCTAGCAGCGTCTCTAGCTCCCCCCTCTTTTAGTTCTCTCCTCTAGGAATCCTCTACAGAGCGGCGCCCGCGTCCCACACCTCCTCAGCGCATGCGCGTCCCCTCCCCCTCTCACCTCTCCTACGCTCCCCCTTTCTCTCCTCTAGGAATCCTCTGCTCTAAGCAATTAATGCTTTTGTGTAGCTAACAACTGTCTCAAACCGCTCACAACAGAACGCCGCTGTGTACATACATTTCAATACGCGCCGGCGGTGGCCGAAGTCGCAGGGACTGCTGCCTCTGGACCGGCTGCCTTTGCGAGCAGTGGGACGTGCTTGTTCCTGCTGCTATCGAACGACCTTTCTCTCTTCCTTCTTTTCCTTCCTTTCTTCTCTTCCACTTTCATATCCCTTATCCCCTCCCCTAAGGCGCTTAGCCGTGTCCCCAGCATGGGTGACAGAAATTAGCGTCTCTTCCTTCCTAATAAACCACTACCACGCGCCGGCGAACGCACGTGGTGACGGTGCTGCCATCTACATGTCGATCTTGAGGCCAATAGCGCTGGCGCGCGCCGATCGCTTACAGGCAACCATGCCACGGTGGCAGTCAGGTTGCTGCTGTCTTCTTCAGGGTGAAAGATGACAAGTGTAGAGTGATATGTACGTTCCTTCAGAACCTCGGTATTGGTAATCATAAATAAAAGTTCACCGCTCGAGAAGTTACTGTTACTGCGTCAGTGACTTTGTTAAGAACAATCAGGAGGGACTGCGAAAACAATTGCAGCTCGTTTCCGCAACAGCTAGCGTATGTGATGCGGTGTTGTACAAGAGCTTCGCAGCCAAAAGCTGTGTGCTCTGCCTCCATTGACGGTAGGAGCAAGCTGGCTTTCTTGCAATAGATGCTTTGGAAGACCTGCTACGGATTTTATTTATGAAAATGTGTTAGCTTGCTCGGGTCCGAAAAGGAACCCCAGGTGGTCGAAATTTCCGAATCCGTATAACGATGTTGCGGTTTTGGGGCGTCAAAGGGCAACTCCGGCGTTTTCTTCACCATGTTCGAATATAAATGTTTTGCAATGGTACTGAAAGTCCTGTAACCGCCAGGGTGGTTCAGTTTGCTCAGAAACGCACCAGTAGCTTTAAAAAAGCCACTGAAAGTCGTCTTCAAACCGAAACGGGTAGATGCTTCGAGGAGCGTGTGCGGTGACGTCACAACCTTCCCGTCACCAGAAATATGGTACTGGTGCCGAAGAAATGCCAGTGGCGAAGTCATCCGTCGATATATTGAGTTATGCCAGCCTTCCGATCTTTACAGCGAGGATTTGAGCACTGAAGTATCTCCGTCTTGCTTATGAAGGCCCGCTGGCTCGGGTAGGCTGTGCGGATGTGATGACGTGAAAACACAGGGTGGCCCGCGTGAGAATCCGCTAAAAATTTTTAAAATTCATTTACAGGAAAAATAAATGAACTACATCCGCCTGACATGGCATATATTAGTACAGTACCGAAAAGAAGATATACTAAAAATTTTATTGCAATCAGTGTAGTTATGGAGAGAAGGGTGTTTGACTCTCACCCCTCCGAGCATATTTGTGCTGTTCTCCAATGTTTTGTTTTAATGCATAGTACCTAGAAGCTGCGGAAAATGTGTAGGGGGGGGGGGGGTACTGATACTCGAAAATTCTGAATCGGGAATCGAATAGAGCACATTCGAAACACCGAACTTTATTCGGACAGTCAGCACCGACGAGAAAACTTCAAAGGAAGAAAAGGCCGGCATTTCGACGGGTTATCACTGAACTACATTGAAGCATGTAGCCTAAAATGTAGCCTAACTACATTGAAGCATGTAGCCTAACATTTTACGGGAAGATGGAGGCTATATTAAACCCATTATCTGTAATCTGTGCTATAATCGGTTAATCCTACCCATCAAAGCGGCCTCACTGCGCTCTTTTGCATGCCTACGCGCAGCATGGGAAATATTTCCAAGAAGAATGACATACATTTCATTGTACAAAAATAAAAAGAAACTGTAATACTGCAGTGCTATTTAAATGAAGTCCAGGAAGCTAAACGGCTTCCTTTCTAGGCATGGTGTTCGGACCCAACAGAACCGCCTTGCCGCTTAAAGGGACAGACAACCACCCAAAACTTGAATTGAGATGACCCCGCTGGCGGAAAGATTGTGTGTTGCATTGGCTCAAACGACGCCACTTTTCATCAATAAACACGGGTTTATATTTTTATTTCTTCATGCAAAGTCGCGAAAACTGACGTTTGGTAACTCAAGCGGCAAACATACGAACTAGAGTGCGGTCACGTGACCTTCTACAACTTTACGCAATATTTTATCTGTTTATTAGCATCGGACCGCATGAAATTTTTGATATTATAAGCTTTTTGTCACTAGCAATGTGCAGATAACCCTTCGTTTGTAGCGCGCGTTGCTACTGCACGCTTCTGCCGTCACGTGCGAAAGCGTGGTTTCGGAACTAGCTGGCCTGGCTTGGCTCGGCTATGGCCAGAGTGGCAGCGCCGGAGCCCGACCATTCATGACGTAGGCGCGGACATGCGAAAGAACGCCTTACAAATACAAGATCGGCCTGGCAAACAATGCCAGCTCGTCGCACCATCTTTTTATTTCAAAAAGTAGTTGAACAGGTCAAAGTGTGAGTAGTTAATCACAGCTACGCTCACTCCTGCGAAAGCGGAACGATGTCCGGAAGCGAGGCGGATTATCGGCATCGCGATCACTTTTCAACGTTGCTAGAGTGCGCACTCTGCCTTTTTTAGAGGCGTCTCACATCGAAAAATTCCGCGTGCGAAATATCCACGCGCTTTTGGAAGTAGCCGCTGCAGGTGAAAACAGTACAGAGGGCGAGCTTTCGATTGCGCCATAAAAAGAAGGGTCCTTAAAAATCGGTTGTCCGTCTCGAAGGCCCGTCCCGAAGGCAATATTTTGAACAGTATTATGCTACGCATACGTAAAATAACCACGTGGGTTGAAACTTCATTCGTACTAATCATTCGTACTTGTTCTTTGAATACGCGTGTCCGGGAAACCGGTATATGCAAAGGCAGGCGTACCGGGTAGTCACGGTCAAGCGGCTCGATCTATGTTGCATAAACAAAACAAATATACCTGCGTAATCTATGTCCTCTGAGATTTCGGTAACAACTCTCGGCTTACGGCTTTGATCACTTTAGTGTGCCGTTCGGAAACGGTGTCGAATTGTCACGGTTGCTTCACTGTCGAAGCTTATATAATGCAAAGCTAAAGCAAATGTAACCGTCCGTTAGTTACTCGAGGACTACAGAGCGCGCGACAACCACTCGAAAGATTCGAAGCGGACAGCATACGCTCCGGCTAGTCGGCCACGTTTGCGCACGCGCTGTTTACACCGAGTATTCCGCTCTCCGCAAAGTGCTTTGCGTATTGTGTTTTACCGCACACGCTAAAATTCTCTATCGGTGACGACGCGTTTTTCGACTGTTGTGTTCTTGTGATTCCAGCAACTGTGAATCGAAAGGAATTGCAAAACGATTCCGCGTCCCAGTGGGGCGTTGTATGGGAGCCGAAGGCTGCGAGGGGTGGGGGTGGGGTTGGGGGGTCAAACGTTGACTCTACCTTAGCGTCGCCAGCGAACAAACACGATGAGAAACGGTGTTTGTGGCAACCAGCGCAGGCGCTGGTGGCAAGGCTCACACGGGCACGGATGATGCTGTACTCACATTTATGATTTATGAGGTTTTGCGTCCTAGAACCACAAAATCATTATGAGAGACGCCGTAGTGGAAGGCTCCGGAAATTTCGACAACCTGTGGTTCTTTAACAGGCACTGATATTGTACTTGGTGAGACTGTTTTGCGCACCCTTAACAACGATGGACACAGAGAACGACAAGGAGAAGCACTTCTTAGAGAGTTTTAGCAGCGCTGGTTACCGTACGGTAATGCCGTACCGTCGTGGTCGGCACGCAGAAAATTGAGCTTGTGAGAACTTTCCCAGCAAGTCTTATCATGTGATGACGTTACGGTGCTCCCCTAGGAACTAGTGCAGGTGTTTCGGACTAAAATAGCCACGTGCCGACCACGACCGTACGGCATTACCGTACTTACCGTACGGTAAGCCACCGCTGCTAAAGCTCTCTCTTGTCGTTCTCTGTGTCCTTCGTTGTTAAGGATGCGCAAAATAGTCTCACCATGAACAGCTGCTAACTAGCCCTTGTGACACTGTGATACCCTTGTATTATTGTACTTACATATGAGCAGTACGAAAACGCGTGTCGTGCTGGGTGTTGTCACTGCTCGGCGGTATACGTGAAAAGCACCACAAAATACGCTGCGAACAGCTGCCGCGTCGGTATGCGCATTGGAGGCGGCCCAAGCACAAGCTTCTCTTGCGTCGAATGACGAGCGGTCGTACAGACTCCGAGGTACGTGCGGATAACAGTATGAAACGACTTCTTTTCAAGGAAGCAAACGTTATAGGAAAGTCGGGCTGACGGCGTTGACGGCTTTACGGTGCAGCGGTACTTCATCTCTTGTCGCAGCAAACGTCTCTCATTGGTTGTCCTTGAGTGCTACGTCATGAAGGGTGACCGTAATTGGTCACCGAGTACAGACGTCTTTCTTTACAAGTTTCAGTGTCGCGGAAGCGAAAATGTCATCAGTTCACTATCACCGTCATGATATCAGTAGTTTCGTTTGCCGATCTCTTGATTATACGTCGGAACCCTCTTTACCATACTCCCAGGCATGTAGGGAAGAAAATACCACGGCGTCACCTGCCAGTGTTGAAGCCCAAAGAGGAGATAATCATGGGAAAGGGGTTTCATACACGTGCAAGCGGTAGATTAATGTAAGTTACTCTACATGCTCTCTACGGGAGCAGGGTTGCGCTGAAGTCCCTAGATCGCGAGGTTGCGCGTAGGTCCGCCATCTTGAGCGCGCAAGGAAACAAGGTCTTGAGGAAAAGCCATACGTCACATTTGCAGCAGACAAGCTTCTCGTAACATATGTGGTCACGGTCCAAACAGCACTAACTCGGTGTTATACCCACTTTATTAGGGACAGTCGATGACCACCTGATTGAACGTGCACATTTGAAGAACAATAGCTGTTCTGTTTAATGCCAGTGACGACAAACATCTTGTCGTTTTAGCCAACACTTCACCTACCGCAGGATGTTTTCCGCTCACGGCCTCGTGGCGCCGTCTGTCGAAGAAAATGTCAACGAGTAGCGATAAACAGCGTAAAAAAAGTTGTTTGTCGAGCGACATTTTGATAGAGTGGAAGGATAAGAAGTGCGACAAATTTCGCAAACGGTGGCCTGGGGGATTCTTTGTTGGTTATCGAATAAAGCTCTAAAAAAAGTAGCGCCACGATGGCGCCGCGATCGCTACCTGTATATCTGTGCCTGAGCGGCAGCTCCTCTGCACTGCATGGTTGCAAGCGATGAATAGTAAATCTAGATTAATGTATGGTCAAGCGCCGCTAGACCTATTTAATATCTCGGGGGCTCTAGTCATGCTCTTTGGATGTCTGCCTCAGTTAGCATATTTGTATTCATTGACGGTTCAATGTAATCATAATGTTCCTTTGTTATGTTTATGAACATTTATTTCGAATAAAATGTAGTGGAATTCTCGTGCTGTTCTGAAAATCTCTGTCTTGCTAATTCGAAAACTATTCGACGAGTATTCGGCTCGGTTCTATAATTCACAACTCGCACACCCTAGACAGAGGTGAACCTTTGGTGATAGTTCTTTTTTCTTGGCTACCTAACTGCAGGAAGCATTGCTAAGCTTCGCGCTAATTCTTGACATGCATTTTCTTTTTCATATAGGGCCAGCCAAAGAGGTTTTAACTTCCTTGTTCGTGCCTTCTCTCTGTCGTTTTTCCTGAGTGTGATACTTGATCGTAAAGGGACGCGTACAAACTACAGCCCAACCGAAGTTTTATTGAAGAGATGCGACTGCCTTAGGACTAAACAAGGTTTAACCCGGTGGGTTAGCACTAGGAAAAAAATGCGCGCTTGCACAAGTTATCTGTAAGAGTTATACACGCAGATTCACAAATGGGCGATACAATTTGCTGACTCATGAGCAGTTGCCACTGAAACCGGTCACAACCAGTTGTAATGGCGTAGTCAGAGAAAGTGTAGGGAAGAAATAGGGCAACTTGATTGGCAATAAACTAAGATCATATCTGCCGTCGCAGTTTAACGGTTAGGTTGGCTTGCTAAACTCGAGGTCGCTGGATCGAATCCCGGTAATGGCGTCCGGATTTCAAGCACACACACACACACACACACACACACACACACACACACACACACACACACACACACACCACACACACACACACACACACACACACACACGCACGCACGCACGCACGCACACACACACACACACACACGCACACACACACACACACACGCACACACACCAGTGTACTTACGTTGGTCAAATTTAGTCCGGTGCCCTCTACGGAGTGTACCTCATATTAATAAATAGTTTCGACACGTACAACCCCATTAACTGTTAATACCAGACAAGAATCATGTCGAAAAACCAGGCACAGTCAGGCAGCTCACGGCGGCTAGGAAAGATTCAGCAGTATTTTTATTATTATTCAACAGTCTGTTTGGACAACGTTGTCATCGGTATCATTTTGGTTCTATGTGCACATAAGTAACGATGGCTACATGACTGGTCCCCTAGTTCACACCTGGTTGTACAGTACGGTCCACTGTTTAAAAGGAGCGGATAATTCCTCATATTGCTTGCGTTCTAGTGGCTAGCCAGTGCCCGTGCACTGGAGCAGATGTGTCGAAGGGAGTCGGTATACAGCTTTTCACAGAAGGTTCCGTGAGAAGAGGAGAGAGAATGTTTTTTAATTAAAAGCAAAATGGCATGGGCGCCGCCATAACCACCGTTGGGCTGTGCTAAATATGCCCGACCATACAAAAAAGAAATAAAGAAGCACTGCCGAAGCTGCGACGTAGCAATTTGTGCGAGTTCATAGAACTTCGTTATCAAACAGCGCACACACACGAAGGCAGAAGGAAAGAAACAGACGACGCGAACCGTTTACTGCCGTGCAGGCACAGCCCAACATGGCGGTGCTTGGTGCGTCCTTCGAAAAGGTCCATATACTGCCCGCCAGAGGCCACCAGTTGCAAACCTAGAACTGTTAGAAAGCTAAACCGAGGCGTGGCCTGCGAGCAGGTGCTCCCTTTAACAGCGGACGAGTCTGTGCACGTGCACACGTATAACAGTTCTCTCAGCAGTTCTGTGCGTAAACACTCGTGATGGCGAGTTGGACAGGTCTTCCTGCTGTGCAGACACACTTCACGTCGTATATAAGTATTTCGAGTAAGCCAAATTTCGACTGAGAGAATTCGAGTCCTCTGAGGGACGCCCATTAATCGACGGGCAGTATGGTATGCGACTACACCGCAGTCATGCATGCTGTCATGGATAATATGATCAATATATTACTATCAGAAACACTATAGTTTTTATTTACCTTTCTCCCTTTCTGCGAAAGAAAATATGCCGAAGGATCGACAAAAGAAAAAGACAAGGAAAACCACTTTCATTCCTATTGCGGATTCAAGACTGATTACATAGTCGTGCTGACGAGGGCTCAAGACATTTTTTTTTGGAGGGGGGAGGGAGGAGGTCCGATACGTCACTGTGACGTTCTTCCTCGTGTTAACTTCCGCGAGCCTTCAAACTAACCTGCGATTACACTACCCGTTTAACAAGTGTACAACTTTCGTCTGTGGCAGTGCGCAACTTGGGAGGTGTCGTAAGAACAATATAGAGCTGGCCGGTTGTAATTTTCACTGCTTCATCAAGCACTGGGCATACTGCGTCCGAAATATTTCGGCGCGGTTTATTCAGTGTACATTTAGTAACGGCCATTTGAAATCCTAGCTTCTTGCACCGCCCAAACGGCCATGCGTCACCACAGGCGGGAATAGGCATTATTCAGTGACGTCAACTTAAAACAAAACGTAATAATATTGTTGACATTTGTTTGCACTAAAATAATATATGAAAGCTAAGTAACAAGGTGGTTTGACGCCGTGTGATACCGCCGTAAGGTAGCGAGGCTGGAGCAGGCTTTGTTTTTCCATGGCGTTTGAGGGGTGCCGATCTCGGAGGCCGTGATGGCTACTAAGATGGCGTCCGCTGCAGAGTTGACAGGAACGCGCGCTGGGCAATCGAAGCCGTGTTTTGATCGCTCTAAATCAGCCCGTGCGGTGCAACGAAACAATGCAAATTACATTGGAGGCCAGGATTCGGAATACATACGTCGTACAAAATTTTCATAAGACGTTTCACGACCCGGCCGCTTAACTCACAGCAACAGTTTCCTCACAACATCGCTTCAACAGGGTCATTTATTTAATAAGCCAGAAAAACAACCATAAAAAGTGAGTCGCTCGACGTTCCGCGTAGCATAGAAAGTGGTCCGCGCCATCGCAGGAACCGTACATGCATCTGGTACTCGTAATGCCGTAAAACCTCTCGATAAACTATATGTCGTCAAATGTGTTGAATTACGCTGCTGTCCTCCTCTCCTCCGCTTTTCCTCAATTCTTCGCTCTCCTATTTGTATTTGCACCTCAGTAGTGAAATAGAGCCTTACGATGTAACGACTGTATCGCGATACTTTGCGGCAGACGGCTTCTTCGTTACATTTTTCTCGGAAATTAGCTGATGTGTCTGAAGGGGAAGGGGCGAATTTTTTTTCTTAATATATATGTAATGACGCGCGGACGGTCTTAGCGAGTTTGAAGATGGAGACGCTTCGGCGTTTGAACGGTTAGAAGAGACACACGCGAGACACGTCACGGGGTCTCTCGCGCCCAATTTCGCGGTGTCCAACAGTGTGGTCGGTGGCAGCGGCCTGGGAAGTCGCCACGTTTCGCAGAATCGAGGGCCGTACTGCCAAGGCGTGCGCCCCCTGGATGCCCTCTTCCCCTCTATTCCCGCGGGGCGAAAGCGAAAGCGAGAACGTCACCCCAAGAAAGAGCGAAAACTGGATTCGTAGGAGGAGAGGTGAGATGTCGCTACCTTTAGTGTATTGAGGGGTTTTATCCGTGTCGCGCCTGTTCAGCAATTACAGGCATACACCATTCGCAGCCGGCCGCTTTCAGCCTAATTTGGAACGTGTACTGTTTTCAAGCAACAGGTTATTGCATTCACGAATCTCGGAGAGGCGTTCTTACTTTGCCTCCGAAATCTGGCGGTCTGCCACCACCGACCCGTCTCGGAAGCCATGGTTATCGAAACGCCATACCATGTCCTCCGGGCGCTGGTCGCGTGTAAATACCCTAGACATGTCCTTGCTCTTTAACACGAAAGTGTTTCTTGCCGGTGTCCCACCAAGACTTCGCCAACGTAATTTCCGTCACGGAAATGACGTCCTAAGAATATGCGTGAGCAGCGGACGAAGCCTATTTCGAATAATTCATGGAACTTAGTGGTGTGTAGAGAGCATTCGTTAATGCCAAGGCGTTCGGCATATTGTGTTCATGCAAAGGATGCAATGAAGGTTCGCTCAGAACCGGTCTCGTTTAAGACCAAGTGTCACATGCAGCGAGTATAATAAATATTCTTTTTTTTGCTCGCGAGGTACACAGTGATCGAAGAGCTTAAAGGAAGTGCTTTGAAGATTCCAGATGCTCGTTTGTAATGGCAGTATTGAAGTATGTCATCTGGAATTCAACTAACCAACTGCGTCAACGCGGCTGAACAGCAGGCATGTTGTGAACAATTCACTGTCTCAGACATCTAAATATTTATACTACAATAAATATAATATAATATAAATATAATAGATCACTTAAAACCGGCATTATGTGCTACTTAATGACTCTAGACAGCCTTTAGGAGCGAAGCTTCTATTCAAAAACTGCCTCATAAATGTAGGTAAGAAAAGGTGGCCCATGAAAGAGTACCTGAACCACTCAGAGACAAAGGTGTGAGTAGCGTTCCATGGGGGCTGCATAAGAAACTCGATGTCTACTTGTGAACTGTGTGTAGCGGTCTTCATTGCAAAGGCTAATTATGTAAATTATGAAAGCAGTGAAAAGACGTTACATAGCGTCCTAGATGACTGAGTAGGTTTTGAAGGCACGGCCCCCTTCGAATGTAAACAAACGTAGAACGTTCAGCAATACTGTAGAGTCATCCGCAAGAAGACTAAGTTGTCTACTTTGCTCGAAGGGTACACCTGGAGACGGTCCAGAACGATCACTACGAGATGAGAAATTGCGAATTTTACGCGGAAGCTGAAAATGAGTTCAATATGGGTAAACACAGGGATTTCTGAGTCTCTTCTCCATACACCGTGAGGGCATCACAATGCAAAAGGTGTAGTATCTCTAGTTTCTGAAATGTCGTGACTTGAAAAAGAAAACTTTGACACCCGCGTGTTCGTGGTTCGAAGTTATGCATCTGAATGCTGTTCAAGCAGTGCTGTTTCTGAGTAAACTTTACGATCGTTTTCTTCAAAAGTTGACCGAAAGCAACCAAAGTTTGCCACCTGTTCACTGTGGTCATATGCAGGTTGAACTATTCAGGCTCTCAGTCCACGTTAGCTCTTCAAGTGCATCAAGTGGCTTATGCATCGTATGTGACGATAGGGTTAAAATGTCTGCGACGTGCGATGGGGATGCCGTGTTGGTATACTCACAGAGACAGCACGGCGTCGTCTCAAATAGCGAGAAGATGATATAACACTAACAAAAGTGCACAGCTCCTAGACGTCTATAAGACAACAACAGTAGGCCGGAATGACCAAGTGTCGTCTTTCGCGCACAGGGCCTTCATAAAGCTCTAGTTATAGCGCTTCCAGTGCTAGACATTTTCCTTCCAGTTTTAGGTGGTGAACACGAGTACGTCGTTGTTTACAAGAGCACTGTCACCAGAACTTGTTTTCGAAGACGGTCTTCTCGGCAAAGTTCGCATGTAGGAGCCACACACTAAAGATTATTCGGAACTGGAACAGCAAAGTAGCACATTTGACACGCAGCACTTTCCGGACATTGTATGCACGTACGGGAAGTATCCGGAAGCACCGCAACTCTGAGATGAACCTCCAGTCTATGCGCGTCTTTTCACTCGAGGTACTAAATCAGGACGCCCATTGACGTCGTTGCTGTCACGTCATCAAGCACAAATCTGAGCGAAGACCAGCGCAGAACTTCCAAGGGGCGTCCATGTCGGCAGAAACGAAAAAAGAAGCACGTATAATTCAGAAGTAGAAGAGCAGATCGGAGAACTCGAGTATTTCCAAGACGTTGGACATGTGCGGCCTCTGGAAGGCAGAGAACTGAAACGTCACTCCTTCCACGGTGTCCTCTTTCTTCCGGTTCTTGAGCGAGGGCACTATGACGTCATCGCTCATGAGCGAGCTCAGCTGTAACTCGAGCTCGTACTCGAGTCCCTTGCGGATGAAGATAGGCTTCTTGAACTTGATGCGTACGTCCTTGTCCTTGGCGAGAGTGAAGGACACGTCGAGCTCCTCGCGCTCGCGTCTGTCCTCCTGGACCTTGTAGCTGCACCTAAGCTGGCCGTCGAACTTGGGCTGCCGCACGCTGTACGAACCGAGGTCCTGGCGCACGGGAAAGCCGACACCCAGGAGGAACACGTCGCGCGTGGGCACCACGAACTTGAGGCCGAACAGCCGCAGCGGCCGTGACGGTGCGTGGAAGGAGACGGCCTGGTAGCGGCGGGCCACGAAGTGCTCGGGCGGCGACGTCCTCTTGGCACCCTCCATGCTGACGCCTGCAGCAGGTTTGCGTAGAGGCAGAAAGAGAAAGAAAACACTTTTGTGAGAAGCTAGCTTCATCGATACAGACTTGAAGAACAGCGGTTGCTCTTAGTGTCGTATAGTCACAAACAGGCTTACACTAATTCATTTATTGAATTTTTAGCATTACCTTGCATTCGCTTCGAAAGCATTAGAGCAGAAAGGTGGGGAATATGCACATATCTTAAACATTTGCTAACAAATAAAAGAAAGGTTCGCACAGGTCGATGCTTCTCTTTTTTCCGTTGTCTTTGTGCCCGGCTTGTTAACCCTTGTCAACAGGAAAAGAGGTTAGACTTTGCAAGCGAACCTTTTACTTATATTATGTCCTAGCTGATCTCCACTTTTCAGCCTTTAGGGAACGTTTAGGGCATAAAAAGGCCAAGCTGAGACAGGGATACTACAGCGAATGAGAAATGCTACGCGAAAGGCAGGCAGGTAAACTAGAAAAGAGAACCAGTTTGTCACCTTGTGCTAGGGAAGGGGTAAGGGGGGACATAATAAATAACTAGGTTTTGTCTATGGATGCAAGCTCATTGGTTTACCGTCCACAGTGCTGACCTTTTGGCAGTGGCACTATCCCCGGAATGGCCATGTTCATGAAGACCGAGAAGCACTCCTCCTTGGTCAGCAGGCCACTCTTGGCGGGACCCTTGCAGAACTCTTCGGGACTCATGGCCAGGAAACGAACCAGCGGTAGCACCGACTCGATGACGCTGCGCACGTTGTCCATGTCCCTCTCCAGGTTTCTCCTGGAGCACTCCTCCTGTCCCCACTGGACCACGGCCGAGTAGAGGGCGTACTCCGAGTAGAGGTTGAGGTACTTCCGGCGCACGATGGTCTCGAGTGTGTGCAGGGCCACGTTGGGGAAGTTACTCGACGTGAGCACGTGGTACGTCTGCCGGTCGATGATGTTGAGGCACTGGTGCACCAGTGCGTAGGCCTCCATGACCTGCGCGAACTCGAACACCTGGCACACGGTCTGCGGAGTGACGTGCTTCTCGATGAAGGCGAAGCAGTCCTTGAGCAGGTGCGGTAGGATGTACTTCTTGGCCGCGTATGCGGTCAGCATCGCGTCGTCCACCGTCTGGAGCTTGAGGTTGTCCGTGTAGGCGTACCTGTGCGAGTAAAATGCAGTTTCTAATGGCTGTGCGGGCTCTGCGAACGCATATCTAAGCAAACGACACTATCCACACATTGAGTGGCGTTTCGTCTACTAGTTCACCGGATTGAGTCTACAGGCTTTACTGCAGGGAATGTGGATCTATCAAAGAAACGAAGAGGCAGACTCCAATAATACAGTAACGTAGGAAAAAGTGTACGATTACAAAGCATTTATTACCGAAAGCTAAATAACTTGGTACGAAGTTCTGCTCACCTATAGTGCAGACAAAGTAATGGTAACCATAAGAAGTTACCCTTAAAAGAGATTCTTATAACTTGAACATCAGCATGTTTTCGAGCATTAGCAGCGCTATGCATGATGAATACGAGGTCGTGCCTTCAACTTCCAATTGCGACGGCTGCTTTACAGTTTCAGAATGTTGTACGAACTCCGTATGGCCAGTTTTTATTCAGAGCCCGCCACTCCCTCCTCTCCCCTCCCTCTCATCCGTTTATTCGTAGAGGCTCACCTGAGCAGGTTCTCAAAGCCGATGGGCGCGATGTCGGCGATCCGGATGACCTTGGACTTGTCGGCCATGTCGCCGTAAAACATGGCCTCGAACACGGGGCTCGTCATGGCCAGCAGTACCCGGTGTCCCACGTACTTCTTGGACGCCGACGGCGGCCCCACGATGAAGGTGACGTCGGTGAAGGCCTTGTTCTGGAGCAGGGACGACGTCCGCTGCAGCACCTTCTCGCCGTCGGCGTCCATTGTTGCACCCCCGGCGCCATGGGCGCCGTCACCCCCTCCACGACCCCCGCGGGGGCCCTGGGGGTTGTTGCTGCTGCCTGCGTGCGCCACTTCGCCGCAGCCTGCGAGTCCAAACCAACAACACATTATGCTCTGACACTGTATAATGCGATTTCGGTGCGAGCATGGGTTTGGGTTGCTTTGCACGAGGGCATTGCGCGTACGTAAACATGAGATCCGAATGGACGTGTATGCACGTTTGATTGGGCGGGAGGGCTCGGTGAGAGAGAGATATGGAGAGATAACAGCGGAAAAAAAGAAAATGAAAGCAGGGACACTCACCAGGTCGCAAGTTGCGCTGATAGATAGATAGATAGATAGATAGATAGATAGATAGATAGATAGATAGATAGATAGATAGATAGATAGATAGATAGATAGATAGATAGATAGATAAACGAAATTTATGTACATTGCATTGGCGCTAAACGGGAATGGAAATATAGACGAATATGTAAGTAGACTGAAAAGCGGACCTCAAAGTGGAATGGATATATAAACCAACCAGGGTTAGTATACATGGATACGAGAAATCACATTTTCGTAGCCGCCCTACACTGGGACATTTGCTGAGAAATCAATTAAAGGAGGATGCATAGGTGGAGAGATGTAAAACTGGAAATTTACACACATTTAGTTGAATTTGTTATCCTAAACAGCGAATAGAAGAGGAGAGGACTCAAAAAGGAAATTGAGAACGGGCGAGTGTCTTGAATACACAGCACTGTTCCCAACGTGACCAAAAGTCCGCAGCAATAACGTGCAAAACGCGTGCATGATATAACGAAGAGATGTTGGTCACAGCTGAGAACTATTTTCAAACATTGAATGAAATGACCTTGGGACGACAGCTAGACTGTCTCTGAAAAAAAAAAAGCAGTGCATTAAGAAGAAAACAAGTTTTCTTCTTAAATCCATAAGTATGTACAACAGGCAAGGGCAAAAGGATGAATTACAGGGCTTGCCAGAGATATGACTCACGGTATGTCCAAAAATGTTGAATGCGGCGTTCATTAACAAAGTTGCGTGCATCACTTATGACTGTTCAGAGATATGTTTCCTGTACAGCTGCTTCAGTGCACATCCATGATCGTCAGCTTAGCCGCATTCTATTCAACTTTTTTTTTCACAGCATATCTCCTCCAACTGGGTCCCCGCCGCTGCTGAAGAAACCTTGCATAAGTATGCACTCGCATCACTAAATTGAATATAATGGTGCCTGCACTGAGTTCCTAAAAGTGTTCACTATATCTGGTTCTGCAGCTGCCTTTGCCCTCTAAGGAGACGAACAACATTGGAAAGAGAGAAAGAGCGAGTGAGGGAGGGTTCTCCCACACGTGCACCGAACAGCTTATGATATCCGGAAACGGAGGCTTCGCAGTGAGGCGTCTGCCATTATATTAACTTTATTATTATTTTACTATTATTTTAACATTAATTTTAACTAACTGCAGGGGGAACTACTTTTGTACCTTCCAAAGTCGCATGGAAGCACTGCAACCCGTCATATTGGTGGCCTTCCTAAACCGTATAGACGCAAAGAGTTGCGATCACGCTATTTGTTTGTTATACTCTCTCTTTATCTCTCATTATCACGTTTGAATCATTAAGGGATAATACTACTACTGCATGCAATGATTGAGTTAGAGTAATTAAGCACTCCCCGGAGTGCGCCACGTCTCTTTCTTTTTTTGAAATGAAAGCCCTAATTATGAACTTTTAACAACCCTTGTAGCCTTGTGCTACAAAACGGATGGATGCTAATTTTCCCTTTCATGAACTTTTAACAAGTTGCAAGGACGCAACTCAGTACCCAGTTTGCAGCAGTTAACATACAGCGCAATATGCGCGAGCGCAATCCGTTCGCGCATGCGGGCACGAAGGGACGTATACGTGACCGAATCTGTCACGACTAGAGCGACGTCGACAACACACAAGGCACACAAGGCTGGCAACGCTGGATACACAGACACGTGCCTCCACAAATGGATCGTCTCCCCTGGCGGCTGACCCACCAAATGACGATCTGCGATGTGGTGAGAGAGCTTCTCGTATGAATTCCCTGGGGTTCGCTTAGCGACACCAAGGTTGTGACAGCGTGACTGTACCAGTGTGCAGTTGAGGACAGTGCGATATTTAGAAGCGTGGGGTGTGTTTCGCGGGCTTTATAGACACGCCGAAGTTTCAATTGATACGGAATCCGTCGATGTAACGACCTCGACACGAAGCTATTCGTGCACGTAGTAAATAAAAAACATGTTATTTCTCTCTCACTCTTGTATAGGGTACTGAGAATCTTTCGTACGAACGTTTATAGGGTAATTAAAAGAGGCCAATCCTGATAGTGGTCTCGAAACAAAGGTATATTGAATCTACGACCTTATTGCATGGTTTAAGCAGCGCAATATGGCGCAGACAAAAAGGACAAGGACACACTGGACGGACTCTGACTCGCAAATGAAAAAAAAAATCGCACTCCGATTCGAGTTCCTTTTCTTTCGAAGGGACAGCTCTTCACTTCCTTCCCAACCCTACTAAACCGCAATGTGCAGCCCTTCATTTGTTTGTTGTTGTTCTAGTCACAGGGCTTCATTTTGTTTTCGACACACAATGTGCCGCTGGGGAGAACCGTGCGTAAATAACCTTGCCGTTCCAATCACAGCAGTGACTGATGTCAACTGTTATGTTTCAATATCTCCGCTGTATGCGTGTTACCGCGCATCAAACCATGTTGACTGTTACAATTTGTATCTTTACCTTATACCTTGCATACTCTATGTGCTGACGTTTACGTAATGAGTGTGTTAGTGCTATGTATTGCACGCGTTCGCAAACTGGGTTCCGCGAGCCACCGGTGTATTTCCCCTGTTTCCATATTCGATAAACGTATTCTCGAGCGGACATTTCTTTTCCGGTTGTGAACCGCCTGATAAGGTGGTTTCACTGTGGTATGCTTGTTTATGCCGCAAAACCACCTTTTCAGGAGCCAAAGTGCAGTGAAGTCACACTTTATGTTAACTTCATTGTTATCGAATACTCGGAAAGACTTGGAGTGGTTTATGTGGACATAGTATGACACATTTTAGAACGTAGCATTTTTTTTACTGGCCATAACTTGCATGATTCTGCTATTCATGTCCTACTACTACATAGAATTTTGCTTCGAAAGGATTCGATACTTCGTTCACTGCGACAATGCTTAGGAAAAAAAATTGATTTCACAATGCTAGTTTCTGTTTATCTGTTTAATTTTATTACCTCTAAGTAGTATATTTTATTTAATATAGAGCAGCTAGCACGTATTGTCGTTACAGTAGTCGTGCCAGTGCTTTTTAGCCGCGTCGAAAGAAGAGCCTTCTCTTGCTGGACGTTGAGTAGCTAGTTTATGCATAAAATTTTTTATTGGAGAAAAAAAAAGAAAGTAAGTTATGCTATAATGCGACCACAGTTCTAGGGCGATTGATTTGGGGGCTCAGAAACCTCCACAAATTATAAAGGTGCGTGTTTATTTGACAGGGCTCGGACCAGCGTGACGGCGGCAGTCTCTATGTAGGGCACGGATTCCAGGGCGTGAGCCTTTGCTCAGCTTGGGCACTGGACCAACCTGCCTTTTGATCTAGTAAGTCCACTACTGTTAGAGCCCACAAACGCTAGACCTATTACTGTAGCTCTTCTTCGCTGAATTATTTCGCTACTTTAGTTACTGTGTTATGGGTGCTTTTTTTCGGTCTATGCTATTTCTAGTCACCTTATACGTTCCACTTGCTGCAACCATTTGTTGTATAGTTTTTGTGCTGATATGTACATCTGGAATGCTCCCCTTACCCAATGCTCCTCGTTGAGCCGGTAAGGTAGTTTGAAGTAAATAAATAAATAAATAAATAAATAAATAAATAAATAAATAAATAAATAAATAAATAAATAAATAAAACGGTTCTCAGGGATCCCTTCGGATGCTGTGAGCACGCAAATAAGTGGTTATTATTATTTTTACAATGCAAATTTAAACTGTATAGTTAGGTTAGACACTCGATAACCATTCAAGCTATTCACTTCAAAATTATTCGATACCCGAGTTGTATTTACCTCGAGTTCGCCTTGAATCACAATGTTATTACTGTTTGGACACCGTTAAGCAGATGACATGAGACTGAATCCATTGTGAATCAGAGCCTTGCATTGATTTGTTGGCGCGAACAACGTACGCTATGCTGCATGCTGCAAATGCATGTAAATTACTTTTATACTCTTTCTTTCTTAATGGGAGGTGTGTGTGTGGGGGGGGGGGGGGGCACTTGCTGGTACGGATGAACGGTAAATGAGGGAAATGCTCCAAGGGGTCGCTAACTGCGTTCTATGGGACCACGTTGCTTGGGAGTCCTAAGTATACATTAGTCTCAGGCCCGTAGCCAGGGGAGGGTGCCCCAGGCTGCCGGATGCCCCTCCCGAAATTTTGGTTCAGGGTAGTGTTAATAACATGACGTAGTGCTAAAAACATAAAATTTAAGCCTACTAATAACGTTACATTTAAAAGGTTGCTTAATGTACATACTGCGATTTTTACCGAAAATAAATAATATAAAAAGAACATCTTTTCTCAAATAGCCATAACATTTAGCAAGTGTCTCCCCCTTAAGAGAAGGAAAATAAAAAAAGTCCTGGTTACGGGCTTGATGAATCCATTTCACTTCTTTGTACTTGCGTGGATTTCCTCCCTCCCATGATCTTTTGTGAAGTCGGCGCCCCCCCCCCCCCACCCCCCATTTCCCATCTATCAGTTGGAACATTGATAAAATTGTATGCCTTTAGCGTAGCACGTCCGAAACTCGGCTTTGCCGACCAAAGCAGATCACATGGGAATTTCGTTCGTAAATGCATGAAAGAATAAATTAAATAAAGAAAGAAAATACAAACGCAGACGGAGCCATCTCCCTCTTCCAGAAGCATTCGCCCACAATCCCATGGTATAGTTCATACTGTATTCCATTGTTTCATTTTTAAACTCGCTTGCTTGTCTTATGTGAGGTGACACTAGAATGAGAATGAACGGGTGGGTCTGGTCTCCATTCCCGATTTCAATAAAACTTGGTTTCGGCTTTGCTTCTGGATCAAGAACAATCGCCCCAAACCTGGTTTTGTGAAAAGTAAATTTCATTGGCCGAAACAAGAAATCACAAATTTCGGACGCTGAAAGCGCTTTCCCCCCAATTGTTGTGGTTTCTCAACTTTGAGCGCACTTAGCAAAAGAAGAAAGAATAAAAAGCTACTAGGAAAAATTGTTCGCAAACACGTTGCAAAATGTAAAATAACATCATCCTGAAAGCCAACCTAATCGGCCTCTGTATTCCGGCATTCATTCACGTGACGCGCCAGAGGCGTGAGCGGCTGAAAAACACATCTCACAGCGGCGCTGCGATCTGCAGCGATGCTCGTATTTAAAGACCTCATAATAAATTACGCGCTCTACGCAGAACACCCAAAGTGGTCCTCTGTTGATCCAAAGGACTTGCAGGCGCTTCCCTAATGGCGTTAACAGAAAATCGCTAAAACAGTTTCATGCTGCCTTTAAAAGAGCAAGTGTTTCGCTGTAAACTGTGCAAACTTCTCCAGAACTTCATTATCTTGTTCGCCGGCGAGGCGACAGACTCGCAGAATACAGACGCACTCTTTCACGCGGGAATCGCGGAGATGGGAGTGTACGTAACATATAGGTGGTCGTGTCACACGAGGCGGCCCGAGATCGCACGTGACGCTTTCATCACCGCCGCCACCGCCCGCTGAGGGGCGCGACCGTAGGCAGCGACGTAGCGTACCACCGGCGAGCGACTATAACTTCACGCCCGTGCGCAGAGTTGAGGGGGGAGGGGGGGGGGGGGGGCAGGCATTCGCCATTATAACGTTTCGAGCCAAAAGGGCGTGGCCGCGCTCAAACGTGGCTCACTGATCTAGGGCTAACGACCGCCAATCACAAACAACGCAAAAGAAGCAGGCAGAGAGAAACCATCACCGACTCTTCGCCAGCAGCCGTATAGTGCAGCCCAGCGGTGGCGTGTAGAACCGTATACTATTGATATGCGTGCTTTATTATATCGTTCCCGTGGCTCGCTCGCTACACTGTCGCACCAGATACGAGGTTCCCAGACGGCACGCCGCAGCCCTCGTATTATAACGCCACCGCTGAACGGAGCTGCAGGTTCCCTATAATTAGGTGACGCCCTTCGTCACTGTTCGCTGCTCGTTTCGCTGTGAGATAGGGATCTGTGGTTAAGTTAGTGCGACTGTTTATCATGCGGTCATTGCGTGTGGAACGGGCGCCGATGTATTCGCGAGGCAGCAAACGGCAGACCGAATATGCTTAGCTGGACTGTAGTGGCTAGACCAATTATTTCTTTGGTATTTTTTACTGTGGCTATAGTTTCGCAATCACGGGTTAATTATCACGAGTGAGGATGAAGGTCAAAGATTCACTTCTTTTCTTTTTTATTTACTGCCTAAATGCTGACACCGGGATGTCTGCGTGACGTCAAAAATTTGAGCTGCTTGATTTCTATTAATTGTCATTTTTTTCTAACTTTCGCCCTTTTTGGCTCAATAAACGTTGCCGGAACTTGGCATATTTTGTCCCTGGCTACCTGTCAACACGCTACAGTCGATTCACCTGCCTGCGCAGCTTGGCGACAAGCGTGCTGGTTTGCTAAGTGTTTGTTAGCTAGTTATCAGCTTAGTTATTTGTCAGCTAGGAAACTTTGTCATTTTTTTTGGGGGGGGGGGTGAAAATCCACTTGGGGGGAAGGATTAGGGGGGTTTCGGAGGAGGTGTTGTAGAAATCCCTGCACACAGCGCATGAAATGAGTTTCCTGCGCATGCGGCGAGTACCCGCGCCTACAAGATGGCGACCGCGCCTCTGGCGATCCTTGAAGATGTCGTCACGTACGTGCATAGCCCACGTGCCCGTCTTTTTTTCACTTTTCGCGTCGTTTACGACTTGTCAAACGTCTTTATCGCGTGTAAGAGTGGTGTTTCGGCTACTGTGGAAGGCCGGCGTGCTGGAGTGAGTGCATGTCAGCAAAATTAGCGTGCTACGGTGCCGATGTATAGGTACACTTACGGACGCACAGTTGACGTAAGGGAAGGGTAAGTTCATATAATCCAGCAAAAACTCTGATGTGAAGGATTGAGGGCGACGTTGCCCCGAATTTCCCAGACAACGTCGCCATTACGTCGTCTATACTGAAAGCTCTGTCTATTACGACAATGTCGATTCCTTACCGATGGAGCTGATCGCTGCGTATATCATTGATGCTAATGACAGAAATTTAGCAAGTTTAGGGGAACTATTTACTGCGCCACACGGATCCGCATCACCGGGGATCCTGAATGCGCATAGAAGTTTGTCACGTTCTGGCTCTGCGCTATTCAACTCGAGAGTTAATATATTGAACTCGTTTTTGCTTTTCTCATGTAATGGTCGATATACTAACAAAATTGCTAAACTAGAGGTCTTAAAATATTTTGGTGTGATGTAAGTTTGTGTATGTACCTATTAGAGCCCTTGCACACAATCTAAACTGGCAGTATTCTGAATTCCAACAATCCGAGCACCATATACGTTATCCTTTTCTTTTGTCTCATTGCTGGCGGTATGTAGCCGACTCGTATGCCTGCTTGCCTTCTGTCATTTTTAAGCTTTTACTTTCCCAACGTTCGTAAGCCTTAACTTTTTATCGCATATAACCTTCTGTGTACTCTACATCCTGGTTAATATTTCGGCCTTTACTTGGATATTTGTGCGTGCGTGTGTATGTGCGTGTGTGTATATGTGTTCCACACAAAGTTGCTGTATCCATCATGTCTCGCTTCGGTAACACAAGCAAGTGTGATTAACACTTCTCAGACCCACCAGCCATTTCAGCGGAACGCAATCGAAACCAGGACTTCCCTACTTCGTCTGAAAGCTTTAATAGACTATATACGCGCGTCGAGCCCCACACCGTGACCATGCAGGCCACGGCGTCTGCTGACGTCACGGCTCCTTCCTGGTACCGTGTCGCCGCGGGTTACCAGACGCGTACCGCTAGCTCGTCTGCTCGGAACGATCGCCCGAGAGGCAACGACCACAGCGGCAACGGATGCGCTTGGCCTGGTATACGACTCATCGATCCAGGTCTCACGAACACAGCATTACAGCGAACGCCGACCACCCCTCCCACATTGCCTCCCCCGAAACGCACTCTCTTTCCCACTGACTACATCCACAGGCAAGCCAACGTGAGCCACCGCGGGCACCTCCATCGCTCACACAGCCTACCGTTGTCGCTTCCGTACTTCCCTAACCTCGCATCCCCAAAATACCCTCGCTCCCCCTTCTACGCAACACCCTTTCCCTTCGCCTATGATAACCTCCTTTCCCCAGGGAATTCCTCGCACACAGATACTCATTCCCAAACTGCATTGACACAATCTGTGTCAACCCCGCCATGGTTTACCATCGCCCTTCTCCTCACTCCCATGACACAGCATCCCCTACGTCACCCTCTTTCCCTCATTCTCCTTTTTTTTCTACCTCCAGTTTCCACGCATTGTTCTTTTTTCGCCGTAGTGCCGCCCGCAAGCAAGGGGTTCACTTTTCGGTTGAAGGATCATCCAGGTCTCCGCGTGATGCCCTGGACAACCTCGGCGCCCTCATGAGCGCCTGGATTGTTTCTATCTTGTTCTCTCCCTCACTCTTTTTTGTTCGTTTCTCCGTCGTCATATTGTTGCTTGATTTTGATTCCCGCGCGCTAAATGTGTGCGCCGTCCCCACGTTCGCCGTGTTATCTTGTATGCCGCCCGTGCATCACCACTGACCCGATCCCTTTTATACCTTCCGGTGTCTGACATCCGGTTGTGGCTTTTCCTTTTTTTTTATATTGGTTTCCGGCTCGTAGGCGCCCTCGTTTGTAGCCTTTAAGCTTTAATTTGCTTCTTTTACCCCTGCTGGTCATGTTAGTTGACAATCCACTGCTTCGCTAGCGACACTTAAATCGGCTTCGCTGACAACGAACATCCATGAATATTCATGGATATTCACTGTGTATATTTCATCTCGCTCCGTAAAAGCTCGTGCTCGAAAGTGGATATCAAAGTTAGAGTCAGTGCAGGTAATAATAATGATTTACGGCGTCTTAATTGCCAAAAACCAGCTATGATATGATGCACGCCCGGTAGGTGTCTCTCGAGTAAGTTTGACCACCTGGGGTTCCTAAAGGGGTCGTGAAAAGAAAATGGAATTCCCCAGATGTAATTTTCACTGTTTCAATAAGCGCTGGACTTGCAGATTCGGGAATATTTCGGCGCCACATTCAGGGTGCGTGTAAAAATGCCCGTTTGAAATGCTAGCGCGTTCTTGCAATCCCGAAACGACCGTTCGACGCTAGAGGCCGGTAGAGGCAATATTCGGTGACGTAAAATAAAGACATTTAAAACTGTTAACTTTCGTTTGCTCTAGAATAACAGATGTATATATGAAAGCTAGAAAGTAAGAAAATAGTTGGACCCTGTGGGGTGACGCCGTATGGGGGCAAGGCTGAGGGCACGGTTCGTTTTTCTGGTCCCAGGGAGCGCCAGTGTCGGAGGCCACGGTGACGACTAAGATGACGTCAACTTCAGGGTTGACGGGAACGCGAGCTGGGAAATTGAAACCCTGCTTTCTATCGCTCTAAATCAACCAGCAAGGTGCAACTAACCAATATATTTTATAGATTGGCGGACAATGATTCTGAATGCGCATGTCGCACGAGATTTTGAGAAAACGTTTCGCGATCCCTTTAACATGCGCATGATGCACGGATGTTTCTTGCATTTCGTCTCCATCGAGATGCGGCCGCCGTGACTGGGATTCGATCCCGTGACCTCGTGTTTAAGAAGCCAACAGCTAACCGCTAAGCTACCACTCCGGGTTAGTGCGGTTACCAAGGCGAAAGCTTGGTACGCTTCACGTTACCCTGCAAAAACAGCGGGATGCGGATATGGCACAAAAAGATATGATAAAAGATCGAACTAAATTGAAAGCTAGTTCTCGTTGTGCTGCTATGTTGTACCAAAACTGACAATGAATAGTACGAATGTATGATTAACATCACTTGTAAGCTATGATATCGATGACACGGCAGGCTCGTCAGTTACATCACTATTAACGACAAGATCATGTTTGGTTGATAACGGCATTGGATATGCGGGTAGAAGACCCGCGTGACCGAAAGTTAAGGCCCAAACCAACGCTGTAAGCATCCCACACCATGTCGCACCTAGACGTGCGCGTTGAAAAGCGTCAGCACGCGCCGCGTAGACTCGGCGTCGTGTCGCGTTCCGACGGAGAAAGAGGGGGAGCGACCACACGCTTCGCGAGTGTCTGCGCGTCGCTACAGTCTTCCTGACGTGCACGAACCCTGACGTGCACGAGTTTATGGCGTTAGGAATATGTCTTAGTAAATGAGTGTGTATAAAGGAGCCAACATGCAAGGAAGCCGTCTTTAGAACACACGGTAAACAGCTAAGAGCACATTGTATTCTGCTGTGGGAGAGCTCGTTAGAGCTGTCCAGAAAGCACAGCGTTGCCGTAGAGACGGTCAAGGGAACCAAGTCGTAGCAACGCCATATACCAAGAGACCCCTCTGCATACCCTTCGGAGATGTCACGGACACAACGGTTGATTTTCTCGAGTTTTGCCTTTAATTACAATTTGATTGGAGTTCCCGTGGAGGCTGCTCGTTAGCATTTTGATCGCTGCGTTTGACTTTTATCTGGCACTTTGCAACGTTTCGAGGCGACGAGAAGGAAATGTAGCTTGACACACTTAGTCGTCCTCGATTGGCCTACCGGAATCCAGCTCTGAGAGCCTGCTCCAGCTATCGCCAACATTAGATAGATAGATAGATAGATAGATAGATAGATAGATAGATAGATAGATAGATAGATAGATAGATAGATAGATAGATAGATAGATAGATAGATAGATAGATACTGTCAAAGTGCCTTAAGTTCGTCAAAAATGCTTCTAGTTTAAGGTATAAGTTTGGTTCGAATCCTGGAGCTGAAGATCGTTTAATTATTTGTAGTTTAAATTGTTTGGAGTGATTAATCAGTACCACGTCCCAGACGTCTCGTGCCTTGTGTAACAAACTACATGTTACCTGCATGCATATCCAATACGAAACCGACTTTACCCACGAAGTCCTCTAAGTATATATGTGACATCGTTCGTTACGAGAACGGACAGATGCGCAGCTAAGCAGATGTTAAAAAAAATTCACAGCATATCCACGGGGTGAATGATGATGAGTGGGCGAAGCTCCGGAGTGAACCACCGATAAACCGTTAATCTTCCGTGTAATTCGCCCAGTCGATCATCATGTAAAGACGTCAGAAACACTCTATTCGAACGCTGGGATCTGGCGTTTAAGGGGACGCTAGCACAAACGCGTTACAAACATGCAGTACACTCTAGTAAGGGGGGAGAGGCCACAGCGTCTTACGCAGCCCCTTACACAGGCCGGAACGCGCACCGCGTTTGCCGACGCCATCACATGACTGCTGAAAGAGTATAAGGCGGAGAGGCCACAGCGTCTTACACCAGCTTCTTACACGCGCCGTAACGCGCTAGCACAAACCCATCATCATCGTTAGAAACGGACAGTCTTTCGCTCTCTCTCTCTCTCTCTCTCTCTCTTTCTGTCTCACACAAGACAGCAGATGGAAGAGTGAGAGAGCTCGCGCGCCACCTGACGTTCCTGAAGGCAACTCGGAGGTAAACAATGGCTGCTAATGGGAATGAGAGACAGAAGAAGTCGGCTTTTAGCTAACACTTACACTTCTACTTCTACTAACGTTTCCTACTGGAACATGCCAGTGGCTGCTAATGGGGAATGAGAGACAGAAGAATTCGGCTTTTAGTTAACGCGCACGCTGCGAATTTTTTATTGTTCAACAACGCACAGGAGAAATCTCCCACCGGCACCACCTTGGAGGTCAAAGCGTAAGACTGGTTACGCACTACGACTACGACTACGACGAGGGACGAACGGGTGCCGCTTTAAGGAGCTTCGCCCCTAAAAGAAAATAATCACAAAACTAGGCCTGGCCGAGAATTCGACTTCACTCAATAGACGTATAACTTCAGCTCACTACAGTAAAGGGAACGTATGTTTCTCTGCGGGTCATGTAATGTCGCTCATAGGACTCTAACATGCATGTGACTCTGAGATGCACTTATAGCCTCTAAGACTCGTCGCGCGTCCGCGGTGCACGGCGCCTTCTGTTACGAATTCAGTGTTACTGGCTAATTTTAATACACTCTTGTCTAAAACACTGTCACCGAAAGAAGATAAACGTACCGTCAAATCACTACCCACAGAATTCGGACGGTCAGTTTGAGTGAATACGCACGAAACCGCGTGATGTGAGTTTTTGGCACGCTTTGGTGAAGAGCTCCGCAAACATTGACCACCAGGGTTTTATTGATAATGTGCACTGATAACGCACGATGCACGGGTCTTTACCACTTTTGTGCCTCCATCAAAAATGCGACCGCCGCGGCCGGGATATGTAGACGGCGCCTTAATAATAATAAATTCTGGTGTTTTAGGTCCCAAAACCACGATATGGTTGTGAGACACGCAGTAGCGGAACGTCGTGCACCACACGGGCCTCAACATTTCGCCTTCATCGCATTGCAGCCGCCGCGGCCATGATTGCATCCCGCGACCTTCGGATCAGCAGCCGAGTGCCATACAGACCACCACGGCGGGGCCTAACCCGAGTTTTTTGGGTGAGCAGCGAAGCATTCGATATTTCTTAATTTCGAGCGGAGATAATGTCCAAGTGCACTTATACGTCTTACAAACGTTATGACACCAGCTTTGCAGTTCTTTTCTTTTTAGATGCGAAGCATCTTTTGCTCGGGGCTATGTCCGTTGTCCGTTGGCGTTCGCACCTCTCTTCCTCATCCTCCTCTCCACGCCAGCTGTGCGATAGCGCGCGCATGCGCGCCTCTCCCTCCCTCCCTCCGTCCTCTTCTCCTCTCCGAACGGCGCGCGTTGACTATGGAAACGCTCTTTCTTCGATGAACGCTTTACCAGCTCGCAAGGAACGAGAACGTGCCCTCGCCCGCGAGAGACAACGCTGACGCAGGCAGCGTCGGCTAGCGTCAAACCGACGCAAACGCGGTGTGACCCCACGTGCTGCTTCGCATCGCCTCATGGTCCCCTTTAGCGGGAGATGATGTTTCCTTTTTTTTTTTTTCGATTTCGCGTCATCAAACTGAATAGCAGTGTTAATACATTGCTGCTGCTGTCGACATATGGGTCCGGTACTGTCGGATTGGCTGTTTCCGTGCGTCTACAGTTCAGCTGTGCACTGCTGATACGTGAGGTAGTCTACATTCAACGGAACGTTGCGTATATGCGAATGTAATGCAGTGGGAGAGGGGGAGTCAGTTTCACCGTTTTGGAAACGCGATCCCACCGCACGTGCCTGTCTGAAGGTAATTCGCAACTGATACATTTCATATGACAGACAGTGCTCCTTTCATGAAAAAATAACATTGTGAAGCTGTCCACGAGCTTTAAATTCGTTTTTTTTTACACAAGGGCAAGAGCAAGAAAAAGAAAATGCGGATTACATCAGCGATTATAATTTCCAGGTAACCCAAGCTGCAATGTCACAACAATAACACTATAAAACATCATTTTGTGCATGTAAAATATCAGTATCTGATAGCCCCAATATTAAAAGGTAATTTGTATGTAGGTAGCTTAGATCTCTTTCTTTTATTTCTTTTTCCAGGGTGCACATAAAATGCACATAGCAAGCATTAAGGGGGCCTGTGTTGTGTACATTTTATGTCCGCCCTTGTCAAAACAGAAAGAAAACAGAAAGAAAACTTGCGTGTGTCTTCCTATATCATTGTTAACCAACTAGTTCGCCAGTACATCTTGACAACCAGCGGGGATAACGTAGAGCTGAGGTAACTGGAACAAGACTGTCATGCCACATTGCATGATAGTGCTGTGTACAATGAATTGCTCAAAGTGAGAAACGTTAAATGTGGCGTAAAAGTACTGAAGTCAGCGGCAGGAAACCGCTTGGGGAGAAATTTTTGGTTTCTTGTGAGACCATCAAAGTGGCACATTTATGCCGCCTACAGCACAGATGTTTCAAGAGCTAATGCAGCAGAAGACGTACAGCAGAAGTCAATACAGGTATTTGGCTTTCACGCGCGTCTTATTTAAAACGGTTATTTTAAACAGCTCGTTGCAATGAGTATGCTTGTAATCCCCGTTCTGCGACTCTAAGCCATTTTCCACCGTGAGCCAGGGCAATCCAACTTTGAGCCACCGGCTGCGTTAAGACAACGAGCTCTCGATTCGCCAACCGATCTGAAAGACGCGAGCTGTTTTACGGCCAATCTTTGTTGTATGCGTGAGAGAGAAGAAAGCGATAGCCTATAAGCCGCCATATATTAATTGTTAATCAGACACTAGGTCAATTTGAAGGTCATGTTCTGCTCCTATAGGCTAGAGCCGTCTCTTAGATGGGCGCCGCCATGTCTGTTTACCCTAAGTCTTTGGGGCAAGCTTTGGGGATCTCGCTAAATTTCAGAACTAGCGTGCCAAACGCACAACACTAAAGAAGTTCGCGTATCGCGCATGCGCACTGGTCTCTACGCTATTTCTCTGGGCACCCCTATTCGAAAGCTCCTTATTCTTCCTAGTAAAACGAACCGACGACCAAAGACAAATAAATAAATAAATAAATAAATAAATAAATAAATAAATAAATAAATAAATAAATAAATAAATAAATAAATAAAAGAAGGCACAACGAGGAAACGAATGTACAGGTTCATTGTTGGTTGGTGCAGCGCTCACAAGACAGGGACAAAGAAAGAAGGACCGCACAGGCGCTGACTCGCAACTCAGCTGCATTCTTCTTTCTTTGTCCCCGTCCTGTAAGCGCTGCACCAATCGACGATGAACCTTGAATACATACTTGCTCAATATTTATTGAATCCCCAGGTGCACTGTGTGCATGCGATATTGGGACAAAGTACGATTTCTTTTTTTTTTTTTACTGCTTGCTACATTCCTTTCTATAGGTAACCAAATATATTGCTCCCGTGTGACCCTTTCGTCGTGGTTCTTCTCCCCAAATCCCCTCTTCTTCCTCTTCTCACTGCAGGTCTTTTTTTTTTCGCATAATTTTCCGCGCCCTGCCCCCTTTTTAGGCAGCTCGTTACATTTGCCACCCTCATAGCCTACAAAATACTTATCACATTATTCCCCATTCCCCTCCCTTCTCCCAAAATTTCTTTTTTTCATTTTTTTCTTATCGTCTATCTTAGCTTTCCACAGTCGCAGCATTCAGAGCGACGCACGGGTTCCCGATCCGGGTCACCAAATTGGGGTCGAGTGCCGGCAAAGCGCGCGAGACTAAATAAACAAAAAAGTATGATGACCCACACCTCGACCCGCACACCACCACTGGACTCATCGCCACATTCACGTGAACTCGTCCGAGCTCTGTTCTGATGCGACATGCCTCGGCGATAGAAACGGCCTACATCGTGTGACCGCCTTTCTATATGCAAATAAGAGGGCCACTGCGGTGTTCCTGGGATATCAGTATACGAAAAAAAACAAAACAAAAAAACTGACATGTCAGTGGGTCAGGGGACCGAGGGGCGAGATTCCATTGAAAGCGTCAAGTTCGGCGAGCTATTTTATGGCCGTTTGTGTGTGTCTACCAATCACTTATCGTGCTCATCGTGCTAATTCGTATGTAAGGCGCGAAGCGCAATCACAAACGCGGATGTTAAAAGGGTCTAATGTATGGCTGTTTGTGTGTGTCTACCAATCAGTTATCGTCCCTTAACAAGGTACGTAAGGAAAGAAATTGTAGGGCGCGCAAAGACGCAGGCGACTCAAACGCCGGAACGGTAGTACTGTGGCGAAATAGAAGGTACACGCAAAGCTTCTGTGCGCATGCTCATACATGCTCAGGAATGGCAGCGCCATCTACCAACAAGATACAGGCGCAGGTTTAGCATTCTCTTGTTTCCATATTCGCACGCCCCCCCCCCCCCCCTTTTCCATAATGAATTCTTACCTACAAAGCCCCCAGCTTTCTGCCGTTCTATAGTCCTTATAACAAAGGCAATATTGGGCAACCACACTCGGTGGTAGCGTCATCCAGTGACTGAAGCGGCTATGAAGGGTGCAGATTTGGGCTTGTGGGTGGATCATATAGTATGGAACAACACCGCAAGAAACAAGGACAAACGGCTACTTGCCTGTGTTTTCTGAAACTGCGAATCATGGCGTAGTGTAAGCGATGGCACGCAGATACCTCCAACTGAGAATATTGATTTGATTGATTGATTTGTGGGGTTTAACGTCCCAAAAGCAGCTCTGATTATGAAAGACACCGTAGTGGAGGTCTCCGAAAATTTCGACCAC
Source organism: Hyalomma asiaticum (assembly GCA_013339685.2). Taxonomy (NCBI): domain Eukaryota; kingdom Metazoa; phylum Arthropoda; class Arachnida; order Ixodida; family Ixodidae; genus Hyalomma; species Hyalomma asiaticum. The sequence continues at coordinate 21,137,436 of CM023487.1, forward strand.
CTGGGATTCTTTAACGTGCACTGACATCGCATAGCACACGGGCCTCAACATTTCGCCTCCATCGAAACGCAGCCGCCGCGGCCGGGATTCGATCCCGCGACCCTCGGATCAGCAGCCGAGTGTCATAACCACTAGACCACCATGACAGGGCTCCAAATGAGAATGAGACCCCACTGTAGTCATTGTGAAACTACACGTGTGGTCCAGCGATCGTGATGTTGTACCTAATCGCAATCGACTCTGCGTGCGCCCTAGACGTGACTGTTCAAGACTGGACGATGCGCTTCCCCCGTCTGTGATTTATGCGGCCATATGGGCGACATTGAGCATTCCATCTGGCCATGTCCGCAGTTAGACGTAGAGAGAGCGGCGATGGTCCGCAGCCTGCAAAAGACTTCTGAGGACATTGCTTTCCCCGGAGGGCCCGAGACAGTAAGGAAGAAGGTACAAGGATTGCTGATCGCCTTCCTTCGAAAAAAATCGATTCCTGGTGACACGTCCTCATAGGAAGCTCAGCTCATAGGAAGCTCGGGCGGAACAGTCGCCGGCTATATATGCCAGGCTAACCACCACCACCTCCGCGATTCACGCTTCACCGTAACGTCGTGGAACGTGTGAATAAGCGTACGTTTTCGTGTACGCGTACTTTAGAACTTTCGAATAGTTTTGGGACAATTTTTCTTTTTCTATTAGGTTCGATTCGCACATAGCCTTTGCAATTCGAAGTTTAGAATTAAGGGACAAAATTGGGCTATGCCACCCGCGAAAGTAGCACGTTCCCATATGTAATACGCTTCGCCGCATAACAATAGCGTACTGCGGCGAATCTACCCCGGGCATCTGCACAGTCCTCTTGTACTGTTCTTTAGGATAGGACCGTTATTTTTGTCCTCTAGGAACATTAGTGGGGGCACACTAGTCGTGAAGTATGTTATTTTTTTCTTCCCTTTTTAGCAGCACGTTTCCTGGTTAATTTAACATCGGAATTACAGACAGAATCGTCGTCATAGTAGTAGTAGTCATCATAATCATCACGCCATCGTGACTGATCACCACACTGTCTTCGCCAACTGCAGTGAAAAGGCCTGTCCCTATCGATCTCCAGTTATTCCGGTCCTGTTATTCTGGAACTGCGACCACGTTATCCCCGCAAACTTCTTGCACGTATCTGCGCAGCTAAACTCCTGCCGCCCCTTGCCATGCTTGCCTTCTCTCGGGGTCCACTAGCTGTTACCCTTAATGACAAACGGTTATGTTGCCTTCTCCGTATATGCCCATGCCCGCGCAGGCCCATATCTCCTTCCTAATTTCTACTAGGATGTCGTTAACACGCGTTTGTTTCCTGACGCACTCAGCTCTCTTCTCGTCTCTTGGCAAGAAGGGAGCTGAAGCTGAGGCGATAAGAATGGGGCAGAGCGCATTCGGCAGGCATTATCGGATAATGAATGGCAGCTTACCAATATCCTTCAAGAGGAAAATGTGTAAAAGTTTCATCTAACTGGTGCCGACCTACGGGGCAGAAATGTGGAGGCTCACCAATGGATAGGACAGGGCAGATCAAAGCAAAGTGGTACATGGTTTGATCAAAATTCCAAAAGTTGTGATATCATATCTATCCGTTTATTGAACTCAGAATATCATTATCTTTAGAGAGAAGTATGGAAACCCTCATTCATCGGTTAAGATTAGGTACTGCCTACACAAAGCATTTTCTACACAAAATTGGCCGTGCTAGAACTCCCGACTGTGATTGTGGGTTTCAAGACGAAGATATAAGTCACCTGCTCCTAGATTGCCCAAATCACGACGAACCAAGACATCGACTAAAAGCAGCTCTGATGACACTGGACCGTCGGCCATTCAGTTTAAAGAAACTTCTGGGCCCATGGCCGACGATGGCCTTGCAAAAAAAAACGCGTTAAAAGCACTCAAAACGTTTTTAGAAGAAAGCGGCATTGCTGGACTTTATTAGCGCAATTTCAAAGGGTACTGTATTGATATGTTATTCAATATCTGGTGATTGCTTTACACGACCACGTGCCTGTGACTGACTATGGACGTTTTTGTGCCTCTGACTAACTATATATGGACGTTTTTGTGCCAGTGACATTCTTATTTATTAGAGACTTTTACTCGAAAGTACTGCCATGTGTCTGAACTTATATTCGTGTACGTTGTGTTTCTTTGTTACTCTTCTGACGAAACCACTGTTCTTGTGATTATGCCAGATTGCTTCGCATACCGCTTAGCAACCATGCACGTTGTACGGACCAACCCAGGAGCCAAGGAGTAGCCGGCGCCTTATTTGTGCGCCAACATCTCCTAATCTCATATCAATAAAAAAAAAAAGCGAAGTGTGACTGTTTCAAAAGGAATCCTGACCTCATCGCCCAACATAGCAAATGTTCCACATAAACGAACACACAGAACAAAACGCACCAATATTTCAAGTAGTCTGTTCCACCCTAGAAAGAAAGTAAGAACAAATTTGGTATACAGCGAGACTGCAGCGCAGTAGCACGCACAATACTTTCATATAAAAGTGGCAACTTTGCTACATACGTGTACATATCTACGAGTACTGCCACACCCACACCATATATCATCAACATGTCGCGATGGCAGAAAGGAAGGAAGGCTGCGATTCTCTTACAGTCGATACGATTAAATGTTTGACGTGTCGAAGATCGAGACTGGTCATACATCTGCGCACTTATTACGTTTCGTAATGATCTGCGCCGCATCTTTTGTTGATTTTTGCTTTTTAATACACTTTCGCCTGCCACATGATTCAGATACGCTGACGGGACGACCCGAACTGTAAAAGAGGTCAGTAGAGTAACATAAAAAAAGACTTAAAAGGACATAGAAAGGGACAGCGGATGATGTAAATCGAGATTCCGTAAAATGATTGTGTCCTTATTATTAAAAACGGGTCATCACTTTTTCTTTTTTGACCTCGAATTTATAAGCGATAGACCGATTAAAATAAAGTGCTCCTCCCCGTCGGCTCCTGGCGACGCCTGTCCGGTTCAACGCAGAGTTCATTAAAAGAACAAATAATCTTTCGCGAACGGCTTGACAGAACGAGTCCACAGAGAGCAAATGACCGACAAGCATGTAGAGGCGTCCGTACAGCTCTGTCAGGCTTCCGTGAGGCCATTACGACATTGCGCGGGGTTTTTAAGGACGTGGAACGTGTTCCGCTGTCTGGCGCAGCCAGCTGTGACGGTACCATGGTTTTTTCGTCGCACCGACGCGCTACGGCTATACGTTTTTGTATTTCTTTTTTGTATTTCTTTTATTTTGTTTCGGGTCGGAGCCTTCAGTTTATAGTTCAAGCACTTGATGCGATTTCTTCTTCGCTTTTGTCTTTATTTCTTTCTCTCTCTCTCTCTCTCTCTCTCTCTCTCTCTCTTTTTTTTTTGTAGTGGTGTGCATCATGTGGCGGGCCAGTTCCACTAACACAAGAGTTTTCGCTCTTGTTCGTCTAATGAGCGCGAAATTAATTGCCTGTAAAGCGGCTTTTTTGAGTGTGCGTGTCGGAGGGACTAGAAAATAGTGACATGCGCTAAGCAAGCACATGCGTACTGTTTCCACACTAACATAAAATAGAAGGGTCCTGATTGGTGCCTGCGCGACGAGAGTTTATGCGTATATTATCAGGGTTCTCACCGCGGTGGGCGGGGGTCGAAATGCCGCCCACCGCTGTTCTTTACCGCCCACCGCTCCAGCAGACCCCCCTAACACTTGAAATGAGCGTCTGAAGAACCAAAGGTTGCATCTGTGACAGTATGATGGATTGATTTTACGGGTTTTACGTCCCAAATCCACATCATTATGGGGGACGCCGTAGTGCGAGGGCTCCGGAAATTGCGATCACCTGGTGTTCTTTAACGTGCACTGACATCGCACAGCACACATGCCTCAAGCATTTCACCTCCATCGAAATGTAGCCTCCGCGGCCGGGATTCGATCCCGCGACCTTCGGATCAGCAGTCAACTGTCATATAGTCACTAGACGACCGTGCTAAGGGCTAGAATTGCTCCCAGAAGAGCACAGGACCAGAAATGCTCGTAACAGTTTTATTTTTGCAGGGGCGTCTATTTTTCACCGCATATTGCACAATCTCGAGCCTCCCCCATTTATTTTAAATTATTTTTTTTTGTGTGTGGTGTAGCCTGACATGATACACACACAAACCAAATGGCACTTGATATGGTAACCAACAGGATGTTGTAGGTTCGCCTGGCCGAACGCTATACCACGCTGCTCAAGGGATGGAAATTATTACACGAAATGCGATACCCTGCACGCAGCGCTAAGCGGGTTCACAACGATTACGGAACACGTCGTAACGCTCAACATACAAACTCCCTAAGCCATACTGACGCGCATGTTTTTCTTCCTTTAATGGGGATCGCCTTTCCACAAGCTGTTAAAAATGTTATCGCCTAGCAACAGGATCCACTTGGATTTGCATGCAGCTTCATGAATGTGGCCGGCTGTACTATACTAGCCGCATGCAGTGCGCGTACGTGCGACCACGTTCCATATTGTTATTGTTACGGAAGAGCATTAAGGAAATGTACATGTGTTGTGATTCGCAAGACGCGTAATCATTCGTTCAAAAGTAAAGTCTTCGGTGAGCCGGCATCAAAACTGTGGGTTAAAGAACCACGTCAAACGTCTAAGTATTTGCGCGGGCGCTCTTTCACTAGTAGTTGCTGTCGCCATTTGGTTGCCCATCTCAATATGATCGCCGTGGACAGGAGTCGAACCCGCAACGTCGAACTCAGCAAGGGAACGCCATATAACTCACTCATCGCAAACTGCGACATCGTGAAACGTCTAAATGACCGAAAATTCCGACGAGTCTAACAAACGGAGCGACACCCGCGAGGACGATCCCCAACTCTGCAGACAGTTAGATGAGCGGTGCCTCGCGTAACGAACTCGTCACACGAGGGCGGGGTCACAAAGTGATGACAGTTGACCCGACACGTGCTTGTCACTTGTCCGTAGCGAGAAGATGTCACTTCGCCTGTCGACTGCTTGACAGGTGCACGAGGCTTGTCTAGTGACAACGTGTCATGTGTACCCGGAGATTTTCGCAGGCTTGCGTATATGAAAACGCCCTAGGGAATAGTATTCGGTTGATTAGTAGACGGTTCCCGGTATTGTGGTCGAGTTTGAAAATCCACGACAAAATGGACATTTTCACAGCCTCGTGGGTCGACTAGCGACAAGGACAGTGTCCGGGCAGCAACTGCACAGAATGAGGCCGATCGTCCAGTTGTCGTAATGTGTCAGCGGGTGCTTTGCTTTCGGTCGTCAAATTGGGGACAGTGACACATGGCAAGTGGTCGAAAAGTGTCCTCGATATCGCAGACCTCGCATGCTGCATTGTACGTAGGACGCTCCAATTAATGTGGGGTATGTGGTAACCGCATGGCCAACGCTAGTGTGTATGCTCCACACATCCACACATGATTTTATTATCGTTAATTGTGACGTATCTGGCCAGCATGTCATAGCCATGGCTAAGCACTCACGTTATTACCGATTCGTTGCTGTACACGGACGGAAGGGAAGGTTTCCTCAGCTAAGTGTACCCTGCAAAGTTTTAGCATTAAAATATAGCTGCAGGCCGTACCAAGGAGACATATAAAATCTCATTCACTCTCAACCACTGCAATTACGGTATTGTGAGAAAACGAAAAAGAAAACCGCTTACGGGTGTTTTTTTTTTTTACATTTACAGGCCCAATTGGTTCCACACAATAGCCTGTTAAAAGTAAGTAGTGAACTCTCCTTAATTATAGACCGTATAGACGTGTATTTTCTTTTCTTTCTACGACGTGGCGGTGACGCTATACGCCTCCCCGGCCCTACGTGGGAGCGATCCGCGATCCTGCCCCTATAAAACGAGGACGGATTCCTTCAGGACCTGGATATAATCTATCTATCTATCTATCTATCTATCTATCTATCTATCTATCTATCTATCTATCTATCTATCTATCTATCTATCTATCTATCTATCTATCTATGTTCGCAAATGATGGTGGCCATTCATGCAATATCGGGCTCTGTTGCTACGATAGTGCTGTCACCGGAAGCCTTTTAATATATCGCTCTAGATAAAAGACACCCGATACGTGTAAATTGGGAAAGTCCTTGTTTAGGGTGAGTTGGTTGTGTCTAGAACAAGTGTGAGTCCCTAAATATTTATTTATTTATTTATTTATTTATTTATTTATTTATTTATTTATTTATTTTAACATACTGCAGCCTTGATAGGCTATCGCGGGAGTGGGTACAGAATACGAGAAAAATTGCAATACAACAATACAGCGCAAAATGTACAGAGCATGAAGATCAGTGGTTATTAATGTACAAAATGGGAAATCTAGGGGCTTTACTACAAACTACTGAGCGGTGAATCTGAAATCACAGAATAACGCCCCAGAGCGCCCTTATTTCGCTTATATAATTATGATTTAACTATGCATATGTCGCTTATAATTTAATCCACGCAGCTTTCACTAAGCAAGTGGAGCATATTTGAACGTTCATTCAGCATACTATGCAGTGAAACGTGAGTTCCACCGAGGTTTTATGTATGCATATATATATCCCAACTTGTACGGTTGTTCTGCTTATGCTGTAGTGGGACAGTCCGCTTCGGTCGTACAGGGATCCCCACACGGCTTTCGCCAGCTGACCCGAAGGACGTTATCAGGAAATCCACGGCATCTTCGTGCGCAGCCCTTACTCTTTCACTCATACCCTCACCCCACTAGTACATAAACGCCGAAACGTTTCATAGCATGGCATAGACAGGCATATAGTTTAGCACGGCGGTGGGAAAGAGTAGTCACGGTGAGGAGGAGGGGAAAGAGTAACGCATAGTATAGCCTTGCATTGTGTTGTATAACGAAGGGTGGGAAAGGAAAGTGGGGGTTATGTGGAGGGAAAGCAGGAGAGGGTGAGGGTGTGTGGGAATGTACAGTATAGCTTAGCAAGGGGTGTGAAAAGGAGGTGAGCGTGAGGGAGAATGACATTAGGGTGTGTAGAGATAGCAGGAGAGGGAGAGGGTGTGTCATGACGTAGGCATGTACGGTATAGCATAGCAAAGGGGTAATAAAAGAGGGTGACGATGAGCGAAATGACATGAGGGGGAAAAGGGAAAGGAGGCGGGCATCACAGCCGGACATTGCCTGCCAAGCCAATCTGAACACATGAATTTTGGACCATATCACTCATGCCACGTAACACGACGTCACAGCGAGTCACGTGAATGATCCCGCCAAAACCACGGCTAGTCACGTGAGAAATCATGTGACTTGTTGACTAAAGCGGAAGCTTCGGCGAGTTGGTTCATATCTTACAGCACCCCCCCCCCTCCCCCCCCCCCCCCCCCCCCAAAAAGAATAGTGACAAGAGAGGAGACACACAGATACAGCGCTGATCTGTGTCAGCGCTGTATTTGTGTTTCTCCTGTCTCGTCGTTTTTCTTTTATTTTTTTGCGCTGTTTATTCTTTAAGACTGAGATAAGCTTGTAGAAGCCGGAAAAAGATAGGTCGACCACAAGTTCCCCTCTTAGTCCAGCACTGAACCACTATAGTCTAGCCGCCCACATTTTTTTTTTTTTTCACGGAGGCGAAAATGCTAGAGACTCGTGTACGCCTTATAAGCGCACGTTATAGAGCCTCAGGAAGTCGAAATTTTCGGAGCCCTCCATACGGTTTGCCTCATAATCATGCTATACTTTTGGCACGTAAAATCCTATAGCTATCATTATTACTACATATAGTGGAATACGCGTAAATCGAAGTTCTGCATACACACTACCGCAACTCACAGCCATCGCAGTCGCAGTCGGTGGGACCATCGACGCCGGAAGTGTACTCTGGGAATCCCGTGGTGGTCAGGAGAGCGGACGGACTCTTCCAGTACAGGGACTCGAGCATGACGCGATCCTGCTTGCCGCCGCGGATCCACCCACAGTCAGCGTCGCCTTGGATGCAGGAAGCCACGGGCACCACTTCCGTGCTGATTTCGAACTTTGTCTTTTCTACGCACTTCTGGTTGTCTACACTAATCTCCTTGGACACCTTTGTCTCCAGCGTGAATGGCAGTGCAGGGGCAGTGACGTAGCTATGTAGAACTACCGACAGACACGTTGTACAAGGAAGACCGTTTGTTTCTTGCGGCGGGCTTGTCGAGTTACATTCCACAAGGCTTCTTACGCGGCCAGTAGTTGGGAAAGTACACAAGGAGAAGGCCTAGTGGCAGCATGTCGCAGGGGTAGAGTCCTAAGTGGAACAGTTCTGAATTCGTGGACGAGTCCTAAATGGCAGTTTACGAGTTCATTGAACTGGTGTCTAGTGCGTGATATTTCCTGGTGGTGCTTCCACGTCGGCCGACGCAGACGACTTGCAGTATGTCCTACCTCTTAGAGTATCGCCTGCTCTGGTAAATGTAGAAGAACAGTGCCCATTTATGACGAAGGGTGTCAATTCGTTAGTGCTGACTAACTGAAGGACTTTCTTGTCTACGTCTGTTTTGAATGCTGAGCATCACAGCTCACCTACGTATCCACTCGAACGTCGTACGTCAAGCAGCTTGCTGGAACCCTGCACTGCGCTTGAGCTTTGAAAATGACAGCTGCCAGAACGACGACGTGAAGACACCGAGATATGGTACGCGGGGACTCCGGTCACCAAAGCTGGAAGAAATGCAGGAGGGAACTTGCGATTTTGGCCTCACGATTCTGCCTTGTCTAGCTCCTGAACTTCAACATGTCTCTTGTGTCATGGCTTGTTGGTTCGGCTTCGCACTAGCGCCACGGAAAGTCCCACGGAACGCCGGCCGTAGTGCGCGAGTGGTACCGGTAACGTTTGGCACCGCATTGAGGACTCGTATGTACACCGCTTCTTGGTATCCTTATTTCTGTTTCCTTAACACGGTCGTGTCCTTGTACCATTCAGCGCCTTGTGGAAATTCGGCACTCCTCAAGCGTCGTTGCCACTGGACTGCGACTTCTAAACTTCCAGTCGACCGACTTCCGGTGGTGTTACAAAGCTTCCCGTCTTTATCGAGCTAGGTGACACTGTTAATGTTCAACACCAGTCATTCATCTTCGGTTCAGTGCTTTTCCGTTTGACGCTGCATATGTATCAGTTCCCAAAGCGTTACAAATGATCCACGACTGAGCACCGCGACGGACTTTGCTGGCCACTCCTCCGACTTCCAACTTCTTCAAAGACTTGCCTAAGTGCTCAAGAACGTGCACGCACTCTTGACAGTCTCGGCAAGTTTCGCGGTCCTTCGAAACCCTTCCAAACTTAACCGATACTACGTCTCGATTTCTGACGTTGTGGCGGAGGAACTTTCTCGAGAGTCCACAGTCCTGCAAGACGTGCAGCTTGTCACGATCTACACTCACGCCGAACCGGCCTTCACATGTCATTCCTCACGAACACGACTTCATAGCGCACTCCGGTGGTTCTCCTTGAACCTCGTCAACACGTCCCTCGATGCCAACGAAGTCCCCAAACCTGGACATAGGTAGGCCACACCGGTCGCCTCACGTAAGAAGTTCGCCGCCGTGGAAGACTCCGCAGAGCGTCGGGACCACGCTATCCGTCGACCCAGACCCCCGCTCGACGAAACCGACGGCACCAGCGGCACCTCGAAAGTAAAAAAACTCAAACCCGATGGCCCTAGAGCGACCTCCGACGTCCGGCTCGATCTCCACCCACGGTCGAAGGTCTTTGTCGCACCTCGCCCTCCCGATCGGGCCCGACTGTATATGGGGCGGGCTGGGTTCTGTACGGACACCCCCTCCTTCCCTCGGTGGCCGGGTGCGTGTGTGCGTCTGTGCCACTAGCAAGAAGCTGCCTGGAACCTTCATTTATTTCCTGGTCCCGTTTACGTTTCACTTCCACACCTCTCCGTTAACGTAGTCCTCTCCCACCGCCTCCTCTTTCTAGTAGTGGTACCGTAACTCCTGTGCCTGTCGATCACACAAACGTACGGACCCGGAGGGTCAGACCAATGCTACCCCAACCGAAAAGAGTGTCAGACCTGTATGTGTACTGCTAGCAACTTCATTTGCTTCACACTGCAGTTCGCGCTCAGTTCGCGCTTTTGTTTTACGTCGTGCCTCATTAAGTCATTTCTTCTTCGTCAATGACCTCCCCCTCTGCTATTCACACACACGCACAGTAGCTTGTGCAACCTTCAGCTAGAAGTACAGAGGCACACGCAAACACATGTACGTACGTACGAACTCACAGACGCACACTTTAGGGGGAAGGGCACAGATCCATACTTTATTTCCATAACTGATTAATAAAAAAGCGCCGGTCGTTCCGTCGTGAGTGGGCGGGTGTGCGGGGGACGCCCCTTTCAAGGCCGCTGCACCGCGGCTCGAACTGACGACCCTCGCCTTCGTGTTTCTAGCCCGGGGAACGCGACCCTGGGCACCGTTGTTTCTGCGTAGCCCGTCCCGCCGGTCAGCTGTCGATGGTGAGGGTGCTTCCCGGAAGGAAGAGAAGCGAAAACAAAGGCGGGGAAAGAAATTCGTAATGGCTCCACGTAACACGCGCGCCACTCCTACCTCGGCCCGGGGCCGTTGGCAGTTCGATCGCTCAACCGTTATGCGGTAACACTTTGTGCCGTGAAAGTATATACACACTCCGCATGTAATTTGCTACACCAATAACCGGAGCTTGTCTGTGTGTGTGTGTGTGTGTGTGTGTGTGTGTGTGTGTGTGTGTGTGTGTGTGTGTGTGTTAGTGACGGCATATATCGTACGGTCACGTCGTTGGAACGGCGAACAAAACAGCTATAAGGCCAGTTCCACGCCGTTGAAGTCTGTGTAAATAGCTTAGCTGGGGGCAAGGGTATCAAGTTCACTATCCCTATCTTGTAGAGCTATCATTTATCAATATCGCTATCATACAGCAGTGGGCTGAGGTATGAGTTGGCGGTAGTCGTAGTAGTAGTAGTAGTAGTAGTAGTAGTAGTAGTAGTAGTAGTAGTAGTAGTAGTAGTAGTAGCAACGGCTGTCGACGATGACACTACTGATTAAGATGACGTAAAGCCACACGTCACATGGGATCTTGTCTTTTTTAACAGCGGAGCTAATTAGGTGGCCTACCATGTCCGCCGTCCCCTATGTCCGCTCTCACGCTTAAGGCAAAAGCTGACCCGCTCTCGCCTTTGACCCACTGCCTACAGTGCTACGTGATGGTGATTGTGCGAAGGACGATAGAGGAGGAAATAAAGAAAGCAATTAATTAATTAATTAACGAACGTCTCGGGTTGCGAAGGTGAAAGGGGACACGCGTTTGCCCTTGAGCCACTCACCAGACCTTCGCCCTTAGCTCATTGCTATATGATAATGACTAGTGATAATAATAGTGCTATACGTAAAAGTGATAGTGAACACCGTTGCCCTGTATGCGACGAATATAATTTTTGTTTTATTTAAATGCGAGGACATGAGAAGGTAGGCTATGTTAGAGCCGGCTACACATACTGTACAGGCGTGGAAACTGGCATTAATTTTTCAACCGGATCTTTCGCAATGGACAGTTGCCGCGCCCGCGGCTCAGTTCTGCGCCTTCGGCCGAGGGAATTCGAGGAGGCGAAGAAACTTTGGCTGTGCTCCAATTCTGGACAGGGTACCTTGACAGCTTCAAAGAAAGCTTCGCGGTCCAAGTCGTCCGAGCAATGGAACGCGCCCGGATAACGTTTGCGCGACGAGAAACCATCTCGCGTCGACAAAAGAAAGCCGAAGAAAACGCTCATATTCTTCGTTAATTTTGCTTACTTTGTGTTCCAGCAAAAAAAAAAATCACAGCATATCCACGGGGTGAATGATGATGAGTGGGCGAAGCTCCGGAGAGAATCATCGGTAAACCGTGAACCTTCCGTGTAATTCGCCCAGTCGATCATCATGTAAAGACGTCTTACGCAGCCCCATACCCAGGCCGGAACGCGCACCGCGTTTGCCGACGCCATCACATGACTGCCGAGAGAGTATAAGGCGGAGAGGCCACAGCGTCTTACACCAGCTTCTTACACGGGCCGTAACGCGCTAGCACAAACGCGTTAGAAACGCGCAGTCTTTCGTTAATGTTGGGCATTTACTGTCATCGTGGTGCTTGTGTCCATGTGCGCTTCGTGGCGTAGTGGCTAGCGCCGCGCGGTCGGAAGCGAGGGGTCCCGTCTCGGAAACGAGACGAGAAATGGAGATGACGACACAGAATGCGTACAGCGCCATCTAGTGTATCGTCACCCAACTGCAGTTTGCATGCATCTCTATGGGACAGCGCCATCTATTGTATGCTAAGGGACGCTACTGGCTACGCAGGATGCATCGACAACCGAGAACCGCCCGGGTGATGCCATAAGGAGCTTCGCCCCTAAAATTTCGATGCAGCTCGCGCTTAAGAAAGCGCCTATTTGCGAGCAGACGATCACTCCGGCGAGGTTTGTGGATATTCAAGCAATCCTCGCAACCGCCATCTTGTTTGGACAGCAAAGTAGCCTGCATCGTTTTTGTCTTCGCATACCGTCTTCGCGAAGCTGTTAATTTTATCGTCTACGGGAGAAATGGAATGGGACTTAAGATGGCCGATGTTACGTAGCTGTCTATTTAGCCGTCTACCGGGAGTATTGGAATACACCCCTTGTTCTCTCTGAGAACGTGACACCAGGGGTGAAAAGAAAAAAGTACGCAGCTTCCGCTAGGTCGCGCAAGGCCAGATAACATCGAAGCTGGCCGATAGCTTACTGAAATAGGTCACTTGATAGTTATGTCATTTTGGCTTGAACGCGTTACATCGCGTTGCGTGACTTTGGCGGGCGTGACATTGCGTTAAGTGGTTTCAGTGGCAGGAACATGTCACGTGACATTTTGTTATGTGATTTTGGCGGGGACATGTCACGTGATCAGCCAAAATCTCGCAACAAAATGTCACGTGACACGTTTCCGCCACTGAAATCACTTAACGCAATGTCACGCCCGCCAAAGTCACGCAACGCGATGTCGCGTAACGCGTTCTCGCCAAAATCACGTAACGCAGTGTCACGTGGTATTGCACGATGCCTGACAAATTACGGCTAGCTTAAAGGGGTCGTGAAAAGAATTTGGAGATGCCGGTTTGTAATTTTCACTGCTTCAATACGCATTTGACAAGCCGATTCCGAAATATTTCGGCGAAATATTCAGTGCACACTTAACAACGCGCGTTTTAAATCTCAGCTTTCTTGCGCTCCCGAAACGACTATGCGACACTGCCGGCCGGCGTGGTACTATTTGGTGACGTTGAGTTAAGATATTTTTAAGTTCAAAGGCACAATGAACTCGCGTTTGCTCTAAAGGAATCGATTTACTTGAAAGCTAGAAAGGAAGAACATACTTGGAAACCGTGCGGTGCCACCATTCGGAAGAAAAGTGGCAGCACGGTTTGCTTTCCCATGGCCTCCGAGGGCGCGCCAATCTCGGAGGTATGACGGCTACTAAGATGACGTCATCTGCAGAGTTGAGGGGAACGCGCGCAGTGAAACCAAAACCGCGTTTTTTATCGCTCCAAACCAACGCACACGGTGCAACGGAACAATGCATATTGTTGATTGGAGGGTCAGGATCCCGAATACGCACTTAGTACAAAAAGTTAAGAAAACGTTTCACGACCCCTTTAAACAGCTCCGCTGTTAAAACGAAAGGGAAGGAGTCAAGGGCTCGTTTATTTGTTAGAACAAATGATAATTAACCAACAAACAATGAAGCCTAGGAAAGCACAGGAGAAGTTATTGCAGTTCTTAACTGTAGTATTGTAATTAGGGAGCAAGCAGAAAGGAATTAAAGTGGACGAAAGGGCAAACCTGCCTTCGGTGGGAACCGCGAACCCACGACCTTCGGATAATGAGTCATCCAAAGGTCACGTTATCCGAAGGTCGTGGGTTCGGTTCCCACCGAAGGCAGGTCCGCCTTTTCATCCACTTTAATTCCTTTCTACTTTGCTCAACAATTACTATACTGCAATTAATAACTTCAATAACTTCCTCTGTGCTTTTTCCTAGGCTTCATTGTTTGTTGGTTCATTACGCTGTTCGCTGTTAAAAGTGGCACGACAGACTTTTTACGGTTAGCTTAACAACTTGGCTGATAGAAACCTGCTGCAAGGAAATCAGCAGCAGCAGGAGGTGCGATCTGGAAGCGCTCACCTTGCATTCCAATGGCCTAGTGTGGCGTGACTCACCGGCCGCTGGCCGTCGCGGTGGTCACGTCCCCGTCGCGCCTTCCCCCACAACCACCGCCGCCGCCGCCGGGACACGCTCGCTGACCGCAGCCCAGCCGGTACCGTGCCGGAGCCTGCGAAAAACAGCGGTGGCCCGCCACGGCCTCGTGAACACCGGGTCAAGGAACCGCACCAGGCTACAGTGCTGTCGGGGTGGGGAGAGATTGATTGATTGACTCATTGAACAACAGCACGCCTTACCCTGTTTCGCAAATTGTATCACTGCCTTTGCCCTGAAGGCTCCCTGCAACACATTTGAACGTGGTCAGAGAACGGTGCCCATCAGTCGCGGAAGCTCTTGTAAACGTGATTGATTGATTGATTGATTGATTGATTGATTGATTGATTGATTGATTCATTCATTCATTCATTGATAGCACTCCTCACCCTGTTTCGTAAATTCTATCACGGCTTTCCCTTAAACGGTGCCCTGCAACAAATTTTGTACATGGTCAGAGAACGGTGGGAATCGGGCGCGCAAGATCTTGTGAACGCTATTGATTGATTGATTCAGCAATAGCACATCTCATCCTGTTTCTCAAATTCCGTCACCGCCTTTGCATTAAAGGCGCCCTGCAACACATTTTGAACATGGCCAGAAAACGATGCCGATCAGCCGCGGAAGCTCTTGGGAACGTGACTTATTTATTTATTTATTTATTTATTTATTTATTTATTTATTTATTTATTTATTGAGCAGTAGCACGCCTCGCCTTGTTTCGAAAATTCTATCACTGCCTTTGCCTTAAAAGGTGCCCTGCAACACATTTTGATCGTGGTCAGAGAACGATACCCATCAGTCGCGCAAGCTCTTGTGAACACGATTGATTGATTGATTGATTGATTGATTGATTGAACAACAGCACGTCTCACCTTGTTTCGCAAATTATATCACCTCTCTGCCTTAAAAGGTGCCCTGCAACATATTTTGAACGCGGTCAGAGAACGGCGCCCATTAGTCGTGGAAGCTCTTGTGAACATGTGAGCCACGTGCTGATGCACTGTACACACCGGGGAATTTGCAGTTCGGTGTTCTCGAATGCAGCTGCAAACAGCCTCCTCTCCTTCGAACATGCGATGTCACAAGTAGCACTACACTCCGTTTCAAACTTCAGGCGCAACGCTGTGAAAGCTACGCAAGTGGTCCGTAAAGAAAAAGAAAAGGAGAGGTGTATCACTGCGACAAACAAGGAAATAAAATACAGACTCATATATTTCGATTGTTTTCCCAGCAATGAGTGCTGTCAAGCTGACGAGCAATGTACTATGACTTAATGCTGTCAGTGTTGCACATATTGCTTTTCGCTCACCGTCAAGCAACGCGCTACTTTCTGGTCGCGGAAGTAAACAGCGTAGACACGAGCACTATAGCCTTGACAGCGTCGCACCTGATGTATGAAACGGAGTATAACTACGTTGTTTGACACATCTTTTGTGTGTGTGTGTGTGTGTGTGTGTGTGTTGTAAAGAAAGGCACATTTTGTTTGTTGGTTTCACTGAAAACGAATACGTGAGGCATTACTAAGGATTTTTTTCGGAGATTGTTAAATCACGAATGCTATATTTCTGCCTCAAAGAGACACAGTCGGTGCTGCTTGAGACAGTCGTTTGTTGAAAGAAACGCAGGCGATTTCCAGCTATGTATTTGAAACAAAATTTGCAAATTCCTTGGTGAGCGCAGCGCAGTTAAATTTGGTTCACATGTTCATAGGAGCCTTCACGAGAGATTGGCACCGTTTTCTATGTGGAAAAAGTGTTGCTGCATCTCTTTACCAGTGCCTTCATATCGCGGCCTCGTTACGTACCACATAGTATTGACAGGCTTTATAAAGTCAGAAATCAAACGGTAAACGGTAACACTTTCAGCGGTTGTTTTTCCCCCAGAACTTCGCATCAATGAGTGGCATTTCCGCCATCAATGGTAACAAATTGCTTCGCTAGGTGCTAGCTCACCTTGTTTACTCCGGAAAAATTTAAATATCGTGTCTATTAGGTTTTCGTAGTTCTACGGCTATCGTTAGCCAAGGTTTTATATCCAGGTTTATTAACAAATTATTTTCTTCGTTTTCATTTGCTAGAAATCTATTGTATAATGTATTGGATAAGACTGGGTAACTAAGGATTAATAAAGTATTGCACTGTCACCTTTCCGTTGGTGAATCGCATTGCCGTTCTTCCGCTTCCTTCTCTAATTCTGTCGGGCACAATAAATAAATAAATAAATAAATAAATCCGCAGAATTTAATGTGAACAACCTAGGTGATTGGCTACTGTTTAGGAAATCAGCCTATTTATCAACAGTTGACGAACGTGAGCTGCAACCTGACTAACGTGAAATCATATGATGGTGTTAATTGAGACGTAAAACCGCACGAATCGTTATCATTAACTCGAACTTCTTGGCCAGCCCGTTTATAATTTTCGAAAAATACGCGCTATACACTCTTCCACAGGTTTTATATATTAAAAAAAAGAAAAAGGTGTGGTTGACCTTTCTTTCGTGGGAATCGGTCGTCGCACGAAAGTGGACGTATCGTCATAGTAGTTGCAGCGTTATTGTCACGTCAAGAAATACAAGTGCTTAAACTGGAAGCTGTACACCTGGCAACACTGGACGCCCAGGTTCTAGATCGCGATCGCGGAATTGTCTGCTAGCGCTAAAGCGTTAGAAGTTCAGAGGCTGTCGCTGATGTTGCTGTCGGGCCCAGAAAACAAGCATTTTACCTGCAACGCGTCCACCTACGAAAAGTCAGTGCTGCACACTGTGCTACGGGAAGTCGACAAGAACACAATAGCGAAGTCATCATGATCATCATCAGCCTGTCTACGCCCACTGCAGCGCAAAGGCCTCTCCCATAGATCTCCAATCATCCCTGTCACTTTGCTAACTGGGCCCAATTGATACCCGCAAACTTCCTGATCTCATCTGCCCACCTAACTTTCTACCCCCCCCCCCCCCCCTGCCACGCTTGCCTTCTCTAGGAATCCACTGTGTTACCCTTAATGACCAACGGTTGTCTGTTCTTAATTTGTATTAATATGTCTCTAACACGCGTTTGTGATATTGATGTCATGCGCTGTTAAATACCTGCCCGGAAGTCAGCTGCTACAGGCGTACTGCTTCGCAATGTAATAGTGCGCCGAAATTTCTCCTTTTGCGATATTTAGAGCTACCGATCACATATATTCACATTGAAAACGACCGCTAAAAATAGAAGCCATAAGCCCTCCTTACACCTTGCGTCGCATGTTTATTGCGCTGGTAACGCGATGTTCAAGTGCATGTTGGCCCCGCCACGGTGGTGTAGTGGTTATAGCACTCGGCTACTGATCCGAAGGTCGCGGGATCGAATCTCGGCCGCGGCGGCTGCATTTCGATGGAGGCGAAATGTTGAGGCCCGGCGCTGTGCGATGTCAGTGCACGTTAAGAACCCCAGGAAGTCGAAATTTCCGGAGACCTCCACTACGGCGTCTCTCATAATCAGAGTTGGTTTTGGGACGTTAAACCCCACAAATCAATCAATCAATACCTCGATTATAATGGTCATCACCCGCGACTGTACAAGTAGGGGATATATTTTAGGACAGAAAAGGAAAAAAAAAATGGCAGTCGCCGTCCTGACGAGGACGAGTCCACTTGTCGAAACGTTGGCTCCAGCGACACTCCCTATTCTCCATCGTCTTTAGCGATCTGTTCATCGATTCAAGCCTCCATCGTCCCCTGAACTTCTAATACACATTAAAGCTTTGTACACATTACGGGCATGTATAAATGTTAGTGTAATGTGTACAAGTGCAGTTCAGTATTTTTCTTGTTAAAGGGGCACAAAGGCGAAAGCGATTTTACTCATATTGGTAAATCACTTTTCCCCACATTGACAGACAGACAGACAGACAGACAGACAGACAGACAGACAGACAGACAGACAGAGAACCTTATTGGGCCCTGAGGAATTGCGTTGGAGGAACTCTCCGGTAAGGTTCTCTGTCTGTCTGTCTGTCTGTCTGTCTGTCACTTGGTGAGCTAGAAAATGCGCAAGAAGGAAATACGAGTGGCGCCGCCTGCTCGCAGGTTTCCGCACTAATCCGCATAACGTCATAGGTCCCTGGGAGCGTGTACAAAGGCCATCATAATTATTTAACGATAAAGGAGATATACCTTGCTTTCTAAGGAACCCAGAAACTTAATTAACACGGCGTATTCGATACAATCTGCCGAAAATACGAAAAAAAGTGGGGGTGGGGGGAGGGGGGTGGCTTACGTTCGTGACGTTATCTCCTCGGCGTTACCACGCGAAATTGAAAGATGAAACTTTGACGTTTGCATTTTTGTTATAATTGTGAAAATAAGTTAACGAAATTAGCGACAACAAAGTTCCCAAAAATATTTTCTCAGTCTAAACAAACTATGGTATTGTACTTTAAGTGTGCCTTTAAGCAAAATGTGGGACAAGAAAGGGCACATCCATCTTTAACGAAGCTGTAACATCCGCATTGACGAATTGACAAAAAAAAAAAAAAATTCCGAAGGTCATCACAAAGTGGCATCGAATTTTATTGAAACATTGTAAATACTGAAATCGTCAAACTAGAAGAAAAGCTCAGGGGAGGATGGAAGATGAAGGGTTTAATCGATGAAAAGATCGCTGAAAACGATGTTTAGAACGGGAAACGTCACTGGAACCAACGGTTCGACAAGTGGGCTTGTCTTTGTCAGGGCGGCAACTTGTCGAAACGTTGACACCAGCGACATTCCGTGTTCTCCATCGTTTTTAGCGATCTGTTCGTCGAAATCATCAAGTGGCATGAAAAAGATATGAGCATCAAACGACCATCAAATGTATTTCGAGTAACCTAACTACGAAGCAACGTTTCAAACTGCGTTACGAGAGTAGACTCAACCATATGTATGCTAGTAGTCCATTCCACGTTTCGACCTCGCCTGATTTATAATGATTCCATACTACATGAAGTTTGCATATCAGTAACTGAGTCACCTTTATATATATATATATATATATATATATATATATATATATATATATATATATATATATATATATATATATATATATATATATATATATATATACGGTGCGAATCGGGCTATGAGGCTTTGAATTATCATCAAGAAGGTCTAATCGCTAAACTAGAAAGAATTCAAAGCCTCATAGCCCGATTCGCACCGTATATATATATATATATATATATATATATATATATATATATATATATATATATATATATATATATATATATATATATATATATATATATATATATTCTAGTTTAGCGATTAGACCTTCTTGATGATAATCTTAGTTGCACGCCGAAACGCAAATAAATAAATAAATAAATAAATAAATAAATAAATAAATAAATAAATAAATAAATAAAGAAGGAAAGAGAGAGAAAGAAAGAAAGAAAGAAATTGTGCATGAGTGCTTGGTGGGTAATGCAGGTATACGGTCAGCAGAAAATGGTGAAGGTTGCAGCATCGAGCCACCACCACTTGATAAGTGACACAACAAATCTATTAGTGGCATAAGTGATGGGTCATACCATCAATACATTGACACCCCTCCCAATTACGCCATGATTAAGGATAAAAAGAAGAGCTTCGCTGTTCGACTGTTCCCACGGCGTCGAAGTGACTTAATTGAATGTAATTTTCTCGTCCTACTGCGGCGCATGCCTGCACCGCAGCTGCTGTTTAACGCACAGCAGTCCATTAGCAGCTTTTTTTTTTTTTTTTGGTCATTCAAACGAAGTGTCCTACGTACAACATCTTTAGTGTTCCCAATATAAACAGCGTTGTAGAACGGCATTTATGTCAACTTTGCCGCAATACAGCGTTGTACTTCGACAAAGCACACTATAAGAATGGGAAGGGGCGACGAGATGTCAAGCGGTTGTGCAGTGAAACTGACAGTTTGGCGAGCTGTCATATAGGTACTCGTGGTGAAATTTGTAGACAGAGTCGCAGAGAAAAGAGACAAACGACCGCTCTCTCGGCGTCACTGTCTACTGTGCGAGCTACAAATGTCACCACGACTGTCAGCTTGTCAAGAGTCGTTGTGCGCACCTTCGCCCTCAATCACAGACGCTTGGACATGCTATACAATTACCACTACCAGTATAATCGCCCGCCGTCGAAAAAAACAATACCGTTGCGACCGGTGCGTAGAGTTTCTGCGGCCTTGAAATATATTGAATATAAACGTGCGCGACGATAGCGCTGCGATTCGGTTTTGCGAGAACTTCGAATACTCCGAATAGTATAAATGTTAGGCGCGAATCGCGAGTGTAATAGCAAACGCTCTTCGAGAAATGTTGCAAAATTAGATATCTGCACACCCTCCAGAACTTTGTCTCTCGTACTTTTCTGCTTTCGTACTTTTGTCACTTCGTTCTCGCTTCATTTTACCGCAGCTCTAACGAAGTGTCCGGAACAAAAACAGCTTCAGTTTCACAGCCGTCGCTTCGAACTCATATGAGGGAATTAATCTATTAACGAGTGAGATATTCATCATGAAACAGTGTCTGCCGTGGAACAAACTTTCCTCTCCCGCCATATTTTTATTTTGTTTTGGTTATATTGAGCAGCGATGAATTGATGTAGCATGACGAATAATGCCGATGTTGTGACAGTGACGTGCCGGTCACGTGACGGGGACTTGACGGTACCATTTGACGTTTGTGTGAGTCTAGCCTGAATGTAAGAGTAAACTGTAGGTAATTAAAACATTATGAACGAAGCACGGCTACGTTCTTCGGGACAATGTGCATTTCCTATATTCCGGCTCACGCACGCCTATGCACGTCGTTCATAACCACGCCTGCACCGAAGCTCCGAACTTGTGACGTCATCCTTTCCTGATTGATGATAATCACGCGCGCCTTAAACTGACCACGCCAAAAGAGAGGGAACAAAAGAAATAAACACAACGTGCAGCACGTTGAAATGAGCACGCGGCAGGGCGTATTGCGCGCAGGTCACTGAACTCTTGCAGTGCGTGCTCAAGACCGGACAGCTATACACTGGAATGATTCAAGTGTTTACCTTTGGCACGTTCCCCTGTCGACTCCTAGAAGTTGCGTCTCCGAGGCGTCCTCGAGAACCTGTCAAACTTCGCTTGCATCCGAAGCGGTAGTCCTGTCACGTTGGACGCACAGGGACGCCCCGGAATCACGCTCAAACCAAAGGAGGCTGTCTAATCACGTGCACTTTCGGATTCGTGAAACGTCACGACGTGCATACGCTGTGTGCAGCAGTTCCTTTTTCGTTCAAAGCCAGCTCGCATCGAAGAAGGCCAACGTCATCCTTGAATCCTTGAAGCAGTCCACGGCCCAAGGCACGTTGCAGAAACGAACCGAGCGCCAACGTGCTGCGCGCGCCCGCCCGCGTGTAGCTGCAGCTACCGCGCCGTGCTCGGCGCAGTGTTAGGCCTAGCGAGCGGAAGCCACGGCCACTTGCTTCGGATGTCGCTGAACTGTACCGCGGTACGGTCAGCTGGACCGAACGCGGGCCTTTCGCCCATTTCATTTTCTGTCGTTTATTTCGTATCTATCTTTTTTTTTTCTTTTCGGTCATGCCTTTCTGGCAGTACGCTTGGTGGTTTAGGGCCCACACGAAAAAGAGAGGAAAAAAAAGAAATGTTTGGGGAGAGTGGAGTAGGCAAAGACAAAAAGCGAGACCTCTGGTTGGGGGGTGGAAAAACACGAAGCTCCTGGGGAAGTACAGCGGCTGGGGGGGAATCCGCGGTGCGAATCGAGGTCAACTGTTCGCTCATTGGCCGCAGTACGGGAGGCACGTACGCGGCTCACGTGTCGTCATGGCAACCACGGTAGCCTGGGGAAGAAAGGGGAAGAAGGGACGCGCAGTCAGAGCGTTGACGCGCCCGCTTTCCCTCCATCCCCTTTTTTGTTTTTCCCCTTTGCTTCCCTAAGAGCACGCATGCAGTGCCTCGAGCCACGAGTAGACCACGGGATCCCGTCCCGAATCTGGATATACGCGGTTTGTTTGTAGTACAGCAGAGGCAGTGACTGCGGCACGCAGTTACAGTGCGCACAAGAAGAAAGCGAGTCGTGTGTTCTGTTGGTTCGGGTTAGTCGTATATATGCGCGCGCCGTTTCAGCAGGCGTCTGCAGTGTGCCGAGTAATTAAGAATGGGGAAGCAATAAGTGTGTACACGGCGTGAATCAGCGTTCGAGATTTAATTCCTCGTAAATCATCTATCGAAATGAATAGTTTTCATGGCATGCAAAAGTTGGCAGCCGGACGAAGAAGTGACCCTGCATGGCTTGACGTTCGAACCGGGACCGGCGTGGTTCCAGAATGATAGCCCTGTTGTCTTCCTTTAGGCTCTGCCCTCTTCATTCGAAGCCCAATTAAGTTCAATCGTCCATTGCATGCGCAATAGAACGAAGCCATAGGCACTTACGGTTTTCGCGACTTGGCTCTCCCAAATGTTCCTCTCCCAAATAAAGCACAACACGTGGTCGACCGAGCACTGTATGTTAAACAAAACCGTTTTATTTATAAAATCGTGTCGCTGTCCCAGTACCACATCCCTCAAAGCCGCCTCAATCCCGTATCCCTTTTTCCCCTTTTCTCTTTGTTAAAAAAAAGTACTGCGAACACAGGAGTTTGCAGCAAAGAAACTTGGCGATTCACAAACACCAGCCGACCCCATAAACGCTGGTCACGTACCCGATAGGGCAGCCACGCGGTTCTCTGTCCGCTCTGTCCATCGCTCCAGGTCGGCCACTCCAGATATGGTGTCCCGCTCCGGATTCATCGAAGTGAGACGGAAATCGCCTTTTTTTTTAACTTCCGTGGGTCGTGCTTTATTTTTTATATCTTTAACATGGTCCCACTTACAGACCCGGTAACCACAGCGCGTGCTATAGCTGACAAGAAATTTGTGTAGCTTAAAGAGGCACTGAAACCAAACTACTCGCCGACTTCTACTTCGAAATAGATTCCTTGCACTGTCCGGAGGTAAAGGCGAAAAGAATTTTTCAATCTTGATTCGGGCAAACAGAAGTTATTTAACTCACAAATTCGAAATAAATTCGAAAAGTAGAGGTATAAGCAGATGCATTTCCCGCTCCAACAATCGCGTAGAAACGTACAAACTTATTCATTTGCAATTTTCTTTCTGCAGTTGTCGCTTCACTTTGGCTACGTGTTTGAAGTAGGAATATATTTTTGAAGGCTCGCGCGAAGGGCGGTGGCTCGGATGATTTTGAGGTTCAATTCTGGCTCGACTTGTATGCGACTACAGACGAAAATGAAATTATATGATAAGGTATGCGTAGCATGTTTAACTCCTACAGTACAGTCAACATCACTCAGGTGATCCACATAATCGACGAACTTATACCTCTTCGATATTCCAAGTTCTATCTACCATATTTTCTCCCCACCTTCCTTGTCCGTTTTTGTGCTTTGTGCGAGATCGTGAGCTGCGTCCAGCTCTCCTCTACACTTCAAACCTCTCTCTCCTCCTCATTTTCATGTTTGAGTCCGCTCTGTACCGGTGGATGGTAGACAAAGATCCTTATCATTTGGTTAGCCACCTCGCATTGTTCAGTCACTTACTTCTCACTCTTTTTACAGCAGGCAGAGTAAGTTTTAAGGCGGCGATGCGGGATAGTTGCTTGCCGGATCTCGCAGTCATTGCTGTTAGCGCAGGTGAACACACAAGGACGTCGCCATCCTGACGAAGACAAGTCCACTTGTCGAAACGTTGG
The DNA here is from genome assembly GCA_013339685.2 of Hyalomma asiaticum. NCBI lineage: Eukaryota > Metazoa > Arthropoda > Arachnida > Ixodida > Ixodidae > Hyalomma > Hyalomma asiaticum. The sequence goes on from CM023487.1 coordinate 21,161,521, forward strand.
CTCCTGCGACATTCCCTGTTCTGAATCTTCTAAATCGTTTTTAGTGATCTGCAGTTCAAGGACACAAGGAGAGACACAGTTGGACCTGTGTGCCTGTGTGTTCGTCTGCGCTAACAGAAATGACTGCGAGAGCGAATTTGTTACTACTTTTTTTCAAACGAAGATTGCTGGGCCTGCAGAACTTGGCATCGGCATTGCCCTCACGAATACGGCCGTTATCGTGAAAGCAGTGCGCGCGCGGTTGTTTCTTCTTTTACGCTACGAGTGTTCTGAGCGTAGCGTACTGTACGTCTGAGCCATGTGAATCCCTGGGATATTCTACGAAAGAAAGAAAGAGAGAAAGAAATAAGGAAGAGAAAGAAGGAAAGGAAAAGAAAGGAAGGAAACAAAGAAAGAAAGAGAAAGAATGAATGGAAGGAAGTAAGGAAAGGGAGAAAGAATAAAGAAGAAAAATGAAGAAAGGAAAGAGAGAAAGAAAAAGTAAGCAAGGGAAAGAAAGGAAAAAGATGAAAAAAATTGATGAAGAAAAGGAAGGAAGGAAGGAAGGAAGGAAGGGAGGGAGGGAGGGAGGGAGGGAGGAAAGGAAATGAAAAGGAAGAAACGAAATGAAATGGATGAAGGAAAAGAAAGCAAGCAAAGGAAAGGGAAGAAGTGAAAAGAAAGAAGGAAGGAATGAAATGAAAGAAAGGAAGAAATTAAAAAAGGGGGAAAGAAAAAGAAAGAAGGAACAGAAAGAAAGAAAAATGAAGGTAGGAAGGATAGAAAGAAAAGGCACGCGCACGCTAAGCTTCGGTTGCCCCCACTTTGCCGGTAGGAAAAAGGCTGTTCATCTTTTTTTTTTTTCCTTTCAACACGCCCAGATATACATATTTGAAGTACGTTGAATCCACAAATTCTGCCATGGTCAGACATTTTTGTAATGCTGCAATAAGTTCCAACAAAGGGTGTCTAATCTCTCTAATATAGTGCAATGTGGACGCCATCATTTCTCTGTTCCCTCGTACGCAGTTTACATGAAGTTTTGGACAGCAACAGCACAAGCACATGTGTTGGCGAAGAGGTGTACATCGCGACGTTGATATCCGCCGTTACATTACGGCCACTTTAGAGAGAGTAAAATGACGTTCTCTACACGCATAAAGTAGAGATCTACACGATAAGCGCTCAAAAGAAAAAAAAAGAGAAAGCTACAGCGTTAACTCGGTAACTTCTGTTTTACCGTCTCGCTTCCTCTGTACGCACGTGCTTGTACTTCCGGTGGTTTAAAAGACAGGTGCTTTATGGTCGACCGTACATAATGGCGCTCATATAAAACGCGATCGCATGCAACGGTGCCGAATGATAAATGAAGGGCACATTTCTGCCGAGGTTTTTATGTTGTTGTATACCTGGTTTGTGTGCCTGCGTTGTATAGCTGCCTCATTCGTATCTTTCTCTTTCTTTTCTTTTTCTTTTTAGCAAAGGGTCGCGGAAGCACGCTTCCTGAACGCAAATCATCCCTGGCATTTCGTCGCACCCCGTCTCTTCACCGCATTCCCCTAAAGTGCGTTCTGTTGTTCGCTGGCGGTATAACGAAGGCAAATTTAATCGGGCGTGGTGGTGGACGGCTGTGCGCGTCGAAAGTGCGACTTACACAATGCCCCCCTCCCCCCTTCTTCCTCTCAACCCCTCCCAGCAACCCCCCCCCCTTTTTTTTTTTTTTTTTTGCTCATAATTTGCGAGAGTATAGCGCAACGCATGACTGTGTTAGTAGAGAAGGACTACGTCTACTCCCGTACTCACATCTCGTCCGCACCTTCATCGCCCCCTCCCCCCTCCTAACGCACACGCGCACCACGTGACAAAACACACCCACGCCATTTCTCGGAACGAACGTTTCACTTGATGTTCTGTTGTCGTTTTCGCGGTCATTCTGGACTCTCTTATGAGTTGAACCCCCACCCCCTTCTGGCGCATTTGTAAAGAGCATTTATTATGTCGTTGACTTTCTTCTGCGCGCAGTGCGAATTAATTACGGCGTCGTTAGCCCTAATCATTTCGCCCGCTCGTTTTCTCTCGACTCCCCGCTTTTGTAAGTATTACAGTGCAGCAGCCCGACAGCTGATAGCTGACGCATTTGCGAATGCGGCTCATACGCCCGAGTATTATCTTCCAGCCAATCAGACACTCATCGCTTATCACCTGATAGCCTTCTGAAACATTCGTATTTTCTGCGTCAGTTCGGACGCTTGCCACAGTACAACTCTGTGGCTGTGCATTTATATACTGACGTCGTCTGCTTATGACGTTTACGTCGTCTGTTTTGTGAGGTCAGCATGCTGTATGTCGGGAAGCGGAGTCACCACTGGCAAAATGAAGCGACGACTACCGCATTCTCAATGATGCGGTTTTACTGAGAACGAGGAAATAAAACGTATAATGCGAAAATCGTATCAATCCTGCGAGATAGAGAGAGAGATAGAGATAAGAATTTTACGGAAGGCGGGGAGATTCACCGGTAGATGCTATCCAGTTTGACACCCTGCGCTGCGGAGGCGGTAAGGGTGTGAAAAGACATTGTGCCTATAGAGTGATGACCGGGGAAAGCAAAAGAAGCAATCCTATTCTCCTGGAATATGCAATGAGCGGGATCGTATGTGTAAACGAGGTATCACTCGTTGATTTGCTGACGACATTTCCTTCGCTTTACGAAGCGCCACCAAAAAGTGATTGCCTCCGGTGGAAATTTCCGATATTGGCACATGTTCAATAATGAGCTTGTCAGTACAAAACTTTCGCATTGTTGCAGTATGTCACCGTTGTGGTGCGCACGCACTGCGCGGTCGTGCAATGCATAGTTTAGTTAAATTTCATTGTTTTATTATTTCGCTTAAATGCGCGCGATATTTGCGTAAAGATGCTTCCAACCACCGAGACTGTATTTCAGGATCTGGTTAAACAAAGGCACATTGTGTTAATAATAGCGGCACACCGAGAGAAATGTAATCATTTGGCCAGCACATTGCTGTCTTAATGGCGTTGAGCTCCGCAGCATATATAGAAGCAGGCGGTAAAGAGTTTTAGATATATATTACGCACCATATATAGTTAAACTTGATCACTGCTCATCATACAGGGGCTTGCTATGTTTACAATGCCTCACGAAATCAGATGGTATAATGTGCCAAGAAATGCTATTCGCATGACAGTATGTTTGCTAAATGTGGCAAACACCACAAACAAAATTCCAAGAAGCGCCTAGGTGCCGCTTAAATGCCAGCTCCTGTGATTTTTTATTTCTTTTTTTGAGGTCAATGGACCTCAATAAAATTTTCTGGGTATGTTAATTGAAACACTTCCGTCATTCGGGCAAGATTACAGGCTTGACAGATGCGCAGATTGCTTACGAATAAATTCTTACTGATCACTTCAAACATCCCGGCGGGCTTACCTCAATTACTGGCCATGCTATGTGATGACGTCATCATCGGCAAAGTGACAGAACCGCACCGGTACCGTACCGGTGCGCTTCGAGATCTGCGCGCGCCGGCCAAACTTCGCGACATTACCGCAAGGAAAAAGGCGCATGCGCAGTCGCAACACGCGGAAGGCGGATTGACTGATCTGACGTCACTGATGGGTTGCATATCCGTTTCCGTTTCGCGCTTTTTTTTTTTACTCATTAAATGTTATTTTCGCACTTCCTGAACACTTTGACGACGCCCACTTCATTATTCTCGATACGGATGCTCTATCATCCCGAGACGTCCTGATGTCTTATTGATTGATTTGTGGGGTTTTACGTCCCAAAACCAGCTGTGATTATGAGAGACTCCATAGTGGAGGTTTCCGGAGATTTCGACCCAGTGGTGTTTCTTTAACGTGCACTGACATCGCACAGTACACGGCCCTCAACATTTCGCCTCCATCGAAATGCAGCCGCCGCGGCCGGGAGTCGATCCCGCGACCTTCGGAACAGTGGCCGAGCGCCATAACCACTAGACCACTGTGGCGGGGCGGTCCTGATTTCTGAAGTGCATGATTGTAACTTATTTTTCTTTTTATTTTCATGCTGTATAACTGCATGGTTATTACTTTGTACATTGTTGTCTATTGCTAAATGTGTTATGCTGTGACCCATGCCCCCCCCCCCCTACGAAATGCGTTATGGCGGTGTAGGTGAAATGTAAATAAATAATTTCCATTATCAGGAGTGTGACAGCAGCGCCTCAGGAACATAGAATCGCCATTACCTTTACATGATCAAAAAAATAGCCGGAGTTGGCCTTTAAGCTAACATTACATGCTCTTTGTGAGTGTTCTTCAAGGTCACCTTCGCATGGTAAATGTAATGTTTCCGCCTTAAAAGGTTCAGTCTGTTGGTTGACATGCTCTAAGCTCAGCCCATTCACCATGCTGCACGGTATTAAAGGCACAAAGTGCACTATAAGCGATGCGCACGCCGGCGAGCGAAAGTGGTGACATCGGGGCATCGAGCAGAATGCAAAGCAGGGGGCAAGTTACTTTCTCTTTCTGAAAGCTTCGCTCGGAAATCGCGCGCGGCCGCGAGTCGGGCATTTTTAGCACGCAGACACGTGGAGCATCTCCATCAAAGCTAGTCATAAACACGCTAGTCATAAACACGTGAAACAACCTCTTTTCTTTTGCTAGTTTTTTTTTTCCTAACCAGCACGTTTTATTTTTACGGCAGTAAAACGGCAAGTTGGGCCAGTTGGTTGGGATTCATTTTTTCACTTGGTTACAGCGCAACATAGACGAGGACAATAGAAGGAAATGAACAACACGGCGCTGACTCGCAACTGTATTTTTATTGGAAGAAGGTCACAGATATATATGTACTGACAGCATTACATCGAGACATGCGCAGAGCAAGAGATGCACCAAGGAAGCGTTGTCACACTTTCGCGATAATCGATAATTTTTACGTTTGCCTTTTCCCGCAGCTGTGTTCCACGTACAAGCGGATACCAGACGACCGAACTGTGATGCACAACTCCTTTTTGAAAAACTTGGGAGGACTCTTGTGAGCTTGCTGTGGCTACGTCAATTGTCCCAGAATCCGTACCTTCCGGACCTCATTACGATGGTAAACGCATTGGTCCTGTATTATAGGCTTGCTTTCACACGATAAGGAGTGTCTTTTAGTAAAACTGTGAGAATGAGTGTAGTTGGTCCACGTCCGCGTTTTGCGATGCGCTGAGCTTCTAGCGTACAAGATTACACGGGAATTGGGGAGATGAGAAACCGTTGGACATGGGGTGTTAATGGAGCCAGCAACTAGGCTTTTTTCCACGGCATTGGACTAGTGGGTATAGTACTCGACTGCGGACCCTTAAGGACCCGTGTCCATACCCGGACATGACGGTTGCATTTTGCATGGAAGGAAAAATGCCAGAGGCCCGTGTACTCTGCATTGTCAATGTACGTTAAAGAATCACAGGTCGTCAAAATTTTCGGAGCCCCTCCACTACGGCTTTTCTCTCCTCTCTATCAGTCCCTTTCTCCCACCACCACGGACGCTTAGCCGTGCTCCCGACATGGGCTGCACAAATTAGCGTCCTTTTAAGCAAGCCAGAATTATTATTATTATTATTATTATTATTATTATTATTATTATTATTATTATTATTATTATTAACTGCACTCACCTCCCTCAAGGACAGCAGCCGGCTTTCTTGGCGCAGATTTTTGTGTGCACCTTGTTCGCTGTCCACTAGCTTCAAGAGTGAACGGGCATAGAAAGCATATTTTGTGCATATTTATGGGCAAAACGTGTTACCGAAGTGTGATTAAGTTGGCTTAAGGCCTTCCTTGAAATCGATTTGAAATGTTGTTGGCATTACTCCGTGTTGCAAACAATTCACACCGATCTTAAAACAATGCGTTGGGTAGCTTATCACACTTCGCTGACATGTTTTGTCCACACATGTTGACGCTGGTGTACAAAGGGTTCCTTGTGCGCAAAAATGGAGAAAAGGAATCAGAAGAGGAGGAGGAGAGAGCTGTTTGGGTCAGAAAGGTTGACTACGCAAAATGGCGGACCACTGTTGCACAATTAGCCATGGGAAAAAGAAAGAGGATGAGTCTTTCTTCAAGCGGGAAGCTTTATTTATGGAAAATCCGGATAGATTCCTGTGTGCATTCATGCCACCAGACGAGGGTGGCGACAACTGTTCCTGTTAAAACGAATTGACGAAAATAGAATTAACCATAAGCTTCGGTCGAGAATATGGACGTGGTCTGTTTCTTCGAAAACTCCCTGATATGGCCTCGACTATACATTGCTCGCTGCACATCGGTTTATTTGTCAAGGCGCTGTCGGTTATCTCGCCGTTCCACAGTCCCAGAAGCCCATAAACTGTCGCGTAGAAGTCTGATGCTTGACGTGGAATGCCCCTACACGCTGGAACAACCGCTGTCGCTCTTCGCAATATTCAACAGCACCATTCAATATGCCATATAAAGGGATAGGAAGAAAGTTTAATTTCAGCTACATTGAGCGATTAAGGTGAGAAATAGACAGTATACTCTCTTATCAGTCACTGTAACCCAGGTAATCCTTCCAGACGTCCCACATCTCCGTTCCGCGCATGCGTTTTTCGTACACTGCTCGAAGACGCTTCTCTTGTTCCGGCTTGAGGTATCCCTTCCAGTCTCCCACCTGTCCCTTGCGAAAGAAGTTGGCAAACGCCACCTTTCCCTCCTCGGGTTCCTCCGAGTCTCCGCCAGGGGCGTCTACGTCGCCGGCACCTTTGTCCGCCCCATTCTTGCACTCCTGCTTGTTCCCACCTGTCTTCGCGTCGCCTTTCCCGCCGGAAGGCCCATGATCGCTCAATGCGTGGTGGACATCGCCTTCTATCTTGACGCCCGACTTAAGGTTGGCAAATGAAATGCGTTCCAGCAAGCCGTTCAACAGCGCCTTGTTGGTGCGCAACTTCTGCCAGATCGCCGTGTCGAGGAATTTCGCCATCGCGAGCACCGTCTTCTTGGGGTCGCTCTTGAAGTGCTCGTAGTAGAAGAAGAAGACGTTCGGGTCGTTCCGGTGGGCGTACCAGGACAGGATGTGCTCGAAGTAGAACCCGAACGTCACGTAACCGTCCATGAAGTCTTCGAAGAACTCGTCGAAGGTGGTGTCTGCGCGCATCCTCAAGTTGGCCCGGTCTCCCATGCAGTGGTGGTAGAAGGAGACGACGCAGTCGAAAGGGTTCCGTACGATGACGACGTACTTGGCTTCGGGGTGGTACGGCGACGCCGTGAAGGTCAGGTGGTGCTTGATCACACGTGGCGCTGGGAGGGCTTCGATAGCTTTCCTGCCGACCTGCGAAATCATAAAAAAAATGACAGTCACTTAGGCTAGCACCGAGAAAGATGGCGAAAGCTTTAGCCCGTGGGCATTCTACTTCTCCTGGTGTTCCCGATCCCGCCGTCGCTTCCGCGTCTTCCAGATGTCCCTCCTTAGTCACACATGCATTATACCTTATCGTTTCGGTACTTCCGTGCAGCGCTGTGGAAACCACAGGACTCTTCGACTAATCATGACGCAAACGCATCTTAAATGTGTCCTTCCGCGCCATGTCGCCTGCCATTGGTGAGCGCCTCGACAGCCTTGGATGGAGGAGGAGGGGGACCCTACGGGAGGCTCGGCAGGTGCGTCTCTGAACACTGGCGCTACATGCCACTTCGCAAGAACCTGCGCTCTATGGCCTCGTGACTTAGGCCGCGCTGCACGCAACTAGTGAAACAGAGTAAACAGTTTTTGTCAGGCAGAGCTGAAGAGACCCCGGGGAGTATGGTAAGTGTGCTTTTTTGGTGTCACGTGAGGACCCGGGTTCGATATTCCATAAGGACAATGAAATTCTCTTTTCGAAACAAGAGGATCTTAATCTGTCCTTACACTTCTTTACGGTTAAGGATACCGGTTTATACGAAAAGTGTGCGTGATGGACAGCGCTGGTAGCGACGCCTGTTGATGAGTATTCTAACGAAAGGCACACAAAGCTAATGTTACTGTGGCATGCACGTTTTGTTTGATGGCTAATGTAAAGCACCGGCCGCTAGGCAATTGTAACTCACAGTGATTCATTTATTTATTTTTTTTGACGTAACAATCACGCGACAACAAAGAAAATCGAATGCATTGTGTTTAAGAAAACCGCCGCTAGACGCCTCTAGCAGTTCTGCTTCTGCCTGAACTGCGATAGAGATAAGTAAAAGGTGCTTAGAGTATTGGTGGCGGAAAGGTATGGAGCAAATAGAAACGCATGATAGGTCGCATAAGAGTGTTATTTCACAGCGGAACGCTAATGGCTAGAATAGGTAGGCGCAGAGAAAGATCTGTTGGGGAAATATTGTGATTCGGAAAAACAAGCGTTTGTAGAGAAAAAATTAAGTATAGAGCTTGGTGGCTCGCCGGCCACCGCCCTGTTATAAAGGGTATGCTCATATCATCCATCCATCCTGCCACTCCGGTGGACCGGCAACCGTACACGTAAAGAAGACCAGGGAAAACTAATTTCCTCTTCCAATAACTGACTTTGTTTACAAGAACCACGCTGAGAAATTTTACTTGTATCCTGGGTATGACAGTGAAATGTTATTTGTAGCATCCGCGTCAACGCCGACTATACGACGTCGAGATTTTTTTTTCCGACTCATGGGATATGAGTCGAAAAAAACTCGACGCTTTCGTTAGTAGTCAGCTGATGTGAACACCGAACGAGACGACTGTAATTCATCTATGTTTCCGGAAAATGAATTTCAACAATGATTACGCGTTCCGGAATCGTTCTCTCGAAAGCGCGGCTTGTCACGATACACCCTTTGTCTATGACGTCGGAGCCTACGTCACCCAGTACGAAATTATTATTATATTAGAAATTATAGGTGCCCCGCCACTGTGTTCTAGTGATTGTGGCACTCGGCTGCAGATCCGAAGGTTGCGGGATCGAATCCCTGCCGCGGTGGCTGCATTTCGATGGAGGCGAAATGCCGAGGCCCGTGGTGCACTGTGCGATGTCGGTGCACGTTAAAGAACCCCAGGTGGCCGAAATTTCCTGAACCCTCCACTACGGCGTCTCTCATAATCATGCCGCGGCTTTGGGACGTGAAACCCCACAAACGAATCAATCAGAGATTTGCGGTAAAGCTTACCAGTTCGAGGAAAGGCGAATGCTTGGTCATGAGGTCTATGAACGTGGGTATCTCCGCCTTGTCCAGGTTGAGCAGAAACCAGAGGGTGTACTGGGTCCATGTGGATCCGGTCTTCGGGTAAGTGGCCAGGAAGATGTCGCCTGGGCGCGCCTCGTACAAGAGCGCGTCCCTGAGCACTTCGCGACGGAACGCCCTGGGATGCACGAGTACGCCTTCGACGAGGTCGAGAACCATGGTGCGGGGCACTGGGTCGCCTTCTTGGGATTCCTTCGACATGCTCGACTACCTGACACGGAAACGGTGCAATATGTTAATGCTGCCACAAAGACGGTGCAGCTCGAGCTCTTGAACACCGAGCAACTGTTCATAGTCCAGACACCCGTCTGCAACCCCAGGCGCACCACACTCTCAGAGATATCTTAGAACACCAGCGTCCACAACGACGGCGCTATTCAACGCCACACCCTCGGCTAAATGTAAAGGAAGCGCACGAATGGAGCCTTCTGCAGACAAATACATACCCGCGCACCTGCTTTTAAAACATGCCACCCACCAAACCGCATACGCCGCCACTTGCCCGTGGTGTGGAGGACTGCCAACTCTCGCTCACACCACGTGGGAATGCGAGCTCAGGCCATCTAAAATTAATGCGCCTCATATTACGGCGCAAAAATTCCGAATGGAGCAGTGGGAGGCCTGGCTTGCCAGCGAGGAAAAGGAGGCCCAAGTGGCACTTGAACTCAGTGAACACAAGACAGGCGAAATCAACAAATGTAGAGGGACTAAAGGACAGGACACACACAACAAGGTCAGATGAAGGACAGCTCAATTTTCTTGGCACGTTTTTCGTCCGAAGATACTTAAGGACAAGTTCCAACAAGACGCAAAGCACTTTCGCCGTAGCAGGTGCATTTTGAGCGCAAGGAAGAAAAAGAAGAAAAAAAGGCGGGACAAATAAGGCAAAAGATACACAGAACCGGCGCTGCTTGCAGTTATTCTGCGTCTATCTAACCTTGCCTTATATGTGCTGGCTTATGTGCTGAAAGGGAAAGTGATATGTGCTGAAAGGGAAAGCCTTGTGCGCCTTGTTGGAAGGTGTCCTCGAAGATATGTGGACGAGAAACGTACAAAAAGTTAACAAGTGTTGTCTTGTTCACATGGCATTACAGCATAATTGGCACGGAAAGGTACGACTGACTTGTACGTTTTGACATCAAAGCTTGAAGTGTTTGTCATTTACGTCAGGGTTGATACATGGTGCATACCCACTTTCCTCGGCTAAAGGAAATGCCGGTATGCGTACGGGTTATTGAATGTCAACTTCTTTTTAGACCCATTGACGGGATGTTCGAGTGCAAAGGGTACCAGGTTCGAATGCTTAGGCGCCGATTTAGAATATATCCAAATGTCTTTTCTGTGGCTTTTACGTCTCTTGGCCAATAGCAAAGGACACCCTAGCAATCATGCACCAACTATGCGCTCAACGTCTCCCTTTATATAGAACACTACATCAGTCAACTTAATTGAACGTTCTAGCTGACGACTGCGACACCCCATCAGAAATTTAGATCGCCCTTTGAAATTTTGGTCCCGCGTCTATATGCAGTGGCGTATTAGAAATGAGAAGCACCTATACGGCGGCTGCATTTCGATCGAGGCGAAATGTTGAGGCCCGTGTGCTGTGCGATGTCAGTGCACGTTAAAGAACCCCAGGTGGTCGAAATATCCGGAGACCTCCACTACGGCGTCTCTCATAATCAGAGCTGGTTTTGGGATGTTAAACCCTACAAATCAATCACAAATCAATCAGAAGCACCTATAACTTACCCGGTCTAACCCGACTGGATGCTTGCAGTGCCTGGTCAGTACTCAGCCGTACGCCATTTTATATCGCCCCTCGTGGTCACCAGTGCGTCTCTTCTTTTTCGAGTGTCGACAACTCACTTCGTAATAAAGCGGAAGGCATGCTCAAAGGGATCTCACGCGTGTCCCTAACTTGTCCAACATAAAACAGATAAGAATGAGAGACAGGAGAGAACGTACAGGAATTGTGAGCGAAGATTAGCATCCTTCACTCGAATGTCCGCAGTTTCTTTCAAGCTTTTTCTTTTCGTTCTTTTTTAATTTATGATGTGGCTCTCGAGCTGCGGTCGGGTGCCTCTCTTTGTAAAAGGAGGCACGGATGCGTTCACAAAGGACCATTCTGGACTTCGATAAGTGGTCTCTGAATGAATACGGAACCCGCCCGCGACACTAAAGACACCGCAATCGCGTGCGATGGGGTATACAGCAACGAAACGTGATCAACAACGGCAATGCATTTAAGCAGGCTTCGCATACTTATCCGTGTCCGTTGGCTGGGAGCGCTTGTGCCTTTACAGCTGTTGCTACAAAATTCGAGAATAGTTGGAGTGGTGCATCAAACGTTGTATACTAAGACGGTGGGTGGAAGTATGGATTGAACGGCTTTCAAATTCGAAGCGTTTTAAGTGCGAAGCATCTTATGCGCTCGGGCTGTCGGCGTTGTTGTTGTTGTTTGTTTGTTTTCCTCAAGTCTGGCACATACCCACCCTGGGGGATTGGCCAAGACGTGAAAAGTATGAAGTGTTTAGAAGTATGCTATGAAATACCGATCAGAATCGAATAATCAGAACGAAATTAACAGTGACGATCACGAATTTATGTCGGCGTCTCCTGTCATCGTCGTCGCTTGTCACGGTAAAGCAAGAGAAGAAAGAAGCGCGCGTGCGAACGACGCATATCGGGATACGGCCGGTCTGGAGGCGCGCGCTCGCCCCTTCCCTTAAAGGAGGAAGCGAGAGTGCGCCTCCAGACCGGCCGTGGTCAAAGCGTTCGCCCACACATAGACACGCACGCACACGAAGCAGCAGAAGCAGTGTCATTTGGCGTCGCCACGCTGTCGCGGCTACAATACCCAGGCGAAGACGGCCACTGCTGGTCTGGAGGCGCGCGCTCGCTCCTTCCCTCACGGCCTGAGCAGCTGCCGCGAGTACAATGGATCTATTTCTATGCAGTGACGACGGCGCGCTCCGCGTGAGCGCGTCGCGACCCAAACCCCAAATCGCGTTGCTCTGCATGTGCTTCGTATGGTAAACCACATTTTGCCAGCCACATTATCGTGCTAATTATTTATTCCGCATGCAAGAAGTGGTGAAAGCACTTCAGATGCGTGTGGGGACAGTCTGGCTTTCTCGGTACTCATGCACTCGGAAAAAGAAGACGCACACTCAGCGCTACTAGCAACAAGAATAGGTTGGTTGGCTGGTCAAACTTGACCCTCTTATATTTGACGGAGGTGAAAATGCTTGGGGATTGTGTGCTTAGACTTAGGTGCACGCTAAAGATTCCCAGGTGGTCGAAATTCCCGGAGCCCTCCACTACGGCGTCCTTCATAAACATAATGCGATTTTGGGATGATAGATGGCATGCTAATGCAGATATCACGGAGTGCATCCTTCTGCTTAGTGTCTACAATGAGACGGATTTACTCGGCCTTGTGGCAAGCCACTCAATTGTGTAGTTGTCAAGATGTTTTCCGGAACCATCATATGTTCTGTTGCCTTGAGATTTTTGTTTTCTTCCTCCAGTTTGTTTGCCTTGTGGTGTGCCAAAGATAGCTTCGTTTTCAACTCTGCTATTTTGACCTCAAAGGCTGTGTCTCTGTTCGGTTCTAAAAGTGAAGTACAGGAATGATCTTGTTAAGACATGCAAGTACAAATACCGTCTAAGGCTACACACAATGCTTCAACCATGGAAACGGATAGGTTACTTGCAGCAAAATAAACATCACTGCCTTGCAAATAAAAATAAACTATTTCCCCCATGCTGTACATGTGCAATGTAAAATTGGCGCAAGCTTTTTCATGGTCATGATACTTTACTGTTGCATAGAAAGCACACGTAATGGCACAGTGCGACTGACTTGTACGTACCACTTGTCTCTGCGCTGGCATCGGCCACGTCATGTTAACATTACACCCTGGCTGCAGGCGCCATCACGACTGGCCAGCAGTTGAGATCCTAGTGGTCAGTGCTGAATGTTGAACATGCGAGAAGATAACGAACCCACAATGACACATTAGATAAACTGGTATTACTGTGCACAACCAAAGTAATCTAATGCAAGTACTCATCCATCTCGTGATTTTGTTGTAGTAATGGTTCCCTTACCATGCAGCCTCTGGCCTTCTGTGACGTCTGATGTCGAGCTGTCTTCAGTATTGATGTGCCCGCAGCTAAAACCGGAGAGCGAGGCTCTGAAAAATGTGCATGGGGAAAGTGCATTGAAGCACCCATCTCATGTTGCATGAACAGACCAAATGCATGCAATGCAACAGTGCTATTGATTTGTGCGTACAACTAGGCTCTGTGCTGGCATCAGCCACCCGAAGTTCATGTTACACACTAGCGCACGGTTCATTACCTATCACCTTGTGTTTAGCACAACGTATCTTCAGCTACTTTACTGCCATAAAAACCAAATGAAGTGGATGCAGGCTCCATGATCAGTTGAAGTTGCAGTAGCGACTGGCTAGAATTTGGGATTATAGCATTCGGTGCTCATTGTTGAATATGCGAGAATAGTTCTTTAACCCACAATGACATATTAGACAAACCTCAAGTACCTGATGATTCGCTGAACCGAAGAATGCACTGCTGCTTTACACGGATGCACTAAACACACGCGTAGGCGCACCACACACGCACATATACCGATGATTCGTTGAACCGAAGAATGCACTGGTGCTTTACACGGATGCACTAAACACACGCGTAGGCACACCACACACGCACATATACCGATGATTCGTTGAACCGAAGAATGCACTGCTGCTTTACACGGATGCACTAAACACACGCGTAGGCACACCACACACGCACATATACCGATGATTCGTTGAGACCGAAGAATGCACTGCTGCTTTACACGGATGGCACAACACACGCGTAGGCACACCACACACGCACTATACCGATGATTCGTTGAACCCAGATGCACTGCTGCTTTACAAGGATTCACTAAACACACGATTTTGCCAGCCACATTATCGTGCTAATTATTTATTCCGCATGCAAGAAGTGGTGAAAGCACTTCAGATGCGTGTGGGGACAGTCTGGCTTTCTCGGTACTCATGCACTCGGAAAAAGAAGACGCACACTCAGCGCTACTAGCAACAAGAATAGGTTGGTTGGCTGGTCAAACTTGACCCTCTTATATTTGACGGAGGTGAAAATGCTTGGGGATTGTGTGCTTAGACTTAGGTGCACGCTAAAGATTCCCAGGTGGTCGAAATTCCCGGAGCCCTCCACTACGGCGTCCTTCATAAACATAATGCGATTTTGGGATGATAGATGGCATGCTAATGCAGATATCACGGAGTGCATCCTTCTGCTTAGTGTCTACAATGAGACGGATTTACTCGGCCTTGTGGCAAGCCACTCAATTGTGTAGTTGTCAAGATGTTTTCCGGAACCATCATATGTTCTGTTGCCTTGAGATTTTTGTTTTCTTCCTCCAGTTTGTTTGCCTTGTGGGTGGCCAAAGATAGCTTCGTTTCAACTCTGCTATTTTGACCTCAAAGGCTGTGTCTCTGTTCGGTTCTACAAGTGAAGTACAGGAATGATCTTGTAAGACATGCAAGTACAAATACCGTCTAAGGCTACACACAATGCTTCAACCTGGAAACGGATAGGTTACTTGCAGCAAAATAAACATCACTGCCTTGCAAATAAAATAAACTACTTCCCCCATGCTGTACATGTGCAATGTAAATTGGCGCAAGCTTTTCATGGTCATGATACTTTACTGTTGCATAGAAAGCACACGTAATGGCACAGTGCGACTGACTTGTACGTACCACTTTCTCTGCGCTGGCATCGGCCACGTCATGTTAACATTACACCCTGGCTGCAGGCGCCATCACGACTGGCCAGCAGTTGAGATCCTAGTGGTCAGTGCTGAATGTTGAACATGCGAGAAGATAACGAACCCACAATGACACATTAGATAAACTGGTATTACTGTGCACAACCAAAGTAATCTAATGCAAGTACTCATCCATCTCGTGATTTTGTTGTAGTAATGGTTCCCTTACCATGCAGCCTCTGGCCTTCTGTGACGTCTGATGTCGAGCTGTCTTCAGTATTGATGTGCCCGCAGCTAAAACCGGAGAGCGAGGCTCTGAAAAATGTGCATGGGGAAAGTGCATTGAAGCACCCATCTCATGTTGCATGAACAGACCAAATGCATGCAATGCAACAGTGCTATTGATTTGTGCGTACAACTAGGCTCTGTGCTGGCATCAGCCACCCGAAGTTCATGTTACACACTAGCGCACGGTTCATTACCTATCACCTTGTGTTTAGCACAACGTATCTTCAGCTACTTTACTGCCATAAAAACCAAATGAAGTGGATGCAGGCTCCATGATCAGTTGAAGTTGCAGTAGCGACTGGCTAGAATTTGGGATTATAGCATTCGGTGCTCATTGTTGAATATGCGAGAATAGTTCTTTAACCCACAACTGCTGCTGTTACACGGATGCACTAAACACACGCGTAGGCACACCAACACGCCATATACCGATGATTCGTTGAACCGAAGAATGCCTGGCTGCTTTACACGGATGCACTAAACACACGCGTAGGCACACCACACACGCACTATACCGATGATTCGTTGAACCGAAGAATGCACTGGCTGCTTTACCACGGATGCACTAAACACACGCGTAGGCACACACACACGGCACATATACCGATGATTCGTTGAACCGAAGAATGCACTGCTGCTTTACACCGATGCACTAAACACACGCGTAGGCACACCACACACGCACATATACCGATGATTCGTTGAACCGAAGAATGCACTGCTGCTTTACACGGATGCACTAAACACACGCGTAGGCACACCACACACGCACATATACCGATGATTCGTTGAACCGAAGAATGCACTGCTGCTTTACACGGATGCACTAAACACACGCGTAGGCACACCACACACGCACATATACCGATGATTCGTTGAACCGAAGAATGCACTGCTGCTTTACACGATGCACTAAACACACGCGTAGGCACACCACACACGCACATATACCGATGATTCGTTGAACCGAAGAATGCACTGCTGCTTTACACGGATGCACTAAACACACGCGTAGGCACACCACCACGCACATATACCGATGATTCGTTGAACCGAAGAATGCACTGCTGCTTTACACGATGCACTAAACACACGCGTAGGCACACCACACACGCACATATACCGATGATTCGTTGAACCGAAGAATGCAACTGGTGCTTTACACGGATGCACTAAACACACGCGTAGGCACACCACACACGCACATATACCGATGATTCGTTGAACCGAAGAATGCACTGCTGCTTTACACGGATGCACTAAACACACGCGTAGGCACACCACACACGCACATATACCGATGATTCGTTGAACCGAAGATGCACTGGCTGCTTTACACGGATGCACTAAACACACGCGTAGGCACACCACACACGCACATATACCGATGATTCGTTGAACCGAAGAATGCACTGGTGCTTTACACCGATGCACTAAACACACGCGTAGGCACACCACACACGCACATATACCGATGATTCGTTGAACCGAAGAATGCACTGGTGCTTTACACGGATGCACTAAACACACGCGTAGGCACACCACACACGCACATATACCGATGATTCGTTGAACCGAAGAATGCACTGCTGCTTTACACGGATGCACTAAACACACGCGTAGGCACACCACACACGCACATATACCGATGATTCGTTGAACCGAAGAATGCACTGCTGCTTTACACGGATGCACTAAACACACGCGTAGGCACACCACACACGCACATATACCGATGATTCGTTGAACCGAAGAATGCACTGCTGCTTACACGGATGCACTAAAACACGGGACACAACATATACCGACGATTTCGTTGAACCGAAGAATGCACTGCTGCTTTACCCGGATGCACTAAACACACACGCGTAGGCACACCACACACGCACATATACCGATGATTCGTTGAACCGAAGAATGCACTGGTGCTTTACACGGATGCACTAAACACACGCGTAGGCACACCACACACGCACATATACCGATGATTCGTTGAACCGAAGAATGCACTGCTGCTTTACACGGATGCACTAAACACACGCGTAGGCACACCACACACGCACATATACCGATGATTCGTTGAACCGAAGAATGCACTGGCTGCTTTACACGGATGCACTAAACACACGCGTAGGCACACCACACACGCACATATACCGATGATTCGTTGAACCGAAGAATGCACTGCTGCTTTACACGGATGCACTAAACACACGCGTAGGCACACCACACACGCACATATACCGATGATTCGTTGAACCGAAGAATGCACTGCTGCTTTACACGGATGCACTAAACACACGCGTAGGCACACCACACACGCACATATACCGATGATTCGTTGAACCGAAGAATGCACTGGTGCTTTACACGGATGCACTAAACACACGCGTAGGCACACCACACACGCACATATACCGATGATTCGTTGAACCGAAGAATGCACTGCTGCTTTACACGGATGCACTAAACACACGCGTAGGCACACCACACACGCACATATACCGATGATTCGTTGAACCGAAGAATGCACTGCTGCTTTACACCGGATGCACTAAACACACGCGTAGGCACACCACACACGCACATATACCGATGATTCGTTGAACCGAAGAATGCACTGCTGCTTTACACGGATGCACTAAACACACGCGTAGGCACACCACACACGCACATATACCGATGATTCGTTGAACCGAAGAATGCACTGCTGCTTTACACGGATGCACTAAACACACGCGTAGGCACACCACACACGCACATATACCGATGATTCGTTGAACCGAAGAATGCACTGCTGCTTTACACGGATGCACTAAACACACGCGTAGGCACACCACACACGCACATATACCGATGATTCGTTGAACCGAAGAATGCACTGCTGCTTTACACGGATGCACTAAACACACGCGTAGGCACACCACACACGCACATATACCGATGATTCGTTGAACCGAAGAATGCACTGTGCTTTACACGGATGCACTAAACACACGCGTAGGCACACCACACACGCACATATACCGATGATTCGTTGAACCGAAGAATGCACTGGTGCCTTACACCGATGCACTAAACACACGCGTAGGCACACCACACACGCACATATACCGATGATTTGTTGAACCGAAGAATGCACTGCTGCTTTACACGGATGCACTAAACACACGCGTAGGCACACCACACACGCACATATACCGATGATTCGTTGAACCGAAGAATGCACTGGTGCTTCGCACGGGCGCACTAAACAGACGCGCATTCACTCCGCGTATATGACGGAGTAAACGGTCGGGGCATGGGAGTGTTTGGGGCTGATACACTGGTAAAAGCTCCCATCTCGAGCAATTTTCGCTTGCAGTGTGGTACTGATGTCGTCGGCGCCGCCATGTATCGATGTCATATAGGTTGTTCCGAAGCTCATGTCTCCACTGGCTCTACTGAAGTTGGGCATCCACAATAAAGTGAACTTTACCTCACGAGAGTGTCCCATCATGAGGTACTTCTCTGGTTGAAGGCATATCTAAGCTGCAACGAACATGTATAGTAATAATAACTTTTATTTCTGCCTCAAAAATACCGTGACATGGGAGCTGCAGAAAAGCTGTCCTAGACAGCTTGACTAAGCCGCATTCCCTAAATACAAATACAGAGCGACAGCAAAAGGCACTTCAATGCAAAACCGTCACACATACGATTTCATGTTAAAGAAACAAAAAAAGACACTCTAAGCAAAAACAGACAAGAAATGAGCAGAGTATTACCTACACTTTGCACAATCTGCGCAAACTGCTTCCTCAAAATAATAATAATAATAATAATAATAATAATAATAATAATAATAATAATAATAATACATTCATTAGGCCATCATGTGTCAAAGAAAAGCAAAAATACGAATACAAATACAGAGTAGGGAGAAACAATTTATTTGAATTTTATAGCAACCTAAAATATGTTTCGGATACATCAAACCTAAAATATATTTGGGGGTACATCTGTATAAGTGAAACCAAGTGTTTTATGGGTGAAGTTAAATAGGTTAAAAATTACAGATACGTACACGTTTAGAAGGGAGGGAAGTGTATGTTGGAGACGCTCTTTCCCTGTATTCACGCGTGCTCTTGGAACCAACTAGTTTTCGGGTTTCCTAAAAGGGTAACTGGTTTTCTTTTCTTCCAAATTGACGAGATGTTTGATTTGATTTTTATCACATTTTGTTTCTATTTTAGAACAAAAGCTTTGCCTGTATCGATATAAATGAAAGATTTTGATTATACCAGTCTCAAGAAATGAGTCTTTACTGGGTGCCCCATACTGCGCGTTAACACATGACGGAGAAACTTCTTTTACAAAATATATATTTATGTAAATAGGACGACGATGCAGTGCCCCATACGGAGCTGACAGTAGGTAATGTGAGAATACATTAAAGAGTTATAAAGTAGCAGCTTAATAGGCTTAGGTAGAATGTATCTGATGGAACGGACTACGCCAGTTATTCTGGCTAACTTCTTAATAACGTGGTTCACATGGGCTCACCGTGACATATTCGCTGAAAATATAGCACCGAGACATTTGAACTAATCAACTATTTCTATTTTTTATAGTTATATTAAATGCTACCATCCGAAGAAACCAATTTAATTTTCGGTCTGAAGATGACCGCTTTTGTCTTTTTTTTTTGTTAGCGTGCATATAATTAGATTTTGACCATTTTTATAGCGTAGTCATCATCGTGTTGCATGATTGTATTGGTTCATGAATATTCCTTCCTGAGAAAAAAATATACTCGTATAATCTGCATACATTATAAATCTAGCATTTGGGTTGGTGTTTACAATATCGTTTAGGCAAAGAGATGTACGAAACTTTAACACGAGAGAAATAGAGAAAGCTGTAGAGAAAGGCACCAGCATTAAAACGGTCAAAAAGAAACTGCACTTAGGGCAAAACAAAATGCATGCGCTAAAGGATAAACAAGGTAACGTTATCAACAGTTTCAACGAAATAGTAAAAGTAGCAGAAGATTTCTACTCTGCACTGTACAGTTCTCAGACAGACCATACAACCTTAATAGAAATAGAATCTGAGGAGGACAATGAAATTCCATGTATAACCGCTGACGAAGTCAAAAAAGCTGTCAAAGGCATGTCCCGCGGTAAAGCAGCTGGTGAAGATGGTATAACAGCCGACTTGATTAAAGACGGAGGAGATATTATACTTGAAAAACTTGCATCGCTCTTCACGAAATGTGTCAAGACGTGTAATATACCACGCAGTTGGAAAAATGCGAATATAATCCTTATCCACAAGAAAGGTGACATAAAGGAGTTAAAGAATTATAGACCAATTAGCCTACTCCCAGTAATATACAAGCTATTTACAAAAGTAATTTCTACGAGGATAAGAGAAACACTCGACTTTAATCAACCGAGAGAACAAGCTGGTTTTAGGAAAGGTTACTCGACAATGGACCACAGCCACGCTATCAACCTAGTAATTGGGAAGTACGCGGAATATAACAAACCTCTTTATATGGCGTTTATCGACTACGAGAAAGCATTTGACTCGATAGAAATACAAGCAGTTCTAGAAGCTCTACGTAGACAAGGGGTACCTGACATATACGTGAAAACCATCAACAACATATACAAAGATTGCACAGCCACACTACTCCTACATGAGAAAAGCAGAGAAATCCCGATCGGGAGAGGCGTGAGACAGGGAGATACGATATCCCCGATGCTATTCACTGCATGTTTAGAGGAAATCTTTAAACGTCTAGACTGGGAAGACAAGGGAATTCGAATAGACGGAGAATATCTCAGCAATTTAAGATTCGCAGACGACATTGTGCTATTTAGCAATGATGGAGACGAACTACAAAACGTGATTGATGACCTAAACAGGGAAAGTATTAAAATTGGATTAAGAATGAATAGGCAAAAGACCAAAGTTATGCTCAATAGCCTAGCTAAGGAACAGAAATATAAAATCAACAATGAACCCGTACAATGTGTAAACGAATACGTATACCTGGGACAGTTAATAACAGGAACTCCTAAGCATGAAAAAGAAATTCTCCGTAGAATAAGGTTGGGCTGGAGCGCATTCGGAAGGCATTATGAAATCATGACTGGAAACTTACCGCTCTCACTGAAACGAAAAGTATTCAATCACTGCATTCTCCCAGTACTAACGTACGGCGCAGAAACGTGGAGGATAACGAAAAAACTAGAGATAAAACTAAGGAGCACGCAACGTGCAATGGAAAGAAAAATGTTAGGGGTAACGCTAAGAGATAAAAAACGAGCGGAATGGATCAGAGAACAGACAGGAATAGCCGATATTATTATATCAATTAAAAGAAAGAAGTGGACCTGGGCAGGACATGTCATGAGAGGACATGTCATGAGGAGAAAAGATAACAGATGGACAGTATGAGCGACGGAATGAATACCAAGAGAGGGAAAACGCAACAGAGGCAGGCAAAAGGTTAGATGGAGCGATGAAATTAAAAAGTTTGCGGGCATAAAGTGGAACCAACTCGCTCAGGATAGGGTGGATTGGAAATCGTTGGGAGAGGCCTTCGTCCTGCAGTGGACCTAAACAGGCTGATGATGATGATGATGATGAGACGTTAGAAAGCAGTGGCTTCCTTGTATTGCATGATTGTATTGGTTCATGAATATTGCTTCCTGAGAAAAAATAGTCGTATCATCTGCATACATTATAAATATAGCATTTGGGTTTATGTTTATAATATCATTAGGTAGACGTTAAAAAGCAGTGACTTCATTGCGGGACACTATAAAAGGCCGGTTTTACTTTTGAGTGCGTGTTACGTATACATACCATTTGTTTTCTATCAGATAAATAATATTTTATAAGTTCTGCAGCTTGCCCTCGAATTCCGTAGTACCATAGCTGCTCCAGAAGTAATTCATGAATGACGGGGTCAAACACTTTTGATAAGTCAACGAATATTCCTAATATAAAGGCTCTGTTTCAAATTGCCAGAGAAATACGGAGGCGAAAATGCCAGAGGCCCGTGTACTATGCGGTGAAATGCACTGCGCCGCACCCGCAGTGCATTTTACCGAAAGCTTTGGGTGAAATGTGCACCGCGGGTGCGGCGCAGGTGGTGCGGGGTGGAGAGGGGCACACATGCAATAGGAGCAACTCCTGTTCCAAGCGTGTGTTCCTTTTTTCATCCTGCTTTCTAACGCTGCGCGCACAATGTATTTCCAAGATATGTACAACGAGCGGATTCTTTGGAAGCTCTCGCTCTTGCCATTTATATTAGTCACGCTAACACCTGTCACCTAGCTAACCCTGCACCCCCCCCCCCCCTTTTTTTTTGTTATTGTTAGGGCTTGCTGCTCTTCTCTCTTTCTGAGGACGGGGGAGAGTGTGCAATGACGCACATAAACGAACGCTGGAGAAGGCAGTCGCCGCCCTGACGAAGACAAGTCCACTTGTCGAAACGTTGGCTCCTGCGACATTCCCTGTTCTAAATCGTATAGGCTTCATTGGCATTTTTAAGGCCAAAGAATGTGGTTGAAGTCAACATTTTTGAAGGGTATTCCGAAAAGCCCCAAGTGCAGCATTTGTTATACGCTGTTAACTAATAACTTCTGGCTGTTTTAGTATTTGCGCCGGAGCCTTCATGCAAAAAAACACTGGTAGATGGTCACTAATGAGGCATGATAAGGACCCCCTTCTGATTTTTGGCTGAGAGGAATTAGTAATCAACGAATCCAAGGTTGATTGGCTTTCAGCAGTAACCGATGAGTAACTCTACCGCGCAGTTGGAAAAATGCTAATATAATCCTTATCCCCAAGAAAGGTGACATAAAGGACTTAAAGAATTACAGACCAATCAGCCTACTCCCAGTAATATACAAGCTATTTACAAAGGTAATTTCTACGAGGATAAGAGAAACACTCGACTTTAACCAACCGAGAGAACAAGCTGGTTTTAGGAAAGGTTACTCGACAATGGACCACAGCCACGCTATCAACCTAGTAATTGAGAAGTACGCGGAATATAACAAACCTCTTTATATGGCGTTTATCGACTACGAGAAAGCATTTGACTCCGTAGAAATACAAGCAGTTCTAGAAGCTCTACGTCGACAAGGGGTACCTGGCGTATACGTGAAAACTATAAACAACATATACAAAGATTGCCTAGCCACACTACTCCTACATGAGAGAAGCAGAGAAATCCCGATCAGGAGAGGTGTGAGGCAGGGAGATACAATATCCCCGATGCTATTCACTGCATGTTTAGAGGAAGTCTTTAAACGTCTAGACTGGGAAAAAAAGGGTATTCGAATAGACGGAGAATATCTAAACAATTTAAGATTTGCAGACGACGTTGTGCTCCTTAGCGATGATGGTGACGAATTACAAAACATGATTGATGACCTAAACAGGGAAAGAATTAAAATTGGATTAAGAATGAATAGGCAAAAGACCAAAGTTATGCTCAATAGCCTAGCTAAGGAACAGGAATTTAAAATCAACAATGAACCCTTACAATGTGTAAACGAATATGTATATCTGGGACAGTTAATATCAGGAACTCCTACCCAGGAAAACGAAATTCTCCGTAGAATAAGGCTGGGCTGGAGCGCGTTCGGAAGGCATTACGAAATCATGACCGGAAACTTACCGCTCTCATTAAAGCGAAAAGTATTCAATCACTGCATTCTTCCAGTACTAACGTACGGTGCAGAAACGTGGAGAATAACGAAAAAACTAGAAAATAAGGAGCACGCAACGTGCAATGGAAAGAAAAATGATAAGGGTAACGCTAAGAGATAAAAAACGAGCGGAATGGATCAGAGAACAGACAGGAGTAGCCGATATTATTATATCAATTAAAAGAAAGAAGTGGACCTGGGCAGGACATGTCATGAGGAGAAAAGATAACAGATGGACAGTATGAGCGACGGAATGAATACCAAGAGAGGGAAAACGCAACAGAGGCAGGCAAAAGGTTAGATGGAGCGATGAAATTAAAAAGTTTGCGGGCATAAAGTGGAACCAACTCGCTCAGGATAGGGTGGATTGGAAATCGTTGGGAGCCGCCTTCGTCCTGCAGTGGACCTAAACAGGTTGATGATGATGATAGTTATGGTGGTGGTGATGATGATGATGATGACTGATGAGCATACGCAAAGCCGTTTGAAAGCAAACCGTGTTAAAATCTCCCATATAATGACTATTAATGCCCATATCAAGGAGAAGCGGCAGCGGCGACGGAAGGGCGAACCACAAGAAAAAAAAAAGAAGAATGAAGGAGGAAGACGAGTAAACAATCCACACGTATCTTTAGAAGTACATCTGGTAGGGGCCTAATGTTTTTGATATGAGCGGTTTCATCAATAAAAGGCATGTGAGCGAGGTAAAGAAAAATGTTTGAAAAGAAAAGGAAGATTAAAGAGAAAATGCACCAGCTGAAAAGTGAGTGAGAAAGACGGAAGAGGCTCTACAGAGCGCCACATATCCCAGGCTGACACGGACAACAGGTATACGATTACCGGAAAACACCTTCGTGTTAAAACAATGGCGGATAATTATTTAGTGCGAAAGGGGCACATTTAAGATGATTTCGATGACTGCATTGTTCGCATTCGGGAGCAACACTCCTTCGATAGATCTTCAACAATAGGCTATAAGAGTTTGCAACTAGAACGCCTGCGTTTCGCTGCTTACCTGAAGGTAACGTGAAAGATCCATGACGATGGTCCTAGCTCTGTGCTCGGTCGACCAGGCCTGTGACACCCTGGTTTGGAGGGCAGCGGCAAGTTCGTTCATAAGTGCACTCGACCTACAGCTAATGTTCACAGCGACGCCTCTGCGTCGCCAGCCTTCTGCAGGAACGTAGAAAGTTAACGCAGGCAAGAGCCCCTATCATTTCTTGAGGATGTTGTCATCGTAGGCGCATAGCCTGCACATGCCTGCGTCACTTCAAAATGATCCCATTACGCTGTTAATGCAGGTGTTGGTATCGTTAATGCCCCGGAGAGGACGAAGACCGAGAATCTGCGTGAGCAGATCGAATGCACCAGTTACGATGGCCGCGCATTTGAGCTCGGGACCTCGAGTACCAAAATGAGGAGACTGGTAAACAGATGCTTTAACAATTGCTTTAACAATAGAGGGAGGGGGGGGAGGGGTGCATACTGCTTAGTTGTGTGGACACATCACCGGCGCAAAACGTTAGCTTCCATTCCATATCAAATCTGTGAATAAGCCTGAAGCCAGGCTACGTTACGTTGTGCTGATTGTGCATTTATATGTTGTGCGCGCACAAAGTTGAAAGTGCGTAGTCCTTTTTCTCTCTTTTTTTCTTTCTTTTCTGCGCCCGTGTCTGCAGCGCAACACTACAATGCATCGCTGTACAGGCGTTTGCCTGATCAACTCGAATGCAAGAGAAGTGCATACACACCGATACCTTCCGTGATAATTTTATTGCTGTGTGTATAGAGGACCGTGTATCAGTAGCGCCAAAAGACACTGCAAAGAAAGAGTACTATACCACGCGACGATGGCATGATGTGCACTGCCCAGTCGGTGATGGCGGCAATCGCGATGTGTTATCTGTGCCACATCGGACGCGCGTCTGCGTTTTATATACGGCATCGTTATTACCGAAACACGCACTTGCTCCTCGAGCGGTGTTATCCTGCACACCCGTCGAATTCCGTCATGTTGAAGAATTTTGTAATGGCGGCATTCTAAGCCAATCGGGGAGTACGTCACGTGCCATTCTGGGCCAGTCAGGGTTGACAAGATGGCGAACATGACATTATGACGGAATTTGACAACTTACAGAATAGTACTCCCCGTTTGGAAGCCCCCTTGCGTAGCCGTTGTATACCGGCGAATTCAAAAATGACCCTCCCTCTGGATGCAAGCTAAAGTAGTTGACTGGGCTAGTCGGTTGTGCATACTTAAGATAAACAGCGCAACAAACGGACGGTCACGGAAAGGAAACACACAGGAAAATGCAATGACAAGGCTTCTGTCATTGCATTTTATTATTCTGTTTTCTTTTGTTTTGTTTCTTATGTTTTTTTTTTTGCTCACGCCAGACTCACTCGAGAGTGTCGGCGCATATTATCTCTGAAAAGTTTCTCCGGAATCTTCTTGTGAACTACACAAAAATGTTAACAGATCAGGACGACAGCCCTCCTGGCTATATTCACAAGCCCCCGCGAAAACGTTTCCGGCTGTGGACGACGTGGCTACTCTAAACTAGTTGTGAGCATCATGACAGTGTTTTACCAGCAGTGCTTTCTTTAGGGGCGAAGCTCCCAAACCTCCTTGGAAGCTCCTTAGGGTGTGGGTCGTTGTATGTAGCCACCTCGCGCCGCCGGGAGGCTCGCGCTCGCCCTCGGCGCGTGCCTCCCGGCGCGCGAGCTCTCTCGCTCTTCCATCTGCTGTCTTGTGAGAGAGAGAGAGACAGAGAGAGCGAAAGGCGCGCGTTGACTATGGAAACGCTCTTTCTTCGATGAACGCGCTACCAGCTCGCAAAGGAGAACGCGCCCTCACCCGCGAGAGACAACGTTGGCGCAGGCAACGTCTTCTAGCGAGTTTCTTGATTGAAAAATACCGACTGCTCGCGCTGGAGAACCATTCACCGGCCACCCATATATATATATATATATATATATATATATATATATATATATATATATATATATATATATATATATATATATATATATATATATATATATATAGGCACTGGATCTTGACTTGCAATGAAGTGCCGGTGGGAGATTTCACTTGTGCGTAGTTGAACCATAAGGATTCGTAGCGTGCGCGTTAACTAAATTAATCCGGAACTCGGCACGATCTACGATGAATCTCAGGAGCTTCGCCCACTCATCATCATTCACTCCGTGGATAGGCTGTGGATTTTTTCGGTTCTTGTGCATTGTATTATTTTAGTTTCAAGGAGAACATTCTGTGTGATATTGAATGGCATCTATGAAACTTCTTTATTTTTGCCTCTTCGCCTACGGCGTGCATTATTGCAAATGAAAAGTTTTCTCATCTCTTCACTTGCACGCTGAAGACTGCATCTGGACTCTTGACGGCTTGGGAATTTGTATGCACGCAGGGACTCAACGCGGTGTGGTACGACTTTATTATTATTATTATTATTATTATTATTATTATTATTATTATTATTATTATTAGCCTTGTACTGTGATTGCGACTCACCGCTACTTGTGGGTAAAAGTGACTTTCCCCTTTTCGAGGCACTTATTTTAATATAAAAGCAAGAATTGTGATACCATCAACGAAAATGTCCACATCTTATAATTTTCAAATACAGTAATGGTTGGCATATGTGCATCTGAAGTAAACGTTTTGAAAGCCCCTTTCCTTCAGAAAAGAATGTTTCGTGTCATTTGTCCTTATGGTCGGTGACGAATCATGCGGCCGAGCCTTCTGAGCGCGAGGCGCAAGCTAAGTGCTCTCGCGAGCAGCAGAAGCGGGCGGATCAGTGGCTTGCGCCTCCCCCTCTGAAAAGCAGAAATCACCAGCGTTGTCATATATGCTTGCTACCGTATTCTCATCGCATTGGTACCATGCATACCATATAGAGGAGCTTCAGAAAGTGACACGACAAGTTTGAAGCTGAACATTCCCTGCGAGCGCTAGCCTCCGCAAAGTCCGGGAGCTGGTTTAGAACAGGTTGGCTCGAAGCGCCCCTCGCCAAGTTGCGGCGATAGGTAGAAACAGCCCCCCGTGCGCAGGGCCGGTCTGGAGGCGCGCGCGTCTCCAGAACGGCCCTGCCGTGCGCAAGCCGTAAAGAAGGGAGCGAGCGCGCGCCTCCAGACCGGCCGTGATTGGGAGTTGCATAGAAGTGCTCGCGCACGGCACGGCCGGTCTGGAGACGCGCGACTCCAGACCAGCCGTGCCGTGTGCAGGCCGTAAAGAAGAGAGCGAGCGCGCACCTCCAGACCGACCGTGATTGGGAGTTGCATAGAAGTGCTCGCGCACTATGGGGGACCAGTACTAATAATGATGATAGATTTAAGTGCGAGCTCGGGCTTTCGGCGTCTGTTGTCGGCGTCGCCCGTCACAGTAATGCAAGCGGTCAAACTATGGTCAAATGAAAGGAACAATGCATCAATTGGCGTTAGCCACGCGATGGTTGATTATGTAGTAACTGAACATATGTATATTTGTTATAACAAATCTATCTGCTTCTCATTGCCCATTAGCGGCGATTGACCAGTGCATCACTGCGTGCTTCGCACGTTCCCCATGTTTCATGTTAGTGGAGCTGCACTACCGCTGGATTTGAAACAAGGAAGGAAAGAAAAATGCGGAGGAGGAATTCTTAAAGCTCCTTGGTTGTAACCGGGTATAGATCTTGCGATAACTACAGCCTCCGTTGTCCCGTAAAATTTCGGGCTACATGCTTCGATGTAGTTCGCTAATTTAAAAAAAATCCACTCGAAATTTCGACCTTTTCATCCTTTGAAGTCGTCTTGTCGGTGCTGACTATTCGAAAAAAAATATTTGGTGCTTCGAATATGCACTATATCCGATTCTATTTATTCAAAATTTTCGAATATTCATACACACTTACTCTTCTCTCCAGAAACACCGGGTCCTGATGTCTTCATTTGAAGGCATGATCTCACGCACGCCAACAAAAACGCATTTTTTTCCACAGCGTCTTTCTACTATGCGTTGCCCCAGGCTCGGTGGTTAGTGGCTATGGCACTCGATTGCTGATCGGATAGTCGTGGGATCGAATCCCGGCCGCGGCCGCTGCATTACGATGGAGGCGAAATGTTAAGGGCCACGTAATATGCGATGTCAGTGCACGTTAAAGAACCCCACGTGGTCGAAACTTCCGGAGCCCTCTACTATGGCGTCTTTCACAATCAAATCGTGGTCTTGGGACGTAAAACCCGAGAGATCGATTTCTGTGTTAAAGAAGCGTTATGTAACCTTGGGAAAACGTTACAAAAATGCTTGAGTATATGATACGCTTCCCATTACTTCGATCATAATTAAACTGTACAAAACAGAAACCTTTCTCGGATGATGCACCTGTGCACTCCCTTCCAGCTTCCCAGCACGGGGGGTGCACACTGCGTTTGCATCGGTTTGACGCTAGCAGACACTGTCTGCGTCAGCGTTGTCTCTCGCGGGCGAGGGCGCGTTCTCGTTCCTTGCGAGCTGGTAAAGCGGTCATCGAAGAAAGAGCGTTTCCATAGTCAACGCGCGCCGTTCGGAGAGGAGGAATGCCGAGAGGAGAGGAGATGAGACAAGGAGAGGAGGGGAGGAGGATGCGCGTGCGCAGTGCGGGTGTGGACGCCGCACGACGGATGGATGGAGGGAGGGAGTGACATAGCCCCGACCATAAGCTGCCTCACACCTAAAAATCATTTCTTCTGAGGAGCAGTGGAATGCTGTCTTGCTCAGCTCGAGGGCTCAAATTCAGGAGGCAATCCTGGAGTGGGCTGAGAGGGCGGAGGAGGCCTATTTCAAATATTATCTCCTTCCCCCACCCTCTAACCCTTTGCCCCTTCCCTTTAAAAGAGACAAATAAAGTTTCATTCATTCATTCAAAGCGCGAGTAGAACCGCGGAATAGAGCTTCTCGCTGTGAACCCTTTGTAGAAGACCGCATTACGTACCCTACATGCTGGCGAAACAAGCTTCAAGGTTATTGTTTTCATATCTTTCCTGATGCGTCTATACAATGTAGCTCAAGCAGTATAACTTCTGGAACGCTGAGGTTTTATTTGTCAATGTACCAATGCCGACGTTCCAAGGACACATACGCATCACTCTATGCTTGTCATCTTTCACCCGCCAGCAGCTCGCAGCAGCCATACTTTCACCGAGGCATAGTTGCCTGTGCGGGATCGGCACGCGCCATGGGCTTCGAGCACGCCCGCCCTTCCAGTCGAGCTGACGATCTCGCGTCGCTAGCTGAGCAGCGATAGTTATCTGCTGATCAACAAAGGTACTGTGACGCTCGTCTGGATGCATGACTGCCGCTCGCGTTCGATAAGGCAGCCATTGATTGATTGATTGATTGTGGTTCGGAAAGGACGCTAATTTCGGCAGCCCATGTAGGGAGCACGGCTAAGCGTCCGTGGGGGTGGGGGAAAGGGAGTGAAAGAGATAGAGAGAAAGGCCGTAGTGGAGGGCTCCGGAAATTTAGACCACCTTGGGTTCTTTAAAGTGCGCTGACAACGCACAGTACACGGGCCTCTGGCATTTTCGCCTCCATCGAAAATGCGACCGCCGCGGCCGGGATCGAACCCGCGTCTTTCGGGTGGCAGCCGAGTACCGTAACCACTACACCACCGCGGCGGACAGGCAGCCATTTCATGCGCGCATCTGCTATTGACACGCGCACTCGCTTTGTTTTGTTCGCGATGATCTCCTTTGTCACTTTGTTGTGACGCGCATCACAGGCAACGTTTATCTTGCATGCTGTTTCGCGGACGGTGTCGATGGTTCTGCGCGAGCTTTGCATGCCCGACAAGCATATTTCAGTGCCTTCCGGGACATCAGTAATAGTACCAGGACGGATTGTGACGAATATATAGAGGCCGACGCGTTTCAACGCTTGCAGGTTTTCTTTGTTTTTTTTTTCTTGGGATACCTGAACGCAGAAATTTTGGTCTGTCTGTCTGTCTGTCTCTCTCTGTCTGTTTGGCACACGATTCAGCCACCGGGCCAATGTATAAGCACTTGCCTAACGCCCAGCCATCTTGAACTGGTAGCTGCGTTCTTATTTGTGAACATTGTCGATCAAAAAGCAAATATTACGCATATCTGAGGCGCAGCATCAATACGTAAGTATTAGGTGGTGCGTTACCTTACTAGAAAATACATAGGTATGTCATTCTAAAGACCCTGTGTTTGTTAGGCTGCGCTAAAAATGCGACGCTACGCACGAAAATGGCCTCTGCGGACTATTTGGAGCTGCCACCTGGCAGTTGCCCAGGGATGCTGCACAAGCTCATGTTTCCCGACAGCGCGTCCATATCTCATGCAGTGTAGTACGGCTGGCAGGAGAATATCGTCTTTCGACGACATTTGCAGCGATGATTGATTTGTGGGGTTTAACGTCCCAAAACCAGTTCTGATTATGAGAGACGCCGTAGTGGAGGGCTCCGGAAATTTCGACCACCTGGGGTTCTTTAACGTGCACTGACATCGCACAGCACACGGGCCTCAACATTTCGCCTCCATCGAAATGCAGCCGCCGCGGCCGGGATTCGATCCCGCGACCTTCGGATCTGCAGCCGAGTGCCATAACCACTAGACCACCGTGGCGGGGCGACATTTGCAGCGAAAGACGCAGATACGCAGCCACTTTTTAAATGTGAAGCATTTCTTAGCGAACTTCGGCGACTTTGAGCGTATCTATCTATCTATCTATCTATCTATCTATCTATCTATCTATCTATCTATCTATCTATCTATCTATCTATCTATCTATCTATCTATCTATCTATCTATGTCAGTGCACGTTAAAGAACCCCAGGTGGCCGAAATTTCCGGAGGCCTCCGCTACGGCGTCTCTCATGATCACAGCTGGTTTTGGGACGTTAAACCCCACAAATCAATCAATCAGTTACGATCTGCGTACTGTGCCGTGAAGATTTGCGCGCGCCTGTATTATCGCACATTGTCGTTGCGGTTCACTGACGACGTATTTCATTTGCAACAGGAAACAGTAATAGGAATTGACTAGTTGGGAGGCTTGTTCATATGCGCATGAATCCAGCGCATACACGTCGGTAACCAAACGTCATTGGAACACGTATTTCTGACCCAACTATGTGCAGTCTTAATCCAAACATATATAGACATTCTGAAGGCGAGCCAGAATTACACATATCTCCATCATCTTGCGATGACGGACTTGGTCAACTGCTGCGGTCGCATTGATGCGCACCATACGAGATCGATTGATCGTGACTGTGTGGTAGTGTGTTGCGTTATACGTGCTCCCTCTCCAAATCTCGGTCCCCTCCATCTCTTACCCGTTGTGTAGAGTAGCATGCCGGCTGTCCTGAGCTAATTAACACCCGTACCTTTCTCTCTCGCCTATTTCTTCTCCTCTCTCTCAAACCTAATTCATCCGCTACAGCCACCTCTTGTCCGCACATTGTCAATGGTATTCATTCTTTGCTGGCACTCGCCTACTCGGAATACTTTCCTTAACGATAGATTTATGCACGCATATAACTATAGGCATTTTATTGCATTTTATTGCAGTTGAAGGCAAATCATTATAAATGATAGCAACGTTTTAATGCTTCCCAGAATTGTTTGACAAGAAGGTCGGTGATCACGAATTTGGCAGCGAAGTTAATGTCATTGATCGGATTAATTAAGACGCGCATGCAATGAATGTGTGAACTGCACACATCTGCAGGTGTCACAAGCGAATTGTCAGAGATTGCTTCGCTCAATATGGAACTTTAGCCGCGGCAGTTTACCGCAATGTAGTATTACGGAAATACCGTGCCGGCTAGAGTATGCGCATGATTTGTGTTGCCGCGTGTGCACTAGCTCCATCATATCGAAAGGTGATCGATTGTCATATCAGCGAACTGCAATACTTTTTCTGAAGACGTACTACCTCGCCCTTGCTTTGTCTATTTCCGAGATACAAATATTAGAGTCACAAAAAATATTAAGTATATGTCACAGGGGGCAGATAATATCTCGCAGACGTCACGGCCTCTCCTAACCCACCCGTGTCGTCATCACATGCGCAGAAATTCACCCTCAGCATTGTGTTCGTCGTGCCCAGGCTTTAACTTACGGACCGGTCATCGGGCTGCACATGGATCTTTTCCGCCTGCAACAGCTCGCGGCAAAGAACTCCGACCCGAGCGATTGCTTCGACACCGAAGAAGCCTTCGGCGATGGAATGTTCCAGATTCGTTTTCTCGTGCTCACTAGTGTCGCCGTGTTGCTGATGACCTGCATCGCCGACGTGGTGCCGGTCATCTCTTCGCAGGACGTGGACCACTGGTGCAAACCGCCGAGCTATTCGAACATATCGTACAGCGTGTGGAAGTACGCGATACCCGTTGGCGCCGACGGACAGCGAAGTCGCTGTCACGTCTTCAACAGGCCCTACGGATCGATCGGCAGCAAGGAAGTGACGGCGTGCCATGAGTGGGACTTCGACAAGAGGAACGCCCCTGCGTCTGTCATCAGCGCCTGGAGCGCCGTCTGCGACCAACGAGCCCGCCAGCTCCTCGTCCCGATGGCGTCGCAACAGGTGGGATCCTTCCTGTTCCTGCTTCTCGCCGCCGTCCCGCTTGACATGTTCGGAAGGGTCCGCGTCCTCAAGGCGGCGGCTCTGACTACGGTGGTCTCGGCGCCAGTCGGCCTCGCCGTGTCGCACCACTGCGTGCGCTACGCCTGGGCACAGGTCTTGCTCTCCGGTTGCGTGGCCGTCTGCGCAGCTGCGGCCATGCTCGTCGCCTTCGAGGTCCTCGTTCACCGACGGCGGCCGAAGTGCTTAATCTACGCCACGGCGCTCAGCTGCGTTCTTGCCGAGCTATGGATCCTCGTCGTCAGGAACATGAGCGTCTTCTGGGAGACAAAGCACGTCGCCCTTCTCTTGCCCGCGTTCCTCGTGGTCACGGCGGCCACCTTTATGGGCGAGCAGGAATCGCCGCGATGGCTGATCGCCCGGGACGTGGTCGGGAAAGCCGAGAGGGTCATCCTGGCCGCGGGCGAGACGAACTACTTCGTGCTGGAGGCCGGTTTGGCAGACTTCTTCGACAAGCTCAAGTACAGAGCGTGCTCTATCGCAAACCACGGCGATCGTTCGGCGGCGGCCACCATCTCTTCTCGGCAAAGCTCGTCCTTGGACGCTGCCCGCTTGATCCGGCGACGAGCGCTGCTCATGTTCTTCGTCCAGTTCTCCCTGGCCTACGCCGTTCACCTCAACACCGTCTTCTGGGTGGCTCGAGGTGAACACGACAGTGGGGTCACCTGGTGGCTCCCGGCGATACTGGTCTACTTCGTCTCTCTCCTGGGCAACGTCGTCGCTCTTCTAGCCGTCGCTCGCATGTCCCTTGAGAGTGCACTCGTCGCGCTCACGGCGGTCGTTACTGGCGTCCACTGCGTGGCCAGCTACTTCTTCGGCTTCTATACTGCGGCTGACCGCGGCCTGCTAGCGTTCTCTGGCGGTCTCGCCAACGTTGCCATCGTCGTGGGCTCTTGTTACGTTATGGAAGACGTCCCGACACCTGTGCGGGGTGTCGCCTTGTGCTGGTCTCTCGCCAGCGGTCGAGTCGGCGCTCTCCTTGCCTGTGTGATGCCTCTGCTTCTCAAGATTGATGACATTTACTGGGCGTTCGCCGTGTCATCGTTGTTTCTTGGCGCGTCGTTGGTGATGGCATGGCGAAACATGTCCCCCCTTCGTTCAGAGGAAGTCGTGGGTGAAAGGAATCTTGGGTCGGCGTTGAAGACGGACGTGTCGTCTCTCCGTGCCAGCTTGTCACCGTCGCGCAGGTCATTATGTGACGACTCAGTTCGCGGCGAGAGTACGTAGACTGGGCGAATTAAGACTACTCTGCAGGTCGCCACGGCGCGCCGAGAAGGCCAATTTCTTTAGCAAAAGACTAACCGTGGCCTCCGAAATCATGCGCTGGCGCGACAGACGATCGCGGAGGCCACGGTTTGACTCGACTGACGCCGAGTCGAAGGACCGTATAGATTTTGATGAACACTCGCAACTTGTCTGCCCTGGCGAGATGGGGCCTCTTTTGATGGCTACATAATATCGTACCCGAGACCTGGAGGGTTGAAAAGGCCGAAGTGTTGTGCAGTCATGACAGGAGGCGGACAATTATTACGCTTTGAAATACGAGACGTACCCATTCCAGGGTGATATATAAAATGCCCAAATAACTGGGCGCAGTTTCATGCATTTACACGAACTTTTTGACGTATGCTTTTTGACAAAACACCGGAGTCTTTTACTTTTCGAACTTGCTAAATTGCTGTTTTTACTGTCGATATTCTTAACGTGTTCTCCAAATAAAGTTTATTTTCTCGTTCCTCTACGAAATCAAATTAATATTGTGAGCGCTGACTGTCTAGTTCATCGCCATCTGTCATCCTAATCCCATCATCCTAATCATGATCGGATGCTTGGGACGCTGGTCGCTGACAGGCTGTCTCGCGCGTCAGTGCCCGAATAAAAGGATCTTACCGCTTTGCTAGACATCCTCAGAAGTGGTGTAGGTGCTGGGTATATTTTTTTTTCTGCACGAGTGCAATGTAGAGTATAGGCTAGCCAATGAAACTACACATCGGAATAGAACACTTTCTGCCTTTCTATTCGTATTCAGTTGTGAAGTAGTATGCCATGGAGTTGAACGTATTTTTCTTTCTAATAAATCAGGCAGGTAAAGGCTCCTAATATCGAGCGAGCACGGATAATTAGTGGCAGGATCGAGTGTCCCGAATGGTTAAGTGGAGATTCAATGAGGTTCTGCTATGACCTATAAGCGTAGCAATTTCACTATGATGACATCGGGCTGATTTAACTACGACTCGATCTTTCGCAGTCCTTAAAGGGAATGTTCCACTTTCTGCCTCATGTGGACAAGACTTTTCATCGGTTCTTCGGCGCAGCCATCTCTGGTCGGAGGCTGCTGGCCATGCGGAACAACGACCACGATATCGTCTGGCCGGTACATATCGCATGCTTTCCGCCATTGTTCGCTAAACGTGAAACGCGACGTTAACAAAACCCGCAGCCCTTGTGCTGGCTAAGCCGGAATGTGATAACTGGGGCCGCGATATGCGCGCTCGCACAAAATGCGGTTTCGAGAGTGGGAAAAAAAAACTGGCCGCGTATCTGCGTGCTTCGCTGCAAATGTCGTCGAAAGAAGATAGTCTTCTGCCGGCCGTACTCCGCTGCGTTAGAGTTACTGCATATGCTACCGCAGGTAGCATATACAGTAAAGCTACGCTGCGTAAGATATGGATGCCATCAAGCAGCGCCGTCGGGAAACATGAGCTTGTGCAGAATCCCTGGGTAACTGCCAGGTGGCAGCACCAAATCGTTGGCAGAGGCCTTTTTCGTGCATAGCGTCGCATTTTTAGCGCAGCCTAAGAAACACTGGGGCCTTTAGAATTACCTATCTGTGTGTTTTCTGGTAAAGGAACTCACCACCTAATACTTACGTAGTGATGTTGCGCCTCGGATATGCGTAATATTTGCTTTTTGATCGACAATGCACTCTTCTTCGTATCCCTTGCGGCTCATGAAAAAAATACGAAACAGGAACACCCCGCACAAACTACGGGGCCCAGATGTTAAGAATAACTTTGCCCTCTGTGTTAAACCTTTTATCGCAAAATGGTTTTCATATTTCTTGTTGGAGATCTGCGCCTCATGCTTTCTTCGTGCGATGATATCTCAAATGTCAGTTTGAACTTGATCTTTGATTAATGTTTCTTTTTTTTCCCCTCATGTTTCCTTTCTTTTCTCGCTGAATTGCGTGCACATGTTGTGTTCTTTCGGTTATCATGTGCAAGAATAATGTATGCTTCTTGTGCCTATACTTACGTACGCGAATTTCTTGTATGCCGTTCACTGCCTGCTGGACTGTAACCGGCTGGGAAGCTCAGTCAAGCTCACAAGAGCTTTTTCTTCCCATGCCCTCCCCTTCCTGAAGTGGAAAATAAACGATTGATTGATTGATTGATTGATTGATTGATTGATTGATTGATTGATTGATTGATTGATTGATTGATTGATTGAAGTATGAACGCAGCTACCAGTTCAAGATGGCTGGGCGTTAGGCAAGTGCTTAAACTTTGGCAGGGTGGCTGAATCATGTGACAGACAGACCGAAATTTCTGCGTTCAAGTATCCCAAGAGAGACTATCGTCTTTAAAAAATGATCTGCAGTATTTACAGAATTACATCCCCCTTTTTTTCATTTTTAAGATCGCCAAACTCAAACGAGAGGGTGGGGAGGTGGGTGTTCTCAGGTTCGAATAATCTAAAATGACAGAAGCACACAACTCCCCCTTTTCGCGGCAATATTGGCACATACCTTCATGCATGAACCGCCGACGCTGGCTCATACGCGTTGTGTGTGAAGAAGAAGAAGAGAACGTTGTTGGTCGAACTCCGGACTGCAGGCTTCAGGCTTCCTCTTATTTGGTCCTCTTATTTGGTGAACTTCAGGCTGCCACTTATTTGGTCCGTGACATTATTGGTGGAGGTGCGGGTATATGCTCCAACGCTCCGAAGCTTCTACCATCACTCTTAGCGTCTTGGAGACAAGCCAGCCACGGCCGTCGACAGCCAGGAACAGTCGTCGTCTCCAAGGACTGCCCCCTGAATTCGGCCCTTTGTCGTCGAGACTAGAGAAGATGTATACAGTGAGCCAGGCAAGCCAAACCCATAATACCCAATCTTCTGCCCCGCCGTATGTTCTTCACGCGCCACAGACGCCTAGATCGTTCCACGGCGACATTTTTGAGGATGTTGAAGACTGGCTCGACCACTTCGACCGAGTCGCCAGCATCAATGAATGGGATGAAGCTCGGAAACTACGACGCGTTTACTTCGCGTTGGAAGATTCCGCCAAGACTTGGTACGAGAACCATGAGGGTTCGTTCGTGACGTGGGCAGATTTTAGCCGCGAGATCCGCGATGCGTACCGCAGCGCCGAAAGGAAGGAAAGGGCTGAAGAGGCCATCTCCTGCAGAAACCAGCGACCGAACGAGAGGGTGTCGATGTTCGTCGAGGACATGCTTCGTCTTTTCAGGCGCGCAGACCCTGCCATGTCAGAAGACAAGAAGGTACGACATCTGATGCGCGGGGTGAAGGAACAGCTTTTCGCCGGACTAGTACGGAATCCACCAACTACCGTAGCCGAGTTTGTGAGTGAGGCGACCACGATGGAGCGTACTCTTCAGCAACGGTCGTCGCAGTACCAACGTCCTGACGTCACGGCTGCGCACTGTTCTATCGGCTCTGATAGCGAGAGGCATGCCCTTGCGGAATTCATACGAAGTATTGTGCGTGAAGAACTCCGTCAACTGCAAGCGGTCGGACCACAACCACACGTGTCAGCCATTACTGACGTCATCCGGAACGAAATCCGACAGGCGGTGCAGCCACCGCTCACGCCACTGGCGCCGTCACCGTCACCTGAGGTGCCCGTCCTAACATATGCGTCGGCAGTCCGTGCACCCGCCCCTATTGCTGCGGCTCCCATCGTGCCGACGTTAGAGCAGCAGGCTCCGCACCGATTCCCGAACGCGCCTTCGTATCCACCGCCCGTTTCAAGGTTCTCGCACGCACCGATGTATCTGCCGGCAAGCTCAAGACAAAGTCCCAGTAAGGCAAGCGTATGGCGTACCTCAGATAACCGTCCGCTCTGCTACCACTGCGGCGAAGCTGGGCACGTGTACCGTGATTGCGCGTACCGTCAATTGGGTCTGCGTGGTTTCCACCCTGACGCGCGCTGTCCCCGATACGGTGAGCGCCCACATGACATCGAAGCGTATCTAAGGAGTCAGGGAATGCCATCGACCGCTCAGCGCCGTCAGTCGCGATCACCATCCCCTCGCCGGTCTGGGTCGCCTAGCTTGACTGCGTCCTCGAACGCTCCTTCCAGGAGATCGCCGAGTCCTTACAGGGGAAACTAGGAGCGGCGACTTCCGGGGGTGAAGTCGCTGTCCAACGAACTTTAAAAGAACCTCCCTCGACCGCTGCTGACACGCTGCCAACCGACGTCACCAAAACTGTTTCCGCCGACATTGCTGTATTCGTTGATAATCACGCTGTCACTGCTCTCGTCGATACCGGGGCCGATTATTCCGTTATGAGCAGCACACTGGCGTCTAAACTGAGAAAAGTCACGACACCCTGGCACGGGCCCCAGCTTCGAACAGCCGGTGGTCATCTGGTGCTGCCAGCTGGACTGTGCACGGCGCGAATTCGAATCCGAGACTCGACGTTTCCGGGGTCTTTCCTCGTCCTACCTGTGTGCTCCCGGCCAGTAATTCTAGGAATGGACTTTCTTCGCGAATACGGCGCCGTTATCAACCTCCGTGAGTTACTGGTATCATTCGAGGACCCCGTTTTCCCTGGAATTGACAGCACTCTAGTTTTGAACACAGCGCTACGTGTTTCCGACGAATCAGTCACTCTGCCACCGCGAAGCAGCCTCTTTGTCACCGTGGAATGCGGGCAGGACACCAGCAATGCTGTGATCGCGGAAGCCAATTTGTCCCTCCTTCTTGCTCAACAAATCTGCGTAGCCCGAGGGATTATTCATCCTCAAAACGGACAAGCCCACGTACTCGTCACGAATTTCAGCGATGAATATCGTCATCTTACGAGGCGTACCGCCATTGCGTACTTTGCAGAAATTGCCGACGTACAGGACCCGCCAACATTAGCTGCTGTTTCGTCGTCTGACCGTTCCGCCGAAGAGTTTGCAACAACTCTCGATGTAAACCCAACGTTATCACCAACACAACGGGACACCCTTCTGCACCTACTGGATGAGTTCCGAGATTGCTTCGCTACTACGACGAAGGTCAACCAAACGCCGCTGGCACAGCATCGAATTATCACGGACCCTGCCGAAAGACCTGTACGGCAGCACGCTTATAGGGTGTCCCAAAAGGAACACGACGCTATTCGTCACCAAGTTCAGCAGATGCTTAAAGACGACGTCATCCAGCCTTCGACCAGCCCGTGGGCTT
Source organism: Hyalomma asiaticum (assembly GCA_013339685.2). Lineage (NCBI taxonomy): Eukaryota > Metazoa > Arthropoda > Arachnida > Ixodida > Ixodidae > Hyalomma > Hyalomma asiaticum. The sequence goes on from CM023487.1 coordinate 21,201,637, forward strand.
CGCCAGTTGTACTGGTCAAGAAAAAAGATGGTACGTTGCGTTTTTGCGTCGACTATCGAAAATTGAATAAGATCACTAAGAAGGACGTTTATCCACTGCCCCGCATTGATGACTCCTTGGATCGCATTCGCCACGCTCGATACTTTTCTTCCATGGATTTGCGCAGCGGCTACTGGCAAATCGCAGTTGACGCACGGGATCGCGAAAAAACGGCATTCATTACTCCTGACGGTCTCTACGAATTTAAGGTTCTCCCATTTGGCTTATGCTCAGCGCCGGCTACCTTTCAAAGAATGATGGACACGGTTCTATCAGGACTTAAATGGCAATCCTGTCTTGTTTACTTAGACGACGTGGTTGTATTTTCGGAGACACTTGAACAGCACGTCCAGCGCTTGAGGGCAGTTCTCCACGCCATTCGAAAAGCCGGCCTTTCTCTTAAACCTGAGAAGTGTCACTTTGGGTATGAGGAACTGAAGTTCCTCGGACACGTCGTCAGCCACGCAGGTATCCGCCCGGACCCGGAGAAGACCAGCGCCGTTGCGGCATTTCCAACGCCGACAAACAAACACGATCTACGCCGATTCTTGGGACTCTGTGCGTACTACAGACGATTTTTAAGCAACTTCTCAAAAATCGCTGCACCGCTCAATGGGCTCCTCAAAGATGACACTCCGTTCGTTTGGGGCCCGGATCAGTGTCATGCTTTCGATACCCTCCGGAAACATCTACAGGCCCCACCTGTACTTGGCCACTTCGACGAAGCCGCTGACACGGAGTTACACACAGACGCCAGCAACATAGGTCTTGGAGCGGTGTTGGTGCAATGGCAAGGTGGCGTAGAGCGTGTGATTTCCTACGCGAGCCGTACGTTATCACCTGCCGAGAAAAATTATTCGGCAACTGAAAAGGAATGTTTAGCCGTTGTATGGGCGATAACGAAATTTCGACCATACTTGTACGGCCGCCCCTTCCGAGTAGTCAGCGACCACCATGCCCTTTGCTGGCTCGCGAATCTCAAAGACCCCTCTGGACGCCTGGCACGATGGAGTCTACGCCTGCAAGAATTTGATGTAACGATCGTCTACAAGTCAGGCCGTAAACACACTGACGCTGACTGCCTGTCACGAGCACCGGTCGGAAGTGCCAGTACCAGCCTTGACGAGGATGACATCCTTCTTTCTGCAATGTCAGCGACCGATCTGGCTCAGCTACAGCGTGACGACTTGGAGCTCAGACCTCTCATCGAATACTTGGAGGGGCGCACCTCCTGCATTCCTCGAAGTTTCGCGCGTTCACTAGCCTCATTTTGCTTCCGCAATGCAGTTCTTTATAAGAAAAACTTCGACCGTACCGAAGCTGCATACCTGTTGGTCGTGCCAACCACGTTACGGGAAGACATTCTGAGCGCCTGTCACGATGAACCATCGTCAGGACACCTAGGCTTCACTCGCACGCTCGAAAGAATTCGACGCTCCTACTATTGGCCCCGTCTTGCGAAGACTGTCAAGCAATACGTTCGCACGTGTCGTGATTGCCAACGACGTAAGACACCACCCATGCGACCAGCAGGGCTGTTACACCCAATAACGACACCGAAAACGCCCTTTCACCAGATCGGCATGGATTTGCTGGGATCATTCCCCACATCCTCGTCCGGGAATCGATGGATTGTGGTGGCCACAGACTACTCAACGCGGTACTGCGAAACAAAGGCATTGACAAGAGCCACCGCAGCAGAAGTCGCCCATTTTTTTATTGACAACATCGTTCTCCGCCATGGAGCGCCTGCTATAGTCATTACTGATCGTGGAGCAGCTTTTACTGCAGAATTGCTACACGAAGTCTTGCGGCTGAGTGGTACGGAACACCGCAGGACCACGGCCTATCACCCGCAGACAAACGGCCTGACTGAACGTCTGAACAAGACAATCACGGATATGCTCTCTATGTATGTCGCCATCGACCACAAGGACTGGGATAACATCCTTCCCTACGTGACTTTTGCGTATAATACCGCAATTCAAGAGAGCACAGGATTTACGCCGTTCCGCTTACTTTACGGTCGGGAGGTCACCACGATGCTCGACGCCATGCTGCTTCCCGACAACCTAGGACAGTTTCATACCGATGCTGCAACGTTCGCCGAGCGCGCTGAGGACGCCCGTGAACTCGCTCGACGCCGTATCCAGTGTCGCCAAACCTTGGACTCGCGCCGCTACAATCTTCGCCATCGAGAGGTCACGTATCATCCTGGTGACCAGGTGTGGGTGTGGACCCCCGTACGACAGCGTGGCCGTTCAGAAAAACTGTTGCGTCGTTACTTTGGCCCTTACACGGTTGTAAGGCGCCTGAGCGACATTACTTACGAAGTCCTCCCAGAAGGTACCCCAAGGAACTCCCGCAGGCGTCCCCAAACCGAAGTTGTGCACGTATCCAGGCTGAAACCGTACTTTCCGCGTGGTGACGGGACTGTCGAGTGACTGCACATTCTCTGATCGCTTAGTGTTCTGTTTTTTCTTGTTTGTTTGTTTGTTTTTGTTGTGCCCCGTTTTGTCTTATTCTTTTTACACATCCAGGGATCAGTTTACTTAGCCTTACCCATCTGTAGCATCGAGACGATGCTTCCTTGGGAGGGGGAGTAATGGCACATACCTTCATGCATGAACCGCCGACGCTGGCTCATACGCGTTGTGTGTGAAGAAGAAGAAGAGAACGTTGTTGGTCGAACTCCGGACTGCAGGCTTCAGGCTTCCTCTTATTTGGTCCTCTTATTTGGTGAACTTCAGGCTGCCACTTATTTGGTCCGTGACAATATTCGGACGAGATGGGCGCGAGGAAAAAAAAAAGCTTCGCCACTTCATTCGCACATCGCTCACTTCACACCTTGAAACGTAACTCAGCTGTCAGGGCTTCCATTGTGCAGCAGCTGATGGAGAAGTAAATCATAGCAGCTCCGCTAACGTGAAACCTGCAGGAACGTGAAGCATGCGGTGATGCGCCGGTATGTTTCCCGCAGAAAATGTCAATCGCTGCTAATGAGCTTGCTTTACGTATTTGCCACGATGACGACGTTAGACGCCGACAGCCCGGGAGCATTAGCAGAAACTTGTTATAGAATCGCTTCTGACACGACAACCCTACACACACACACACACTGTCTGTCGGCACTGCCTCAAGGATGTGCCCACCGTGACGACAGCAGCAGCACACGCCGACAAGCCCAGCCCCTAAGGTGCTCCGCACCTAAAAAACAGGTGAACCCACTGCTTATTATATCTGATAGTCTGTCACGCACACTCACTGTCATTCGAACGCGAGCCCGCCGCACAATACTTGAGCCACCGCTCTCGATACCCCATAGAAGAGGTCGAGAGACATGGGCATTGCACAAGACATGACCTCGAGGAATGGCTGTAAGCAAGCAGGCTTGGCAGTGGCTACGCGTTCGTCATTGAAACAAAAAAAGGGTGTGCGTAGACTCGCAGACAAATTTCTTTCCCGGTTTTCTTTTTGGACAATACAAAGGAAAAGCGAGGGGCCCGGGGTGGGGAAGAAATGAGAGCGGGGGGGGGGGGGGGGGGGGAGATCGTTTTGTCACATCATTTGGTCATCTTCGCCACGTTGGTATCCCGCTAACGGTGCCATGGGAGAGGGGGAAAGTACCGTTATATCACTTTCCTGTCAAACGCAGAGCAAGCCGCGATTACCTTGCATGTTGCTTCGAGCACCATGTCGACCGTTCCAGAAACTCTGCATGCCAGAAGTGCACATTTGAGTGCCTTCCAGAGTGTCATAACGAAAGGGAAGGGGTCAAGGGCTCGTTCTTTATTTGTTAGAAACAACTTAATGAGCAAACAGACAATGAAGCCTAGGAAAACATAGGGGAAGTTAATTGTGGTATTGTAATTGTGGAGAAAGTAGAAAGGAATTAAAGTGGACGAAAAGACAAACCTGCCCTCGGTGGGACCCGAACCCACGACCTTCGGATGTCGCGTCCGATGCTCTACCAACTGAGCTACAAGGTCGGTCGTCCCCCCGTCCACTTTATTGTGTATTTATGTGTGTATTATCCTGGGAGTGTTAGGCAGCGCCACTCGAGGCCAAGGCGGCGTGTGTAGAACACACTTTCTTGCCAGGAGGCGTCACGTAGAACGTGAACTTAGACGAGATGGCTGCTGCCCAATAAGCCCTCGCATGCTACCTAAGGCACCAAGTCTGCCGCAACGAGACCCAAGCTATGAAATAACGAAAGAGAAGGGATCAAGGGCTCGTTATTTATTTGTTAGAAACAACTTAATGAGCAAACAGACAATGAAGCCTAGGAAAACATAGGGGAAGTTAATTGTGGTATTGTAATTGTGGAGAAAGTAGAAAGGAATTCCAGAGTGTCAGTGATAATAGCAGAAAGCGCTCTGACGGGCGTGTAAAATCCGGCGCATTTCGCCTCCAGTCTGTTTTTATGTCGATCGACTACTGACTGTTCACGCCGTTATCGTCTCGCTGTGTGGTTTGCTTTGAATTGCTGGACACATGTTCGCCTAATAAACATTTCCGCTGACAACGCGTTATGTTGTGATGCGTCCGTCATCGTCACGGCCACGTGACAGTATCGTAGCTTTGGGACGTGAAAACTATAAAAATCCTTCAGTCAGTTGATGGTTATTGTGGTTCGGTTAAGGAAATGGCGTTAATTTCTACAGCCCGTGTCGGGAGCATTGCTAAGCGTCCGGTGGGTTAAGGAAATGGGATAGGAAGAGATGGAAAGGAGAGAAAGGCCGTAGTGGAGGGTTCCGGAAATTTTCACCGCCTGCGGTCCTTTAACGTGCACTATAACAACGCACACTACACAGGACTCTGGCCCGGGTACTGGAATCTTGCTGCAGTGGAATCCTCCCACTCCCCCCCCACCCCACACATACACACACATACGAAATTTTTTCGCGCTTTTATGAACACATAAAACACACGAACAAATTAACTTACATATATAAAGACAGAGTGGCCGTTCCTTCTATAAGCCGTCGTTTCTACCAACAATACCATTCCACATTATCGGGTGACGAATCCGTAACGACAACGTCCCATCTGGGCGCCTGTCTTCGCCGAGATTTAGTAGTCCACACGATGTTATCTTCATTCGACATTACTCTGCGTCCTCACTACTTCTTTCTCGAAATCTTTGTAATCGTTGGTAGCCTTATATAACTATTTATATTAAGTTATCGGGGACGAGTCAATCAGACACATGCCTTTTATTACTGTGCTCCCCGATAAATTGGCGTCAACACCACATAATAAACTATATTTTGGTGCCCACACTGGTGTGAGGGATCAGATGACGTGCACGCTTGAACTTTAAGGGCTTGCGATTAAATGCCATCGGGTGCTGTCAGAGCCTTCGTTATTGTTTATAGTATTACATGTCATGTGGCAGCATTTAAGAGGCTATATAAGTAGCTGACACTTCGATGATCCTCGTGATACATTTATTCGCACACACACTGGCATTTCCCTCTCAATCGTTGTAACCCAGGTAATCCTTCCAGACGTCCCACATCTCCGTTCCGCGCATACGCTTTTCGTACACTGCTCGAAGGCGCCTTTCCTGTTCCGGCTTGAAGTAGCCCTTCCAGTCTCCCACCTGTCCCTTGCGAAAGAAGTTGCTCAGGGGTACGCTTTCTTCGGAACTGCGCAGCCTTCTGTCAGGACCATCCGGTGAGCCTCCTGTACCATCGACGCCTTCGTCTACTGAAACGTGAACCTCCTTTTCGTTCGAATTTGCATCGCCGTCTGCCCGGATGTGGTCGTGCCGGTGGTGGTCGCCGTCAATCACGACGTTAGACTTGAGGTTATCGAAGGATATGCGCTCTAGCAGGCCATTCAGCAGCGCCTTGTTGGTACGTAACCGTTGCCAAATGGACGCGTCGACAAACTTAGCCAGAGCGAGCACCGTCTTCTTAGTGTCACTCTTGAAGTGCTCGTAGTAGAAGAAGAAGACGTTCGGGTCGTTCCGGTGGGCGTACCAGGACAGGATGTGCTCGAAGTAGTGGCCGAAAGGTAAGTAGCCGTCCATGAAGTCTTCGAAGAACTCGTCGAATGTCGTGTCGGCGCGCATCCTCAGGTTCACCCGGTCCTCCAGGGAGTGGTGGTAGAAGGAGACGACGCAATCGAAAGGGTTGCGAACGATGACGACGTACTTGGCGTCCTTATGGTACGGCGACGCCGTGAAGGTCAAGTGGTGCTTGATCAGTCGAGGAGGCTGGAGAGCTTCGACAGCTTTTCGGCCCGCCTGCGTGAGCGAGGTGAGAGCCGCTTTATCGAGTGATTCAGTCGAATTGTTCACTGAAGTTACCCACGACATCATCAGTTCACGAAAACGAGCAAAATTTCTGTCTACTTTCGCTTGACACGTTGAAAGGGGGCCCTACAACACTTTTTGGACCTAGCCAGGGAACGATGTCTATCAGTCGTGGAGACTCTTGTAAACATGTGAGCCCGATATTATTGCATTGCACGAGCCGGACAACTAGCAATTTGTTTTCGAACACGGCTGGGGAGTGTCACCCCTTCCTTCAACAGATGACGTCACTGGGCCACCGACTACTCCACAGAAATAGCATTGGTTGATCTCATGATCGTGGAAATATCCTCTGCAGTGCTTCATTTGTTCGTTTTGAGTGCAACAAATAAAGGCAGTATGTGTATCTGTCTTTAAGGAGGCCCAGAAAAGTCTACTGGCCTGGCCGGTGCTGGCAGGAACGTCGTTTGTTCAAAGTACAGCAGCCGATTTCCATCTGCACTTGATACAAATTACAAATTCCGCGGTGCGCGCAGCGCGGGAATATTTGGCTCACATGTTTACAGGAGCTTCAACGGCTGATTGGCACAGTTTTCTGGCCACGTTAAAAAAGCGTTGCAGGGTAATAAGGAACGGTGTGGACAGCAAACTTATGAAGAGCATCGTTTTCGAAAGTTATACAGAGATTTCTGAAGTAAACGCGGCCACTGTGAACGAAATATTCTCCGCATGATCATACACTATCAATCGTGTTTTGCCGGGGAGTTTCATGTAGCTGTTTAAACTGCCCGTCAAAACATGTATACGTTCAGTCCTAGGTAAACGGAGAAACCAATTGTGTGTCTACAATAAAATCGGGGCATGAGAACTCTGAATGGTCGTTCTTGATCTGGGCGCCTTTCATGCACATATATTTCATGCCGCCCGTCGCTATGGCTTGAAACGTTCCTTCTAATGTATACGGGTCAGTCGGCGTCAAATAAAATGCCACCCAGCTAACAGTTTGCTCGATCGGTCATTTGCTCGGTATACCGATCTTTTTTTTTTTTTTAGCAATAGCAATAATTTACAAGGTTCTGTGTACCAGAGCCGCACATCGATAGCGAAGCACACAAGCATTTGGTTCCAATCGAAAAGTAGCAGTACTGGCCAAGCTCATCTGCTCGACACGTTAGGTGGGGTGGCTCGTTTTGCCTGATCATTTAGTCAAAGAAGTACTAGATGCATCGGCGGATCTTACAATTACATCGAAGGCAACACGCGTGTTTTGTTCTGCAAGCTCCTGTCGCGTTCACGTTTACATTAGGGTGATATTCGCGAATTCCAAAAAAGAAGCCAGAGACGTTGCTACAGCCGCTTTGAACGAGTCAATCCATTAGGCAGTAAATGAGGCAAGTTAGCGACAACATAACAAGCCACGACTGGTGCGGAAGTTCGAGACGAAGACAGCCTACCATTTCCAGAAAGGGCGCATACTTGGTCAAGATCTCCGTGAACGTTGGCACTCCTTCCTGCTTGTCCAGGTTGAATAGAAACCACAGGGTGTACTGCGTCCAAGTGCACCCGGTCTTCGGATACGTCGCCATGAAGATGTCGCCGGGACGTGCCTTGTAGTTGAGAGCATCTTTGACGACTTCGCGGCGGAAGGACTTTGGGGGCACGAGAACGCCCTCGACGAGGTCTAGAACCATCGTGCGTGGTACTGGCTCGCCTTCGTCGGGATTCTTCGCCATACCGGATTCCCGGACTCCGGAAAGATGTGACGCACCTGCGATAACAAAAGGAAGAGACGAGGTCGTTTTATTTCCACTAATGTTCTAGCCGCGTCTTCATAAGATGACCCTGCTGCCACCGCCGTCTCCACCCTCCTTCCACACAACCAACGAGTCCTAGGCTGTCATCTTCACCCAAAAGTCTGCGTACAAGCTCTGTTAGTTTCGGGACGTTCGCACGCGGCGAACGGAAAATTCGACAAGTATCACGTAGGAGCAAGGTAATAAATATACCTAGACGGAAAGTATAAGAAAGTCACCTGTATAGAACGACCCGTTTAACGGCCCTCGTTGATTAGGAAGCCAAAACCCAGGTGAGGCCGAAATTCTATAAGTGCTTTGAGCGTAAGCGTGATCCTCTTGGATACCGATTAAACGATTCGAAACACGAGGCTAAGAAAAATCGCTTTACATTTTTCTTAGAAAACTTAGAGCGCGAACTAAGGCGCCTTAAACGGAGAAAAGGACGGACAGGTCTTGTCAAATCGAGTGTTTCTTAATTTAGAGATTGTAGGATTGGGTGAGCAGGTACATGATTTCGTAAACAGCACTAAAGGAAAAAAAAAAAAAAGATCGAACAGCAGAAAGCACACGCAGCACTAAGTTAACATTATAGCCTCAGCGATCTGTGTCCTCTCTTCTGTATCCTCTTGTTTCTTAGCGATGCTTATGAATGAGTTCGCCCCGCCACGGTGGTCTAGTGGTTATGGCACTCGGCTGCAGATCCAAAGGTCGCGGGATCGAATCCCGGCCGCGGCGGCTGCATTTCGATGGAGGCGAAATGTCGAGGCCCGTGTGCTGTGCGATGTCAGTGCACGTTAAAGAACCCCAGGTGGTCGAAATTTCCGGAGACCTCCACTACGGCGTCTCTCATAATCAGAACTGGTTTTGGGACGTTAAACCCCACAAATCAATCAATGAATGAGTTCTAATTTTCTTTAAAAAGATGCTGTTGCCACTATGTGATGCACCTATTTGCACTTTCAATTTTCTTAATACTGCTTCAATCTCCTAAGTTGCGGGACTGACTCACCAGACCGAAATTTTCTCTAAAAATGTGTTCCTTCGAACTCGGGTTCACAGCTTCGGAAATGTCACTCGATACAGTATAACGAATGGCAAGTGCGCAGCTTACCGAGTCGAACCTGGGCGCAATCTATCAGCAGACAAGTGGTCTCGCCAGAGAACACCGCTTTTATACATCGTCGGTCATTGTCCGTGCTTACAAGTCACTTCCTCGTGGTCATTCGTCGGAAAGCGCATTCATAACGTTCTGCGAGCGACGATTAAGACTTTCGCTTTTCTGGCCTCTGTAAAATTATCTTTACTTTTACTTCTTTCTCTCCTTCCGATGTGTGGCCTCAGTGCTTCGCTCGGGTGCGCCCTTTGAAACGGAAGCAGGGATGCGTTTACGAACGACCATTTTGATAGTTGGATAAGGAATCTTCGCATGAGTTAGCCGAGTCCTTCTTAGTTCCTGACCTGTAGCAGCAGCTAGGAACTGGGAGGCGACTGAAGTGATAAAGGGGCAAATTACGTTAGTGCCGGCTGGTTTCGCATGCCTCCCTGTGTAGTGACGCAAGTTCAATACTGCCTGCTCCTTTGACAATGCCTTATGGCGGAGTAGTTCCCTTTGGCCCATGCGTTAGTGAGTAGTTCCAGTGCCTCATGCATTAGTGAGATGGCGTGGCCTGTTCCTGGTGTGTGGTTACCTCATTCTTTTTCTCTCCTCTTTCTGCTTCCTTGCTTTCCTATCTACTCTGGCCCTTTACCTTAACGCAGGGTAGCAAACGGGATGTTCTAGTTAACATCCCTGCCTTTGGCATAATCTATCTATCTATCTATCTATCTATCTATCTATCTATCTGTCTGTCTGTCTGTCTGTCTGCCTTGGTAGTGCTGGAATATGCAACAGAAAAGTATTGTAGAAGCGCGTTGTCAACGAAGCTGAAGTATTGGCACATTCCATTCACACACCTTGTCGGAATTGCAGTTAGATCAGTCCTTTCTTGGCAGGTCCGTACGGTGTGACGGTACGTGCTGTTCGGTGCGTGCTGTTGGAAGATTATACATGCGCCCTACGCCCAAGGCACGGAAGATCGAACTCTAGATGACAAATTAACCCACAACAGATAATGGAAAACCTAAGTGACGATTATTAGATACAAATAAAGAATAGCCTAATGGTCGACGCCGGACGGTTGCATGACACTTGTTTCATAAGGCCCTTTTAGGCTTTCGCCTTACACACTCGCATCCGAGAGATATCATAAACATAGACAATCATATCAGTTACGGTAGTGTAGGCAATAGAGGGCACCACGCTCTCCTTTTATGCCCACATGCCGCTACTGTGCTACTGTTGTTGTTTTGTGGGGTTTTACGTCCCAAAACCAGTTCTGATTATGAGAGACGCCGTAGTGGAGGGCTTCGGAAATTTCGACCACCTGGGGTTCTTTAACGTGCACTGACATCGCACAGCACACGGGCCTCAACATTTCGCCTCCATCGAAATGCAGCCGCCGCAGCCGGGATTCGATCCCGCGACCCTCGGATCAGCAGCCGAGTACCTTAGCCACTAGACCACCGTGGCGGGGCGCTACTGTGCTACTAAACATGGATTGTACGAGGCTGTCCTTCAACGTGCTCGCGTGTTCTCTTTTAAGGTGAGAACTGGACGCATAGCAACGCTTTCGAGGCGTGCTCCAGTTCGTGGTTTTCAAAGTCCGTATAGTTACAATGTGGGCATCATATAAGTAAGGACGGCACTTGTACCCACATGTTAACGACCCCAAATCCGTTGCAAGCTTAGAATTGTTGAACTTTTTAGTGCACCTACCAGCTCTCAAGCGAAAGAAAAAGAAAAGAAGTATGAAAGAGTGTAAAGATAACAGGCGTAATACGTATAAGGCTTTCGTCGCTCTCCATTCCATGCGAGTAGCAGCCGGCAGCTTTTGCCGAGAAACGCTGACCGCCGCTCCCATTGTCTTATCTCGGCCGATACAGGGCCAACAACCGTGCATGGCTGCTGCAGTTCAAGAGGCAAGGAACGGAGGTACGTCAAAGCATGCTCAATACGGTGGAAATTTTGGGTTCTGTTGGAGCTTGTGCTTCTTCTTTCTTTCTTTCTTTCTTTCTTTCTTTCTTTCTTTCTTTCTTTCTTTCTTTCTTTCTTCCTACTTTCTTTATTTCATTCCTTCTTTCTTTCTAAGTTTCTTAGGCATAGTCGAGGACCAAATACGTAAGCTGCATATTGCTTACTAAGACATGTTGCACACTGGTGCAACGATCCCTGTGATTCGTAAGTAAACTCGCTAATTTTGGCCGTTGCAACAAGGTGTAAATATTTCCCGTGCCTCTCTCGATGGGCTATTTCTTCGTTTTTCGGACCCCCCTACCGCCCTTTTATTAACTGTTTCCAACACTTAATTCTTTCCTGCAGAGATTCAATATCACCTCCGCACGGCAGCAGATCGGGGCTAGCTCGCGCTCCTCGCCTTCGGAATACATAACACGTGCACGATCGCCGCAAGAGATGCGCGCCAAGCGGCGCAGTCATGTGTAAACAGGGGACGGAAAGCGCCTATGCGAGCGTCAAGGCTAGTGTATCGCCGGTCGTCGAAATCCCTTTGCGCCATCACTTGTCGGTCCTGCAGCTGCGGCAGCTGTCAGACGCGATAAAGGAAACAAAATAACAAGCAACAGAATATGTGCGAGCCTCGTGCGGTTTCGCGTACATCCTCGATCGCGCAGGGCACGAAAGGGTCAGTCAGTCGCACAGGCGTCGCGTCAGCTGAAACGTCCGTGTGTGCGTATTCGCAGAACTTGTACATGTGCATGCGTCGACGTGGTACCACTGCAGGAGGGTACGAGGAACGTTGCTCTGCGTTCTCCTAGAAACAGGGTCAAAACAAGTGAGTACGTATACGCGTTTGCATATTGATTTTCCCAGTTGTAAATGTAAAGCAAAAATGTGGCTTGGATGCCCTTATAAGGATAAGGGCATCCAAGCCACATTTTAAGCGATGCTGAAGCGATGCTTCCATGTCAGCATCGCTTACAGTTCAGCGACATTTCACCGTGTGGGGGAAAGCTGCTGATTTGGGCTATAGTTGGTGTAGCTGTTGATGCTAAGGCTTTTTTTAGTACCGTGGGGGAAGGGTTGTGGAAGAGAAAATTGGCATCTTCTCGTTGGTACCACGAAGCTGCGGGGAAATTCGTTTGAGTTATTTGCTTGTGGCTTTGCGTTACAAACGGCTGCACTATATATAGCTGAATATGGATGCCGTCAGTATCTTCACGCGGAAGGTACTCACGTGGTGTGTGTGAATTGTGACGTCATAATGCCTTTCCTCCCGCGGCGAATGAAAAAAGACAGAAAGAAAGAAAAGCGGTCGCCCGTAACGCTTTACGGTGGTAATATTAACCAGACTTTGAGCAGGGCATACACACGTCACATTCCGCTTGAGTTATATCCGGCTACGGTTGTACTCGTAGAGAAAACAGCAAATATGAGATCGCAATGCTAAGGAAAGGCGTACACGACACGAATGCAAGGTAAGGGGAGTGGGCAGTACGAACGCTGACTATCGACTGAGGAAGAGTACTGCGCGCCCTTTGTTTGCGTTATGAACCATTACCAACTTGCTCAACTTTCTGTCCTTAAAATATGAGATCATTGCCAAGGGACTAAGACCGTAGTGCAGATTCTGATTACATGCCCTCATATTAATGGGACATTAAGGTGAAACAAGAAATCAATTTGTACTGATAGAACGTTCTTTTGAAATTCTACTGTATTGTAATCGTGGGTTGGACATTAGAAGAGAAAATGAAGCTCGAAGTTTGATTTTTTTTTTTTAAATTTCGCTCCGAAACCTCAGCACATCAACACAGACATGGCTTCGCGGATTTCAAACTTCCTTTTCGTATTCTGGCCCTTTGGGTTCAATGCAGTTTAATGAAACTCGCTACTTTAATTCTATATGGCCACCTAAAAACACAGCGCAATTCATTTTTAGCGGTTAGTAATTACGAACGTGGGTCTCAGCAGGCGCCTTCAAAATCTGTAACACCGCAGGCAGCTGGTGCGGAAACTTCGAGGCGGCGTCGCTACCTGTATGATCTTTTTTGCACGTTTTCTCGCCTACCGAGCGCTTTCTCGCCGCAAGAGTGGTGCCTTTGGTATTGTGAAGCAGTGGTTAGCTGATACGAGAAAAATAATTTTGCTCTTTAGCGTCCCTTTAAAACCCAAATACGGAAGTACTTAACGCGAAACCGTATGAATCGCATATATATATATCTACAACCCCACCTATTGGCTTGGGAGATGGTTCATTCGCTGCTTTCACGGAAGTCCCGAATTTTGTTAGGGGCCCTTAGAATGCAACTTACTTCACTTTTGCCAGTAAGTATCTTGCAGGCCTATATGGCTGGTGCTGTGAAAATCTATAACGTCACTGCGCTTCTACCGCTTACGAATCGCCAGCACGTGAAAAGAGGGATGCCTTCGGTATCGTGAAAAACAGTTGACTCTTGCAACAATCTTTTTAGATGCGAAGCAGCTTATGCTCGGGGCTATGTCACTCCCTCCCTCCATCCATCCATCGTGGCGTCCACACCCGCACTGCGCATGCGCATCCTCCTCCCCCTCCTCTCCTTGTCTCATCTCCTCTCGGCATTCCTCCTCTCCTCTCCGAACGGCGCGCGTTGACTATGGAAACGCTCTTTCTTCGATGAACGCTTTACCAGCTCGCAAGGAACGAGAACGTGCCCTCGCCCGCGAGAGACAACGCTGACGCAGGCAGCGTCTGCTAGCGTCAAACCGATGCAAACGCGACACCTTGTCAAACCGATGCAAACGCGGTGGGCACCCCCCGTGCTGCTTCGCATCGCCCCATGGTCCCCTTTAGCGGGAGATGGTGTAAATTTTTTTCTTTAGCGTCGGTCCTAATTTGACTTAGTGTCCCCCCAGGTGATTCCCCAGGACAGCTACAATGGTTACCGAGACTGCTGGCCTTGGCGGCGACCTCGCCTCCGGGCCGGTCAACTACGAGGCCGAACCTCTCCTAGTGGATGGAATCGCTCTCCTGCCACACAGCGACGTCCGGCTTGCGCGAGAGGCCCTGAACTACGAGCCCCGTCCGGGTGACGTCATCCTGGCCACTTTCCCTAAGAGCGGTACCACGTGGTGTCAGTACCTGATTTGGGGAATTCACAACCTCAAGGACGTCGAGGAGGGACGCATGCCGCCTGTTCAAGACGTGCTGACGAAGCACTTTCCCTACATCGATCTGGTGAGCTTAAGGGACTCCCTCCGTCGTTCGCCGACTATCTATCTATCTATCTATCTATCTATCTATCTATCTATCTATCTATCTATCTATCTATCTATCTATCTATCAGGCCCGTAGCCAGGGGAGTGCCCTAGGGGCCGGGCCCCTCCTGAAATTTTGGTTATGGGGAGGTAACAGTGCTGATAACAAAGTTCTGATACAAAGTGTAGTGATATTAACATAAAATTTAAGCCTGTTAATAACGTTGCATTAAGAAGTGGCTTATCTTACGTACTGCGATGTTTACCTAAAATAAATGTGTTTCTCAGATAGTCAAGGCCTTGAGCAAGTGGGCCCTCCCCGAATAAAATCCTGCCTACGGGCCGTCTGTCTGTCTGTCTGTCTGTCTGTCTGTCTGTCTGTCTGTCTGTCCACGTCGCATTAACCCTGTCGGCGCTGTCTGCGCACGCGCACAGCTGGGCACGTCATCGACGGTGGCCGACCGGCCTCCTCCGCGCTTCATCAAAACTCACATGCCGGCAGAAGTGATGCACCGGCCGGGCCATAGTGGCCCAAAGTACGTGGTGTGCGTGCGCAACCCGTTCGATGTGGCCACCTCGTACTTCCACATGCGCTGGGGCCGGCGCAGCTTGACGGGCCTGCCGCCGGACTACGGATTCGACCACTTCCTCGACGAGCTCCTCAGCGGTGGGATAGTAGGGGGAAACCCATTCCACCACGTGCGCGCCTGGTACGACCGGAGCCAAGATCACGACAACGTCCTCCTCCTATACTACGAGGTTCTGAAGAAAGAGCCTAGAAAGGTACGATATTATATTGGCACGCGTACTTGTTTTCTTTCATGGGGACCACCCTTTTCTCTGTCTAACCCACTTCCGTCGCCGCGGTGTTCTAGTGGCTATGGCACTATAGTCTTGACCCGAAGGTCGCGGGATCGAATTCCGGCCGCTGCTGCTGCTGCATTTCAGTGAAGGCGAAATGTTGAGGCCCGTGTGCTGTGCGATGTCAGTGCACGTTAAAGAACCCCAGGTGGAAGAAATTTCCGGAGCGAATGATGCCGTGTGTTCTACGAACTTTGCGTACCCGATACTCAAGTTTCAGTACGTTCCAGATGGTTCGCGAGCATTGCACTGTGACGTATGTATGAAAGCCGACTCATTTCACCGCTGATGAGTTCTATTGGCGAGCGACAATTGTACCCGCCGCTATCATTGTACAGGGAGAGTTGCTTCCTTTGCTGGGCACGGGTTCGTTCTATAGAAGAAGCTTACCTTTAGCAGTTTAGATTCTGCGTCCCTCATCGTCATTACCACGTGGTAATACGGTCAGACGCTTGTAATGTCCTAACGTTTATCGCTGAAAGTCTTTGAGGAGAGAGATCTTCGCAGTATGACCACTGACTTTTCGGCGGGCGTAATGATGACCTAGCGTGCCCTTAAAGGGTTAAAGGGTTAAAGGCGCCTTAAAGCGTATCTACATATATATCGTGTGGTGAAATTACCCCTTCGCGATTAAAAAAAAGCGCCATTCTTGCAGCGAAGAGACGTTTCGTACGCGAGGAAAGGAGCAAAGAAGGAAATACCGCTTGCAGCGCCACCTCGAAGGGTCCGCATCAATTTCCGTGACGTCATGTATTTTGACGGCACCCTATTAGAGACGACATAATTCTAAATTTCTAAAAAGGAACTACGTTGTCCTCTGTGAGGAGGCACCAATGTCCACAAATTTCGTAGAGGCAATGTGGCCACAACTCGGAAACATAAGACGATTCGGAACCTATGACGCGGCGTTAGCGTTCAGAGGGTGAAGATTTTACCGCTCAAAGGGCGGTATGACTTTGGAGCGGAATGGATCAGATCACAAACCCTAACGAACAAAAATTATTCTAAAGTAATCTAATTAATGTATCGTGCGCCTAGTAATCGTACCGCCATTGTTGCACATAAAATGTCCGGCATTATTCAAAGTTCCTTTTTTTTCCTGGACAGGTCGTACTGGAATTGGCCAAGTTCTTGAACCCCGATGCCGCCACGAAGCTTGCGACCGAACCGAGTCTCGTGGAGCGACTTCTGGAGCAGACGTCCATCGAGAGGCTCCGGGACCTGACCGGTGGCGCGGAGAACTTCGCCGAGGGCGACTTCTCGCGGCGTCACCCGACGGCGGCGCTGTTTCGCAAGGGCGTCGTCGGTGACTGGAGGTCCATCTTCAACAAGGACCAGGAACGCCGGTTCAGGGAAGCTTACGACCGGGCACTAGGAGACACCGAGATGCACCTGCTGTGGACTGAGTATGTGGCGCCATCGTGTTGTCCCGGTGAAAAAGCTTGATAGGAGGCCCGTGAACGCAAAGGAAGTGTTTGGCTGACGTCTACCATTTGGGCAAAAGAACTGGAGCTTCACTGATATGAAACCTGTGGAAGTGCGAAGCAGTGATGTACCGCGGTGTTTCCTGAACGAAACAAATCAATCGCCGCGCTGATTGAATTGCATAATTGATCAAATTGCATAATTTGATCAATTTTTCTTGTCCTGTCGACAGAAAGTGTGGGCCGATCTCGGAGGCAGTGCATGTCAGGCAGTGTATGTATAGGGTTGTCGTGTCAGAAGTGATCTTAACGAATATCTGTTATTAATGCGATTAAATCATCATTATTCCTGTCTCCTAAATGATTATGAATCATATTAGTTTAATTTGGACCGGTTTCGATAAATTTATGCACTTGTTTGTGAACGTGACCACGACTGTTGCCCCGCCACGGTGGTCTAGTGGCTATGGTACTCGGCTGCTGATCCGAGGTTCGCGGGATCGAATCCCGGCCGCGGCGGCTGCATTTCGATGGAGGCGAAATGTTGAGGCCCGTGTGCTGTGCGATGTCGGTGCACGTTAAAGGACCCCATGTGAAGGAAATTTCCGGAGACCTCCACTGCGGCGTCTTTCGTAATCAGATCGTGTTTTTCGGAGGTAAATCACCAAAAATCGATCAGTTACCACGACTGTATGAGCGTGACCATGACGACGTTAGACGCCGACAGCCTGGACTCGTAAGGTCTTTCGCCCCTAAAAGCGTACTATATCTTTAAGTTAACCTTGTATATGCTCTTTTGTGTAATACTTGTTCGGTCGTGGATGGTATAGGCGTATGAAAAAAAAAAAATTCACGCATCTCCACGAAGTGAACGATGACGACTGGGCGAAGCACTGGGGATCGTTCTGTTACCGTATATAGATCACCCGTGACATTGCCCCCTCATGCATGTAAATAAGTGACAACGTGTGTGTATATTTACACACGCGTTGTCATTTATGCTGCTGATCTCTATGAGGTTCCCGCGCTCCCACGTCGTAGATCGTGCCGAGTTCCAGATTACCCTTAGTTGACGCGCACGCTGCGAGTCCTTGTGGTTCAACTACGCACAAAAGAAATTTCCCACCGACACTACATTGCAGGCCAAGATTCAGTGCCTATATATACGGGGTGGCCGGTGAACGGTTACGCAGCTCGGGCATCTAAAAAAACAAAAAACACCACCACCACCACCATCGTGAAAACAGTGTCCGCGCACTTCTTTCTTCGCTTTCGCAGAAAATAAATAACAGACAAAATAAAATTGCTCGTCCTGCTACGGATTCGAACCATCGACCGCTGGGTTGCGAGGCCAGCAATTCAGCCACTGTCGATTGAACATAAGCGCGCTATAAAGCGCGGTTTTATGGGCGTAAAAAAGAAGGCGGAATTGCATGGGGCGGGTCTACCTCTCCATGCACATAGAACCGCGGCGACGGGACATCAGGCTTTGTATACCACGAGGATGTCATATGTCTGTCACTTAACTTTTCTCTCCCTTTTCAAGCATTTACACTTGTGTAACCATTATTCCTTGTCGCCGTTTTTGAATTCCTGCCACTGCGGGAGACGTACCTAGTTGTCACGTTGGCCTATACCTTGGCTCCCAGACAGGTTAGAAAAACACCGTCAGACGAGGATTTGATTTCTGAGGTTTTACGTCCCAAAAAACGCCATGTTTATGAAAGACGGCGTAGTGGAAAGCTCCGGAAATTTCGACCACTCCGAGGCCTTTAATGTGCACGGAGTCAGAGAAGAAACAACTCTTTTAATACGGCATGCTTGTCCGAGGAAGATGCTGAGAACAATGTCCCCACACACGGCTACGGGGGCAGGGAAGCACAACAGCTTCAAAAAGACAATGCACGTGAACGGTACCTCTTTATCACACCGAACAGCTAGCTTAGCCCGCGGCATGGGCGCAGCTTGATAACAGATGCAGAATTCGCGATCGCATCACCATTACCGGCTCAGAGTAAACCGTAAACCTGGGTGACTGCGTGTCCGGCTCGCTTCTGCGCACACCGATCGCGCGGCCCTCGAGGTTACGCCTTGCGCCTTTGTGGAAACCTGCGAACGGTAAGAAGGCTACAGACGTTCTAATTCTGTGAATTTCGTTAGTGCTTCTAGCGGTCGTCTTAGTGGAGATGAGGTCTCCGTGTCGAAAAGTATACAGGGGCAGCGGTTACCGTTACCTTAACCATTTGTTCCTCGCCCTTTTTTGTTGGCATGCGTTTGCTTAATTGGCGGTGGTGGTGAGCCCACTGTCGCACACGGGCTTGGCCCTGGCGGACCGAACCTGTAATGGGTCATTTCCGCGTAGCATTGCTCAACACCTGTCAGTGCAGCCGCAGAATACTTTCTTGTCCGCGGTAACGCTTTTATACCCATCAAAATCGTTGGTCCATCTGGAAAGGGTGTTCGTATATCTGTTCGAAATGATATGACAGTTAAAGCGGAACCGCCGAAGCGACCAACGTTTCGACAAGAACATACTTGTCCCCGTCATGACAGAAACCAAGTCATCTTCGCAGATAGTTGGTACCTGCTACGTTACCTGTCCAATATGGTCTCTTATATGCCTGCATATCTTTTGCTTTTTCGCGGGCGGACCACCTCCGTCTTCCTTTTTTAACGGCAGCTTGTTCCGAGCTGACGCTGGCATAATTCACGCAGTCACACACGCAATTGTTGAGCAAATGCGACCACATACGGGCACGTGCCATATACAACCAGATATGCAGGCGCAATTCCTGATATCGCCATATATTGCATATTTGTAAGGGAAGGGGCCAGCCGACTGACGACAAGTGCCTTCACTATTACACGCGAACCTGCAGCACTCACGGACTGAAACGCGACGTTTTAGGACTAAGCAATGCATGTCCTTCTGTTTCTGCCTTCTGGAGTTAGTATGTCATCTGCATAATATTAGCGCATGTACATGTACTTTAGTGGTCAGATTCGGGTCATCCTGATGGGGTAATTACACGTGGACGTACACACTAGACGAGGAAGAGTACACAGAAAAGGGAGGGGGGTGCGAAAGTATTTATGAGCGTACACGAGATATCTGCGCGATTTTCCTTCCGCGTTCGTTTTCCTCCATTAGGCAGGCACGGTATGGGTTCCATTCGCGCGCTGCGCATGTACGGTTAAATTGGGAGTCAAACCAAGAAGATTGTCCCGGAAAGTACATATATCCGGACATTCCTGGATGTGATTTACTCGAATCGAAACCGTGAAGCACCACAACCGTACGTGCGGCTTTACATGGAGTGGGACGCGCGCGGATTTCGGTCGCCATAGCACTCGATTGTGCATATTTCGAGCGTCGTTGGCATACGTACATCAACTGTACAAATGACGCATAAACAGAACACTTTATTAATTTGCACGTTTCAGTGTCCTTGAACAGCAAGGGTGCCTAGTCCGTTGGGTTAGTGCTAGACTTCGCTCACTGTTTGGAGTTGTTTTCGATCGCTCATCCTAGTTGGCCCCGGCTTAATGTCCTGTGAAACCGCTGATTTTATAAAGAAAGCAAAGATAATTGGCGCGCATAAGGTTATAGGAAGCAGAGATCTCTGGTACTCTTGTATGCTTGAAATCGCAAGTTCTATAACGCGACCATGCTACGTAATATGGGAGGTCACAGTCGGCCTGTCGGACAGCGTATACATGGACGACTTGATATACAGAAAACAAATGTTTAATTTGTGTAATAAATTGTCAGCAGTTGTCACTTGTTTCTCACAGAGAAACGTGTATATTTGAGCTTTACCGCAAGCATTCTGCATCACCAGCGATATTGCCAGGACTTAAAGTTCTGACCAAAAAGACATCCAAGAGGTCGTGCTGAACGCGACGTTTCACATCACTGTTTATAAAACAGGATTCGCATATCGAAATCACACGATTGGCTGGGCATCCAACCAAATGCGACAACATAACGTCTATAAAGTTTCTGCTAGCCTTCGTGTCCAGAGCACTGCACACACACACACACACACACACACACACACACACACACACACACACACACACACACACACACACACACACACACGTCTCAGCCATAGCAGCAGACACAGTGCCGAATAAGGCAAAATGTCCCGGTGGTTGATAACCTGTCACATTTTTGTTTTGTTTACAACCAAGCACACGCACTAACTGCAGAATAAACATGAAAAGTCAGCCATAGTATTCCTTGAAAGAAAGAATCGCAAAAGAATAAAATGGTGAGTTCGTTGGCACAGCCTAACTTGTCACATCCACTTCACCTGTCGTCCCGCCTGCCCACTTGGAATACCACACAAGGAGACTTCACTGGTCGTGGTCTCGAAGGCACAACACGTCCGGCCCGTTCTCGTGTTTTATCACCGAGTCCCATCTCGTGACATGGAGTGCGGTTTCTTCATACACTGCCGATTGCACCCCTGCTAATCGGCCCCTGCTACTTCTGAGCCCGCACAAATAACTCACTGCAAGAAATCGGCCCACACTCCAATAAGCTCGGTGTCCTCAAGCTTTTCTTTCGTCATGTCCGCGAGGACGCGATGCTGCTGCTTCGAGAAGTACTCCCGGTAGCACCCGACCCTGCCCTTCAGGACCTCCTCTTCGAGGTCGCTCCTTCCGGCCACCGTCGCCTCGAGACCCGTGTCCCGGGCCACCTGACTGATCAACTCCTGATTGGTACGGATGTCCAAGAAATCCGCGATCAGCTTGACGCTTCCCAGGGGGTCCTTGCGCATCGTTTCGTAGCAGAGCAAGAGGACCCTGGGGTCGTCCTTTCGGTCGTACCAGGACAGGACGTGGTCGAAGTAGTCGCCGAACGCCACCTCACCGCGGGTGAAGCACTCGAAGAAGTCGGCGAAGGTTCCCTCGTAGCTCTTGCCCAAGTGCACGTAGTTGGAGGCGCACACGTCGAAAGGGTTTCTCAGCACGACCACGTGCCGGGCCTCGGGACTCGCTGGACTGAAGGCGTACGGTAGGTGGTGCTTGACGAGTCGCGGCGTGCCTTCCTTAACGCAAACGGTGTCCGCGTCCACGACCTCGATGCAAGGGAACTCCTTGGTGAGGAGCGTGTGGAAGTCGGGCAGTGGAGATCCCGGGTGGCAGCAGGGACCAGATTATATACTGGGCCCTGGTCGAACAGGACCTGGGGTAGGAGCCGACGAAGATGTCCCCGGGTAGGGGTTTGAACCAGAGGACCTTGCGGATCTTGTCGCGATCGAACTCGTTCTGCTGCAGCAGCAGGCCCTGGACGTTGAAGAGGCCCACCTTCTTGTAGGAGACGTCCGAGCGACGGTCCTCGTGCGGGACTGGACAGTTGCTGTGCTCGTCAGCCCTGGAAGTACAGTAACGTGCATGCATGTGAGAATGCTCTTTACGAGATAGGACCTCTAAAAAAATGTTCGAAGTGTCTTTTTTTATTGGTAACACTTCTTTTGAAATTGCCTATAGCGTCACACCAGAGGGTTTATGGGACGTGAATCCACGCAAATGTAAATTGTCGCTCTGTTAATGCATTACGCTTCATGTGCAATACATAACTTTAATGGCAAATGAGTTCTGCGGAAACCGGCAAGGTGGAGTAACGTTTGCATAACTTCAATGTTTGCGAAACTGGTAGAAACATTTTATTAGGTACTATATATTGCCTGGTTAATCTAGGCTGCAGCTTTGTAGCAGTTAACGTGTCCTCGTCTTGCTGGGTATACTTATAGCTTAATTTTGTTTATCGAGTCCAACTGCTCTAAGAGGCGGACGTGTTGTACCACACAGCAAATTAAAACGCGATTGATTGCTTCAGAAGATTTTGCTGATTCACATTGAAACCGATTATACACTACTGCGCATATTGCAGATTGCAATTTCCATAGTCGGTGAGTTCTTAAGGCGCTTGCACTTATAACGTCATACGAACATTAGTTACACCAATATCTGGGTCAACCTCGGTCTCTTCTCTGTTTACTGTAGGACGAAGGCCTCTCCCAATCACCTCAAATTTGCCCTGCTTTGTGCGCGCTGATTTCCGTTTCGTACCTGTGAACTTCATCAGTTCACCTCTTTGTCGTCCTCGGTCGGCTATACAGCACCTATTCCTTGATATCCATACCACTGCTCTATTTCATCACCGTTTGTCGCCCCTACTAGGTAACTGTCACAGATCCATTTTATTCATTTATTTTTTTACAGCGAAGCTGTCTTTGCCTCACATGCGCCGTCATATATGTAGTCGATGCCCGCTGAAAAGCCGTTGGCTGAGCCGGCAGGTCACGTTATCTCGCTTTGACCAATGAAGTGTAAGCGCGCCTGTTTCAAGTCTAGCGGCAGGCCATACGAATTCCTTAGACTTTCTACCGCAGAAAGAAAGGAAACGGTAAGGGTGAAACAAAATGTGTTGCCCGTGCTGGGGTTTGAACCCAGACCTTCAACCCTTTCGATGGAACTACATTACACTACAAACCCACGCTTGCCGCGACTCTGTCGCGAGTTGATATTCCCACACGACTTGGACTTGCATCCGACTGTGTGGGCACCAAAATGTGGCTCCGGCCCCTCGAAATCTAAAATGGGTTTTTAAGGTGTACCAGTACTGAGATATGGTCACTGTGTTTCGAGGTACCAGGATGCTTTGTTAGAGCTCTCGAAAACAGTGCTTTTGTTTAGAGCGGCAGTACAAAAATGTCTGAAATCTCTGTCATCACTTCTTCGACGGGTGTCGCCAAGCTGTGGCTATATACAAGCCACAAAGGCGGCGACTTCCGCACGTGGGCTATGGCTTCAAGACAAGCATCGCGGAAGTCTCAGGTCGACCTGGCGTGAGAAGCCTTCTTACATCCTATAAGACGATGCCGGATCCCAGCAGAGTGTTGAAACATTCACCAGCTATATATAGAGAGAACACATCGTTGAGCTCTGCCGACGTGTCAACCCTACGATGGTGGGGGCGGGCAAACTGCACCACATCGTGAAGGGCATCTCCGATGTCGTCGTCGGAGATGCCCTTCACGATGTGGCGCAACAGTTATATATAAAAGATGTATTGACGGGGCCGATGTTGTCAGTGGGCCAACCGTGCTCCTATACGTAAAAGCGCCTCACATGACTTCGTGGTTATCGTTCACTGCCAGCGATTTCGGCCGAGGGTCCGGTCTTTGTCAGGGAATATAAGAAAGTATGTCCTGACTAAGACCGGACCCTCCACGAGAACAGTTGGCAATGAACGATAACACATAATCGCAAGGTCGTGGTTCCTCTAGCGCAGAGACATTCCTTCGGTGCTTTGAGATTTGTTCACTGAGAGAGGTCATGCGATTAGCTATCAGCATCGATACCATGGAAAATATCCATCCTCAAGACTCGCACACCAAGTTCGTTGACCTTGTTCTGCGTACCTCTGTGTGCTGTGCCGCTTTCGCACGGCGAAGGGTTGAGTTGAAACACAAATAAAAAGAGACGTAGAACGCCGAGGCGCCTAGTCGGGTTGCTAGTCAATCACGTGCCGGAAGCGTGTTGCTAAATATTTATGATTAATAGTACAATAATCGATTATGGTAATATCTGAAGCCCCGCGACTCGAACATGAAGTGGCACTGTAAGAAATACCTTTCTGCCCGTGTCTTTCATAATTTAGGCAACGAGGTCTTCGTTGTGGATTAAGAACATTTTCAAGCAGCATAGGGTGTGTGCTGTTTGAAGGAGGCACGTAACGTACTATGCAGTACGGAATACCATTAGTCCCGTGTTGATCCTCCGTGATTGGTCAATGCTGCCTGTCAAGCCTTTAGACTCACCGTGTCTAAAAGATTACGTAATAGTCTATGTGAATTAAGGTTTAATTACTGGTAATAATTATAAGAAGGCTACAAACTACTACAAACTACTAATGTAGATTCTTTGCAAAGTTGGTCCATACCTCCGGGGGATCAGCCCAACTTGGGTAGGGAATAAGTAAATGAAAAATGTCAAGTCTTCTTTTTGTTTTCTTTCCAGAATAGTTTTTATAACAACTGATATGTTATATTAAAGGGTAAAGGGAGCTTCGACATACGGCGTCTACGAGTACACTAGCGATGACATCAATGCCAGTCGTCTCTTTCAACGTTCCGCCCAAAGCAAGAAGATGTATGTGCTCCACAACACATGGAGCGTTTGCTGGATGAGATGGAACCTCGACGATAAAAAAAAATAATAAGCACACTGCTCCGCAATATCTACAAGGGTTTTGATCCCTGCGTCGCCACAAACTCGAGAAAGAGAAAAGGGAAAGTTGACATCATACTCACGGCATCTTTTTTCGAAGTGTCGCGCGCTGAAAGGCGACCTCCGTGGGCAACGCAGAAAAATATTCCGCGCAGCGGTCGAGACGGTCACTCGGTCGTCCCCGCACGGTACTCCAGTATCGCGAACGAGCGCGCACCACCACCACCACAAGCTCTCGAACTAATCAGCCGCCCAGCGACTGAAGGCCAACGTAAAAGAGAAGCGAGCGCGATTGGCTGCAACGAACCGACAACACCCCCTCCTCCTTCAATGTCACCCAAACGTCTTCGGGACCAGCCTTGGCACGACGTCGGCCCGCGCTCGCGGTTTTCTCCTCTCCTTACGACACGGGATAATGGAATAAAGAAGAAAGAAGCAAAGAGGAATCAAGTCGTACGGCAGAAAAAAAAAAAAAAGACGACGAACCAAAAGTCACGTAAGCGCCAGCACGTGTTATACCGTGGGGCCCCGAGGACTCTCAATATGCGCCTGGAGAAGCCGTCCGTGGATAAGCACAAACTTGGCGCGCGACCACTCGACGCGCGAGGCAATCGCTCTATGCTGGCGTGATGCCTGGCGCGGACGACGGAATGCTCCCCAAGCAGGCCCGGGGATGTAGGCGAGACAACATGGCGGCGGTGGTGCGCTGTGTCGCGTGTCGTTCCTGCAAAGGTCGTCTCTTTACGACGGAAGAGAGAGAGAGAAAGAGGGGGCGGCTGAGTTTATCTCTTTCCAAGAGGCTTTCTAGAAGAGTGCTGCCCTCAGCGCTGACAAGAAGAGTGGGGGAGGATTTGGTCTCTTTCCTCGCTCGCGCAAAGATAAGCCAGCAATCGGCATCGTAGAAGCGCTAGTCCAGGAGTCGTCGGCTTCTGGGCTGTGCGATGGAAACGACGGGAGTGCCTTGACGTCACTTGAACCTTTCACGTCGTGGTCAGGAGCAGCGTCAAAGGGGCCATGGGAAGGAGGCTATAAAATTTTTGCACGTCCCCCTGTGAGCCCACTTGTCGTCGTGGGTCCCGCATCACTCAATTAAAAGATCATTCCGGCGCATCTGGTCGCGGTCCGGATGTGTGTAGCATGACGGATATTAACGCCCTGGCCATCTTAACATTTAGAAATGATACAATAAGCGCGGGTCATTTTAGTAGCATGTTGATCATTACCCTACCGCTGCGTTAGCGGCAGGCGAAACATGGCATTTCTACGGCACACATATCATACCGATTACGGTAATCGTGTAAACCTATAGACGATCACTTACGATGCAGGAAGAGTTTGCTCGTGGCATGATCCTGAAATATTTCGGCGCTATGAGACAAGGTCGCCAACCCTTGGGCGCAGCTATAGGTCCGCTTCCTCCAAGGCGTCTAAAGTACCAAAGCTAATGCTTCGAGGATGATCCGGTGGGTAGCAGCGCATTATAGATTCAGGAAACAGCCAGGACACTGCTGTTTGTCATGCTGCTGCTGTCTCTAATTCCCAAGTGAGGAAATGCACCGAACACCTAATACGCACATACAAGATTCGAACTCAGTAACAAAAAACAAAAAAAAAATCCTCCCAAATAAAAGGACAGAAAGCTGAGCGAGTTGGTAAGGATTTCATAAGCAATCATTCCAAATAGGCCGTTGTGTAACTCGACAATTTCGTATGCCACGTAAAACCAAAACCATCTAAAACATGAACACGCAGAGAAGTCAACAGGGTGAGGTTGATTTTTTTCTCTGTGCTTTCCTGATTGGACTACCTAATGTACTGGGCTATTTAATCGAAGGTCGCGCGATCGAGTCCTGCCCGCGGCGGCCGCGATTCGATGGAGACGAAAAGCTAGAGGGCCGTGTACTGTGCGGTGTCAATGCGCGTTAAAAACCCCCAAATGGTCGAAGTTTCTGAAGCCCAACACTACGATGTTTCTCATAACCATATCGTGGTTTTGGGACGTAAAAGCCCGGGAATTTTTTTTTTAATATGTGTTGAACTCTGCTCACGGAGATATTCTTTGACCCAGTGATTATATATTACGCATAGCACTCTTTGTTA
The DNA here is from genome assembly GCA_013339685.2 of Hyalomma asiaticum. Lineage (NCBI taxonomy): Eukaryota > Metazoa > Arthropoda > Arachnida > Ixodida > Ixodidae > Hyalomma > Hyalomma asiaticum. Next base: position 21,228,658 of record CM023487.1, read on the forward strand.
TTTATTTCCATATTCCTCTGTTCCTTTCTTTTTGCGCGTGCTTGTTTGCAAACCAGCACTGTTTCTCACACTTCAATTAAAAAATAATAATAATAATGACAAGCCAGTTCTGAGGAATCCCGCAAGGTGGAGTGAAGGTCATGAAAGGAAAAATTGCCATCCACCTACTTTTAGCGCAAATCTACAAGAATATCCGTGCGGATTTCTCAGAAACCAAAACTTCAAAAGTTGACGACAGATTCGTCCTGGTCCAAGGACCGAACCTGGGACCAGGAACACGGAACCGTGGTTTTCCCTTTCATGTGCACAGCGCGTTCTGTGCACATGCAACATCCGCGATGCCCAAAATCGACCAGTCAGTCACTGATGTACGTCAGTGACACAGCTTGACTTGCAGTTTTCCCGTGAGACCTTCCTTCGCGCATTTAGCTCGTCCCGCATTCAAGAAGATTCGCAGAGAGCTTTTACGTTGGGGCTCTAGCCTCGTTTCAGTAATACATAAGTTTGTCCATAATTTCTAGTCTTTTTTTTGTTTTTTTTTAACAGTGGAGCTGTTTCAAATCAAGATAAAACCGTTTGGAGTTGCGTTCGCAGTTAACAGCGGAACTGTCGCGCATGGAAAAGCGTTCCTACTCTGGCCCTTGACACACAACCCACACTGATGCATGACAGTGATTATGCTATCTAAAACACTTTCTAGAAAAAAAGAAAAAGAAGGAAAGAAGGGAAGAAAGAACGAAGGAAGGAAGAAAGAAGAAAAGATACAAAGAGAGGAGGAAAGAAAGAAAGAACGAGAGGGTAAGTAAGGATGGAAGAGAGTTGAGTTTCGGGTTGTACACAAGGGAAAAACGTACCCGTGATTGTTGCTATCAGCCCCCTGATGCGTACATGACAGTCACAGTGCTACGTTACAGTGCTACATGATATAGTGATAGCGATAATTACAGTGCTATACGTGATATAGCCATAGTTGACAATAATGACAGCGCTATATGACAGCGATAGAGAACTTGACACCCTCGCGCCAGCTCCGCTGTTGATGCAGATTTCACATGCAGAAGCACGCAGTCCAGAAGCACGCAATGCGCCGGCCATCACGTGGTCCCAGTTACCGCGCGTTTCATTCGCTGGGCGCTGCGCATAAACAGCGCGAGTTTGCCCTGCCTGCATCTTTATCGCTATGCGTAATATGGGATCCCCACCAAGAACTAGAAAAACTACAGAACCAAGCAGCGAGGTTTGTTTTAAAATGAATACAGCCCCTACTCCAGCGTTTCTGAAATGAAGGCCACTCTGGGATGGGATCTGCTCCGTGAACGCAGACAGAAATTAAGGCTTAAACTCTTGCACCAAATATCTATCTCTAACATAGATATTAATCGTCATAACTACCTTGTCGAGCCACACACTACACATCCACTCGCTGTGATAACAGCAAAATTTCCACCTTTAAGTGCAGAACCAACTTTTTTTTACCCGTTCTTTCCTAAAACAATAAAGGATTAAATAGCTTAACAGACGACTTTGTAAATGTGTCAGATAATGATTTATTTTTTCTATGTTGTGACATCGCTCTGAGGAAACAAATGTATGTATTAAGTGTCTCAAAAATGTATTTGTTATACCATACTTATGTTTCTTTTGACAATATTACAGTGATCTTTCTACATGTGCGCATATATATCTGCAAAGGATTCTTTTTTACTGGTTGTTTTTGTCCCCCCCCCCCCCTTACGTAATGCTTCTATGTAATTACGTAGGGGAAATAAATAAATAAATAAATAAATAATAAATAAATAAACGACAAGTGTTTATCGTTCGGCCGTCTAGCTCGATCGACTCATTCCGGCTGCGTGAAGTGTAGCGATAAGTTACTGCATGTGTTAGCAACAAAACAATGACGATGGGGAAGCGTGTCGACTATGCAACGAACGACGCGCGTACAGCATTGACTTTGGAATCACTTTCTTTCTTTTGTTCTGGTCACGAAAACGGGTTGACTTGCGTTATGCATTTCGAAGTGTATCGTGGCCTATCTCAATGCGGCCCGCTCCTCGCGGAAGCTGCGGCTGCCCGTCGAACGTTATGCAACCCGCAGTAGTCTAGGCTCGACGTGCGTGGCCTTGTTGATGTTGATCACGTGAAACGACCGCGTATACGCTCGTGTTGTTGCAAAATAGGTATTGCCGCCTGTGGGAAATTAATGTTCTTCTTTGTTCGAAAGAAAATGAAGTTCCTACGAAGTATACACTTTAAGTATTGCTGCTAATTACGCAATTAGAGGACTACGTAAGATCTCGAGCCAGATCGAAGTGTTGCCATGCTCTTGGTTAGGAAGAATCGAGGTTGTTGTTATTTTCCACCTTGAGATAAATTAGTTTTATTCTAAAGAAAATGAATAAGAGGGTGTACATACACTCCGAAATATTTTTTTTTTCATGATATATAGGACAGTAAGGTCGATCTCGACGCAGGTCAAAGCATTCCCATGACAAGCACTTCGTGTTTGGGAGGAATCGAGATGGATTATTGCTGTCGTCGTCGTTGTAGTACTGTAGTGGTAGCGCAGTAGTACTGTAATAGTAGCGTAGCATAGTAGTAGTGTAGTAGCAGTAGCAGCAGCAGTAGCAGCAGCAGCAGCAGCAGCAGCCAGGTGACCATGCCATTCACCAGAAGCAAACCACCTTCATTCGCAATCGCGTGCTATATATAAAGAAGTTCTCACTCAACGTTACTAGACTATAGTAACGTTGCTTCTCACTGAAGGAAGGAAGCACCTCCATTTTGGACTGCGGCACGGGAGTAACAAAGCTGACGCCACAGCCTCGGCAGTACTTCAAGCCGAGCTCGTACTGCCTCGCAAGTGTCCGCGTCGTAGACATCGTACGGGAACACAGTCATCTTCGTGAAAGTAGTACACGCACACTTGTTTCTTCCAGTACTCAAACACATTAAGATGTGGAAATATCTGAACCATGTGAATCCCCGATTTCCTATCAAAAAAGAAAGAAAGAGGAAGAAAGGAAACGAAGAAAGCAAAGGCACTCAAACGCCAAGCTTCGTTTGCCCAGCTTTTTCCGGTACAGGGAAGCTCCTAAATTTTGGAGGAAAGAAAGGGCTCGTTTTTATTTGTTAGAAACAACTTAACGTCTGTTTGCTCATTAAGCAAATTTTGGAGGGTAACGCGTGCATATTTGGCACAACCCAAATACTATGGCACCGCCTAGGAAGCCTTCTATGAAAATATGTATAATCAGTATATTAGCCAGTTAACCAGCGAAATGGGTCGAAGTCATTGTGCTACTGCCACATCGCTATACATAGTTTCATTTTCATTTATTATACCCTCAGGGCCAAACAAGGCATTACAGAGGGGAGTGGGTTACAATCAGAAGTATGTACAGAATAAGTGAAGCATAAATATGTAATACAGAATAAAAAATAAATGGACCAGTTTCGAGTGCAGTTCCCCCGCTGTTCCCTCCACGATGTCGCCGGCGGCGTATCGCCCCCTCGTGACGTCATCATCTCGGGGGGGTCGCCCTTGTTTACAACGCGGTTATAGCGTCGATGCAGCGACTGCACCAGACGGCTGCAGTTATCGCGCATGCAACTTCGGAACGACCCGTGCGTCTGCCGACGACTTCCCGCCGCCGGCACATTATTATTTATCCATTTCTTCTGGCGCCATTCCAAGCGTCGCTTGTGACGCACAAGCGGCCGCGATGTGCTATCTGCGACGTGCCGGCGGTCGACCCTTCATCGCCGCGTCCTGCTGCTGTACGTGCAACGCGCCTGTTGACGCACCAAGACCGGTGGAACATAAACAGGACTACTATAGTCTGTTTCGGAAGTTCCGTGCAGCAGAGCCAAGGCTACGAGGCCATCGAGCGCAGAATTCTTCCGAGACGAAATTCCCTTGTTCGGACACGCACACCCCGCTTCGTCTTTCTCCTCCCTGGGCTGCCGCTGCCACTGCAGCGCCCGCCATTGGCAGATGACAAGCCGCGGAAGGACACGTTTAACATGCGTTCGCCCTCCTGGTTGGTCGAAGAGGCCTGTAGCTTCCACAGTGCTGCACGTAACTTCTGAAACAGACTATAGACGGGCATCCCCTCCGTCACAGGCGTCAGCTGGGGCAGGGGGTCCGCCGCGGTGGTCTATACAGTCCTTATGGTGCTCGGACTTCTGACCCAGAGGACGTGGGTTCGATCCCGGCCGCGGCGGTCGCATTTTCGATGAAGCCGAAAACCTAAAAACGATAGACTGGTGGGCTAGTTGGCAAAGCATTTTAAATGTAAAGTATTTCTTGGCGAACTTGAGCAACTTTGACCGTATCTATCTATCTATCTATCTATCTATCTATCTATCTATCTATCTATCTATCTATCTATCTATCTATCTATCTATCTATCTATCTATCTATCTATCTAGCCGCCTACGTCTCGTTCTTCTCCTTGCCGTCTCGTTCAGCCGATGTGCACCAAGATTTGTATAGTAGGGTACGAATGCGTGACGAATATGAGTGTTTGATCTTTACTAACATGATATACTAGTAGGAAAGGGGAAATTGGCATCCACCCGTTTCAGTAGCACAAGGCTACAAGGAAATCCACACGGATTTTTCAGAAATGGAAGCTTCCTAGTTGCCGAAAAATCCATCCTGGTCCGGGATTCGAACCCCGGACCAGGAACCTTGCGGGTCCCGCAGAACTCATTTGCCATGATATACTAGTCATGTACGTCACGATGACGACACTGCAGTCACGTATGGCTCATGCGCGCAATGTACAATTGGTGGTGTAATTAAGGTATGCGCGTCACGTGGCCCCTGTACCGTGCGACTTAATTCTTTCAGGGGCCCTGCAATACTGCATGCTTAAACACAACGCTATTAGAACTAGTAACGTTGGCTTGAAGAAAGTCTGAGAATGGTGCCTATCAGTCGTGCAGTGTGGACGGATACGAGTTGAAGCGTTCTGTGATATTGATAATCCTGATTTTATTAACTATGTATCATCCTGTTTATAACCATACAACGCAAGCTCTCGAGACTGTCTCGCATTGCATTTGATTGAAATTGTCGAGTTGCAATTTTCATTATCTTGCTGCTATTTTACTTTATTCGTTATGGCGTGTTCTACTGCCTTATGTTTTGATTGCTCGACCTTTCTTTTTATTGAAGTTACATTGTGAATTACTTTTAATTATGCCCCCCTGCTTGGTCGAAAGACCGCAGTGCTGTACATAAATAAATAAAATAAACATTATTTCATTCCACGTATGCCATGGGAGTTCGCAATTTGGTTTCAAACCCGGCCGGAAAGCGCCCGCTTTTTTTTCAACAAATGACGTCACTGAGGGGGGGGGGGGGGGGGCAGGCCGCTTGAGGCACAGGTAGCATTGACTGCTTCCATGATCGCGGAGATATCACCTGCTATATGCTTTATTTGTTCGTCTCCAGTTCAACAAATAGAGCAGACATGTGTATCTCTCTCAGAGAGCAACGAACAACTCAAGCGACGTAGTCGCGGTGACACCCCCCCCCCCCCCCCCCCCGCCCACCAGTGACCTCATTTGTTGAAAGAAGAGCGGACACTTTCCAGCTCCCTATGAAACAAATTGCCAATTCCCTGGCGCGTGCAGTGAAATAATGTTTGGCCCACACGTTCGTGGGACCTTCTACGACTGGTCGGAGCCTCTGCGACCGATCGGCGCTGTTTTCTGACTACGCTCAAACACGGTGTGATTGAAGTTTTCGTTCTCTACTATACAGCGTGTTTGCTTGGCTGCTTGCTCGTTCCTGCAGCAGTTAGTGTGCGTCATAATCATATCGTGGTTTTGGCGCGTATTCTTTCTTTCTTTCTTTCTTTCTTTCTTTGCATTTAGCTTCATAGAAATGCAGTGGCGACTGCGGTAATCGAGCCCGCCGCTTCAAGCTAAACCTTCTCTACACGTTATCGCACGCACTGCCCTTCGCGCATAACCACAAACATGCATATATAGTAGCTGCAGCTGAGGGTAAGCCCACTGCTGTATGCATGGGCCTTCCGCGGCCCATGGCTGGCTGCTACAGGACTATCAGCATTATTGGAAAGCGGTGATATCAGAATATGGTGAAAAAAGAAACGTCCGGAGAACTCTGGCAGTTTTCTTTTTTTTTTTTCTCCATGCTCTGCTATTGCTGAATTTCAATGGTACTGATAGCCGTGCAGCAGCCAGGATGGCTCAATTTGCTCAAAAACTCACCAAAGTTCAAATAACCAAATGAACGATGTGTTCAACCCGAAACCGAAACGGGTACATGCTTCGTGCGTTATATACAGTGACTTCACAGCCTCCCCGCCATCAGAAATATCTAGCTTGTGTCAGAAAGACGAACGCGGCGATGCCATCCGACGATATATTGAGTTATGTCAGCTTTTCTGGTCTTGACAGGGACCATTTGAGCGCTAAAGTATCACCGTCTTGCTCCGTATTCTCGACGGATCGAGGCTTCAAGGTAGTGACGGCTTAGGGTTGGGTCCAAGGAGAATAATCGAGAGTTCCTGAAATGCGGCTCGTTCCGTTACTACTTGGTGCATTCGCGAGCAAGCATGCGGAGCTTCCGAGCAGCGTCTGTACTGGAAATCAGTATCGGCAATTGATCTTCTGTATGAGCTGAGCTGAGCTCAGCTTGGTCAGCCCCGCTCATTGTCAATGATCTCACAGCGACTTGGTATTGCAAAGTTACCGTACGGCCCTTCTCAGTCAGATGATGTATCGCTTCTTGAATCTCAAACACTAGCTGCTCGTGCGGTACAGGGCACATGGGTGCCAACACCGACTGCAGTGCCGCCTTTGGGTCGCTGAAAATTCTCCCTTGTGTCACACTGACGACACACCGTGAGATACACATCGGCACGGGATGCACAGTGTATAGTGTGGACGCTTTGATAACTTTCAGCGGCTTGTAGAGATAATAAATGCTAATTTGTGTAACCCGCAACATGTAACAATAGAAGGACCATACATGTAACTGCTTCGCACATTTTGCGATAGATCTATTGCCCCATTAGCCGCTTTCAAGTTTTGTCACAAGAGAGGACACTGACTGGCACACAGATACGCACCACATTAAATGTCCACGTCCATGATTGTCTTGGCAATTATCTCCATTACTTCCCTACAGAGGTTCGTGCTTGAGAAGCCCCCTATCTCGTCGACCCCCTCCCCCCACATTTTTTTTTTTTTTTTTGCTTTCAGTGGTATCGCAGGGTAGAAACATTCCAGAAAAGCATTGCTGCTTCACCCGAAGTAATTCCTTCTGTTTTGCACCTCTCGACAGGCCAGTCTCCTTCCCACACCCTATATCTGTACTCAGCTGCTGAACACAGCTGTACAAATACCTTCCAACAAAAAACGCAGTTTTAACGTCCTGGCGGTGGGAGAATGGGAATGGAAGAGTGCAAAGTCCACGAACTCTGTAGAAGGTCAAATTTTCAACGTAGGTGAAAATTCCAAACGCTCGCGTACTGTGCTTTGTAATATAATGTAAAAGAACCCCATGTCGTCAAAATTTGTGGAACTCTCCACTACGGAATTCCTCTTCTGTCTCTTTCAGTCCCCTTCCCCTATACCCACACAGACTCTGATTCCTGCTCCCTACACGGGCTGCAGAAAATAGCGCCCTTTCTTTAACCCAACATAGTTTAATTTTGGCCACCTGTGTTCTTCAACGTGCATCGATATCGCCCAGTGCACGGGCCTGTAGAATTTCGGCTGCATCGAACACTGAAGCCCAAATTGTGAGTGGCGTTCTGAGGCGACCTTAGCGCCATACCGAGCTGGCTTGAATGTCGTCGGATTGAGCTTCAAACTGAACTGCATGAAATAAGAACAATATTTATCACGTAAGCGACAATTGCTACTCAGCAATAGTAGCAACTCCGCCGCTTCATGAAATGATTAAAATGAAATGACTTAAACTGGCTGCTTATACTGCGAAAAAGCGGTCATACTGGTCCCCATTTACGATAGCATTATTTCCTTTTTGATATAATCAAGAGACAAAACCTGCGCACGGCAAATTAGTTCAACACATGCGCGTGTCGGTAATTATTTACAAACACTGCCACGGCGTGTTTGCACTTACCCGCAAAGCCAATCTTGCATGTGCACATCGTTTGCGTTATGCTTAATAAGAAAAACAAGGGAGAGGAACTATTTACTGGTCCCTGCGAGAAATAAAAAAAAAAAATAAGGCCACCTCGGGACGCATCTCGTATATAGTCCCCAGATTTCATTTCTCCCAGGCACTTACCGTCGATTTATGAAGTCGCCGTGACGCTCAGTCATTCAACTTTGACGTCATGCTACTCGCACGCAGCTTCGTCCCAAACGACCACCACTTCTTCAAGTAGCCGTCAACCTCTCTCTCTCTCTCTCTCTCTCTCTCTCTCTCTCTCTCTCTCTCTCTCTCTCTTATTTTTTAATTGTGCGGAAGCCCCAAACAACGCACTGTTTTCGATCACCGGTGTTCTTTCCACAGAGCGCACTCCCCAGCCCCCAGCCTATTATGCCGAGGACACGGATGTCGCTGCGTGTCCAGGAGCAGCAGCTTATGTGTCTAGGCCGGGCACACTGAAATTCCGTAACGATAAATTAGCGACATAGCGTGCTTACTGTGAATGCTATAGATCGGTTACAGTTCTGCGCATTTCGAAACTACCAACTCCGCCATGGTCGACGCTAATCCCGCTAAATTAAAACCATCTACTTACGTTGACGAAAATTGCTTAGCGCAGGCAAAATAAAAAAAAACGGAGCACACGAGAAAGGTACACAAGGGACAAGCGCTACTTACAACTGCTCATTCCACAACGTCTTCATGAAACGTATATGTACACGTGGAACATGTGCAGACGGGTTCACAAAGATACAGAAAAAAGGTGAAGGTGATGACGAATTTCCTACCTTGTATGCGCGTCGAGAAATCTACATTCATTCGTGTGCAGAGTGACGGAAGGCTCACTAACGCACCCAGGCCCCCTCTTCTTAATGAAGAAAACTTCTAGTAATAGAAGGTTTCTCGGCAGAAGCAGCAATGAGCAAGCCCGCTTATTACTAGAAGGTTTCTTCATTAAAGGAGTACTGACACCAATTTTCGAAGGTGAGTTTACTCCACCGTACAACTCTCCTACACTGTAAAAGAAAAATACTCCCAGGTGGGAGTAAAATGCCTGTCCTCTAGCGACCCCCCTATTGGGAGTTTTTTTCTACTCCGGACCTCCGGAGTAAAGCTTTTACTCCGGCTGGCCGGAGTTATTGCGTGGTGCCTCCGGACTACTTTTTGCTATTTTTCACTCCGGCTCGCCGGAGTTATTGCGTGGTGCTTACGGACTACTTTTCGCTGTTTTTCACTCCGGCGGGCCGGAGTTCTTGTGTGCCGCCTCCGGACTACATTTTGCTGTATGCTACTCCGACGCGCCGGAGTTTTTACGTGACGCCTCCGGACTAATTATTGCTGTTTTTCACTCCGGCTGACCGGAGTCATTGTGTGGTGCATCCGAATTATTTTTTATTATTTCAGTCCGGCGGGCCAGGAATTCTGTGTGACGCACCGGGAGTACCTCTGTGTATTTTTCTTCCCGCTCCGGCTGACTAGTCTCTGCATGCCTCTTTTCAGACATCTAAATGGTATTTATTAATCGGCCAGGTTGGAGGTGTGTGGTGCATTGCGAGTGATCGTTTTACCCCATCATCAACATAAAACATTGAGAAACAAATGCTGTATAAAAGTTTATTGCATGATTCGCACAGCGTGCAAACAGGGCACACAAACAAATAAAGCACCAAAAGTGGCAAGATATAGTACAATAATAGCAGTACAATGCTGTAATATGCACAAGCACAACCATAGGCACTTTTTCACACTGTACACTTATTTAGGCTGCAATGAACAAACGTTTTTTGCTGGAGTAAAAGAAAGGCAAAATAACGAAACAGGCACAGATGATTTCGCACTGAAGACAATATTTATATATATATAATCTGCATGAACGTGTCAGAAACACAACGCTAGCTGTTGTCGCCAAAGCTTAAAAAGAGGCAGTGGAACTGTTTACGAAGGATAATTCTGCGCGTCGCCCGCGTATGTGCACTGTGGTTTGCATTCCACTGTGTCGATGGATGGATGGATGGATGCTATGAGCTTCCCCTTTGTAACGGGGCGGTGACATGTGCGCCTACCAGGCTCGTAAGAAGATTTAAGAACTTTTTTTTTCTCTTTTAATTTTCCTCATGCCTTTTAAATTTACTTCAATCAAATCGATCATGCCATATCAAAAAACGGAATTTCATATCCCAGTTCCCTGCCCCTTATGGCAGAAATTCCATATTTTTCCCTATAATTATTTTTGTCCGTTCTCTCTAGTTTTCTGCCACCAGTATTCTAACCGTCTCTTATTTATTTCAATCGCGGCTATGTTCAGCTTCCCGTTGTTCGCCCTAAAACCCAAGGCTTCATGTAGGGTGGTGCCCAAACGTACACCTGGGTGGATATTTCCGCATTCAATCAGAACATGCTCTGTCGTTTCCCTATCTTCCTCACAGCATGTGCATTTTTCTTCTTCTTTACTGAATTTCGCTTTATAAACACGCGTTCTAAGGCAGCCCGATCTCGCTTCAAACAATAAAGCGCTTCCTCTTGAATTATCATAAAATGCCTCCCTCTTTATTTCGTTTTTGCCCTATCGGTAGTTATTCAGAGTCGGTTTTTTTTCCATCGCTGTCCTCCAGTAAATCTCCGCCTCTCTGACTTTTCCCTTTACGCTCTTTGTTGTCAGTTCTCTTAGAGCCGTATATTTACTGGTGAGCCTCCTAGTTCTCTTTCTCCACTGCGTGTCAACGCTCTTTCTATATAAATAGCGGAACACCTTCACTGCCCACCTAACCTCTTTCATATTCCTTAGCCTTTCTTCAAACCTTATTTTGCTCTGCGCTTCCCTTGCCTCAAAACTCGCCCATCCCATATCGCCCTTTACAGCCTCGTTTGTAGTTTTCCCGTGAGCACCCAACGCGAGGCGTCCCACAGTTCTTTGATTCACATCCATTCCTGATTGTATCTCTGGCCTCATGCACACCACTGAGTTCCCAAATGTAAGCCCCGGTACCATTACCCCTTTCCACAGACCCCTAAGCACCTCGTACCTATTGTGTCCCCATAACGCTCTGTGCTTCATTATTCCTGCGTTCCTCTTTCCCTTTGCTGCCAAGGCTTTTTCCTGTACCTTCATGTATCTATCGCCCTCATTTACCCATACGCCAAGGTACTTGTATTCGCTTACTCTCGGTATTTCTTGGCCCTGTATGGATACCGCCTGGTCGTTGGGATCATTGAATACCATCAATCCGCATTTTGTTACACTAAATCCTAGTCCTAGATCCTCGCCTTCCTTCCCGCATATATTCACCAGCCGTTGTATATCATCTCGGCTGTTTGCGAATAAGACAATATCATCAGCATAAAATAAACCCGGAAGCATCTGCTCAATCATCACGCCGCCCTGTTTGTGTGACAGATTAAAACCAATGTGGCTATCTCCTAGCGCTTTTTCCATTCTAACCATGTACAGCATGAATAACAGCGGCGACAAAGGACATCCCTGTCTCAGCCCCTTGCTAATATCAACGTTCTCTCTGCTACTTATTCCTTCCCATTCTATGCAAACTGTATTTTCTCGATATATTTCCCTCAAAAGCTGTACACAATCGTCGCCTATGCCCATTCCTTCCAAAATTTCCCACAATATTTCCTGATTAACATTGTCATACGCCCCAGTGATGTCTAGAAAAGCCACATACAACGGCCTCCTTTCTATTTTAGATATTTCTATACACTGAGTAAGAACAAATAGGTTATCGTCTAAACGCCTGTCTACTCGAAATCCATTCTGAAGTTCTCCCAAAATATTGTTACGTTCTGCCCAGGCTTCTATTTTTAATTTTACTGCTTGCATAGCCATCCTGTATAGTACCGATGTAATGGTTAGCGGTCTATACGAGCGAATGTTATTCTTTTCCCCCTTGCCTTTATAGATTAACTTCATTCTGCTTTTTCGCCAACTGTCCGGTATTTGCCTCTCCTGTAAGCATTTTTCTACGGCTTTCAATAGCGCTTCTTTAGTGTTCTGTCCTAATTCGTTAATGAGGCTAACGGGGACCCCATCTAAACCCATAGCAGTGCGCTTTGGAATTTTTCCTTCGGCCTTTTTCCAGTTGAAATTCTCAAGTTCTAGCTCTTCCTTAGTTTCGCTCTCCGTCATGGTTTTATCCACTGGGGGAATCTCTTGGACGATCTTTTTAAACGAATCGGCTGTTACCTTCTGGATGTAACCCAACGCTTCGTACCCTTCCAATTGATTTCCTCTTTCATCAACAATATGTTGTTGCAATGTGGCAGACTTTTTACCTAGCGCTTTTATGTGGTTCCAAAATATCCTAGGCGCGTCCTTCTTTTTGTCATGAATTTCTGTAACCCAGCGTTCGCTTTCACCTTTAATTTTTGCCTCGACCAATTTCTGTACAATAGATTTTTTCTCTAAATATATTTCCCATCTTTCCGTGACTTCGACTTGCGGCCGCTTCTCCCTTTTTGCCTGCCTGTGCTCCCTTGATGCTTTACGTCGATTTTTTCGATCGCTTCCGGGATTTCCTTGTTCCACCATCTTTTTGGCATTCTCTTTCCTTTCCAGCAAACAGTTTTCTTCTCTTTACTTATTTCTTTCGTCATTGCATGAACTAGCTCATTATACCCCCAGTCCTTGCCTCGTATTTTGCCTACTTCTTCCTCTACTCTTTCCTGCCGGCAGCACGCCAACTATGTGTTCTTTGGCCGCAGTACTGTGGTGTGGGCCATTCGAACTAACGTAGCCCTGCACCGCAAACGTTGTTCTAATGCAAAGTTGCGCTATACTTGTTGAGAATGCAGGTGCGCGCCCTTCATTTTCCTTTATATATATATATTTTTTTGCGTTTCTTGAAAACCACGGAACGACCATTAGCCGGGGCTTTGCCTTTTCTAACAATGCTTCTAAGTACTGCACGACAACTGTCACTCAAACTAGTGAGAGAGGGACAGACGGGGGAAGCTAACAAAGGGATTGTAGAAGCGGGACCGTGAGAACGAACGACAAGAACGACTCGGAGAGCGGACGAGAAGGGACCCAACGACGACCGATCCGAAGAGATTTGTTTGGTGCATTTGGAATTACGTTTGTTTAAAGCTGCAAATGCATGTAAATAAATAACGTGAAAATATCGAAGCGTTTCTTCCACTCAACGAGCATCAAGCGGTTGCTTGATGCTCGTTGAGATCTACACTGAAGAATTACATCGAACAATACTGTGCCACTCGATAACTCTTTTTCACAGGCTCTTTCCTCTATCTCATTCTGCGTGTGGGTTAACATTATCAATAATAATAATAATAATAATAATAATAATAATAATAATAATAATAATAATAATAATAGCCCCGCCACGGTGGTCTAGTGGCTAAGGTACTCGGCTGCTGATCCGAGGGTCGCGGGATCGAATCCCGGCCGCGGCGGCTGCATTTCGATGGAGGCGAAATGTTGAGGCCCGTGTGCTGTGCGATGTCAGTGCACGTTAAAGAACCCCAGGTGGTCGAAATTTCCGGAGACCTCCACTACGGCGTCTCTCATAATCAGAACTGGTTTTGGGACGTAAAACCCTACAAAAACAACAAACAACAAATAATAATAATAACAATAATAATAATAAAGCACAAGTGAAAATACTGAAACAAGACGATTTTATCGTTTAATTTGCTCCTGAAATCCGCTTCTACGCCAACGGCCGCGCCGTACGGCTGTTTTTGGCAGAGGAAGCTGGGCCTTGAGGCACGCGACTGATGCGGTTTGTGTTGACTGATTGGGCAGGATATAAAGACTGAGTGTACGCCACTATGCTGTACGTCAACCGCGTACAGCACCTAAGATTCAAGACAAGCTCTGCACTTTTCAAAGCTATAAAGCGGACAAATTTGTGCAGTAGTGGGAGTGCGCTTCCAACAGCCGCTAGGTATGACACCCGTCGGTTTAGCTCAACAGTGCGAACCTAGGCATTTGAATGTGATATGTGAGTGCAATGTCACCATCTCTAGCACGAACAAGAGGTGAAAAGAACATAGCAAAAGCACACACCTTTCTGGTTATGCTCCCTCTCTATGCCCTTATTTTGAAGCACTACATTTAAAATCACAGAAGCGGGTCCAACTCGATCAAAGCCCACAGGGCATGCTCAAAGAACTAACTGCTTGATCTAAGTGCTTGCATTGAAGTTGAATAATTTCTATTTGGCAGTGCCAATTTTTATAGTTCTTTCTGCGTTTACCTAAAGAAAACAAAAACAAAAGTTTCTTATTCATATGTTTGGTGAAATATTAACAAGGTCACTGAAGTTTATTGCAAAGGGTCTTTCAGTTAATTTGCCTCAGATTGTAAAAAAAAAGTTACACACAGGCGCGTTACAACAATGCAATCATACTAGTATTTACTGTCGTATAGACCATCTGACACATTTTTTTTTCAATTAACTCTGGCAAATAACTCTGGCTTATTGTTTACCCTACATTTAGGCTGTTCTTTTAAGCGAAAAATATTCATTCGAGAAGTTGAAAGCATTCGAACTAGTGTACGGGCAACGTACTTTAATAGTGCATCGGTTTCAATTTTTCGGGGATTTTAAAGGGGCCTTTCAAGTTACAACACTTTTGAATATAGTCAGAGAACGGCGCAGGTCTATGGAGGATGCTCCTGTGAACATGTCAGGGAAATATTAATGCACTGCACGCACCACTCAATTTGGTTTTAAACACAGCTGGAAAGCGCCTGCTCTTAATTTCAGTAAGTGACGTCACCGGGGCTACGACTACGCCACTTGCTTTTTTTCAGTCCTTTAAGAGATACACGCCCATTTCCTTCATTTGCTTAATTTAAAACGAAGAAATAAAGCATAGCAGATTATCTTCCGTTCTCATGAAATCAGCCAACGCTGTTCTTTTTTTTTTTTTTTTTTCAAGCGAATTAGCCGGCGCCTCCAGTGATGTCATTTGTTGAAAGAAGAGCGGGCGCTTTCCAGCTGTGCTCGAAACAATATCTTGGATTCCCTGGAGCGTGCAGTGCAATAATATTTGGCTCACATGTTCACAGCAGCCCTTTACGACTGATCGGCACCTCTTTGACTCTACCCAGAAAAAAAAAGAAAAGAGAAAGAATAGAGGGCTTCAAGCTTGCACTAAGCCGCGAAAAGCTCATACACAGCGAAGCTAATCGGTGACATGCTTATTGCTGTGACGAGGTTGAACTTGACCACGTATTCCAGATCTGCTCCGCGCCGTCGATTTCGTTCTCGCGTAGCGGCAAGCCTTCGATTTTCGGATCGCGGTTTCTTCCTCGAGAGTGCGATTAAGCTTCGGGCTACCCATGGCTGCATGCGTTTGTGCATAGGCTCGCGCCGTGAGAGGACGCATGCTCTCGCAGTGCGAAGCAATGCACAAACGCAGAGCTTCGCGAGACACTGTGCACCAGGCATATCAACGCATACAGGATTTTTCTGTCTCCTGCTTGCGGCCGCCAGCCGCCGTTTTGCCAGTGTATAGTAGTGGGCTTCGGCCATGTGCGCAGGAGAAGAAGCGCGCATGTCGTAGCGTCGTATGTGTTCGGGAACATCATCATCATCACCACTGTGCATTCGGCATTGCATAGTTCGCCCGGTCTCTTGGGGACATGAACTAAAGGTGATGACATCTTTGTTTTTTTGGTTTTCCGGACAAGGAACGATTTGTTAAAAAAGCTTTGCTGTTTAAAGTGCTGTCGGACCCCTTAAAGAAAGTGCGCAAGGTTCGAATATACGACGGGACTGGGCACTTGCGTGCAGTGACATCAGCTCCTTCGAACATATACCAACAAGCAATCGATGATGCACATAGACCGTACGCTTCAAGTAGCCGAGAGGGCGTAAAGTGTGGCCACGTCTTGTCAATACTCTTGTGGCGTGTCCAGTGCTGTATGCCTCCGCGCATCACCGATCATCTTGTTGTAGCATGTTTGAGAGTGCTGTTTGAGAACGCTTTTGTTTGAGAGTGTTTGAGAACGCTTCGTCACGTGGCACTTTTTCGAATCTCCCGGACCTTTTTAGGAGCCCAAAAACGTAAAGCCACTGAACCTATTACCATGATTTTACATTATCAGGACAATAATTTACATGCTGCAAAATTCCCAATTGAGCAATTTGTGTTTAGTGCAACTGCTTGAAACTTAGATAACTATAATGTTAATTACCTCAGTTCATTGAAACAATAGCCTGAGATGGACAAGATAACAATCAACAATACCAATATGGTAGCGTCCTTGAAGTTCACTCGTGAATTTTTATAAACCCTGGCGTAATTGTTAACTGACGCACCCTGCGTGTTACCGTGTTTTGGACAACCTCTTTCTGCTTCCGGTCGACAAATCACGAAGCTAACAAAGCTACCTGCTTCATTTAACGGTTAAAGGGCTGTTCATCCTACTGGAGCTGTTGTCATGAAACTCCTTTTTTAAAACACAACACCGGCTGGGCTGTGCGATATATTTCTGCGCACACATTGAAACATTTCAGTAGAGTTTTGGCAATAGCGAAATAAAAACCGATATACAGGGCGTCCCACTTAAACGTAATGTAATTTTTTAAACGTAATGTTAGTTAGCTTTTAAAAATGACGGAGCGTGCTAGCGAGTTGCGACAAACTCGGCCGTGTAAAGGATCAAGTCTCCTAGTATTACGAGTTTTTTTCATTCTTCATGATCAATTAATTGGAATAAACTAATTACCGAACTTTCTATTTGTTCGCTTCAGTAAGAATTGTCGATGCCACAAATTCATATTTGCGTGCGCCCAATTCCTTCACAATGCCAATGCCCCGAAAGTTGTAGATCAAATAAAAAAAAAATTCCTTTAAGCAGCATTGATAGGTATTTTGATACGTACCGTTAAAGAAAGCCCACGAAATGTAAAAGTAACCACGTGACAGCGCCACTAATTCGGCGAAAAAAAAAACTATACATGCGCTTGTACCTGCAGCGCTTAGCAATCAGACGCACAGTGCGAGTGACGACGAAAGTGCATTATTACGCTCCGTAGTGACGTTGCATAAAGATGTGTTTTTTATTAAATGTGGGAACATGGGAATGTAGGCTGCATAGAGATATTATTCTCTTCGATTCGTCGAATGAAGCCCGCGCACGCACAAACACGCATCTTGTGGCCACCACAAACGCCAAAGATTGTCTCGGACAACGCTGCGGAGGCAAGTCGACGTTCTTCCCTGATCGGCTGCCTCGAAGCGCTAATTTAGTGGCGCTATCAAACGGTTATTGTATATCGCAGGCTTTCTTTCACGGCACATACAAGCAGACCATTTCACATTTCAATTTGATCTACAAGTATCTCAGCGACAATGTCTTGCTGAAGCGAATAGTTAAACAAGTTGTCTCATTAGTTTCGGCCAATTTATTGATTTTGGAAAACTAAAAAAGAAATCGTAACACTAGGGCACTTGATCCTCAACATGTATGAGTTTTTTGCAAATCACTAAGACGCTCCATCATTTTTGAAAACCTGGTTACACTTAGGTGGGACATCCTGTATGTGTCGGGGCAACCAAAGAGAGAAAAATGTATGGTACTCTGCTCATAAGACAGAACTATATCTTGCATACTCATGCCACACCAAATACAACACGGAGATTTGAAGCACATAACAAAATAACACACTGCAATCTAAAGTTCGGCAGCAATAAAGGTATCACAGTACACCTTTGCTTTTGTTATATTATGACTAAATGTGCAAAGAAATGGCAACTAGGGTCGTTATCGGCCGCTACACGAGAAAAGCAACTTTGCACTGCTGGCAAGTAGCAGTTTGAGATTAGCTTATACCACGATATAAGCCGCCTTTGATTGCTACATAACCAGCCAAAAGCGAAAATAGACATTTTCTTCTTACTTCGCACTTCATGACTGTGCGAAAAAAAAAAAAGAAAGCATTCCTGAAACCTTATACAAAGAGTGAATGGAGAGTCATAACAAAGTAAACTACGTCCCAAAGCATTTAAACGGCGAAAGTAAATGTGTAATACACGACAAAAGAACAAGAAATGAGCAAATTTTAATAAGTCAGAGTCGCATATGCATGTCACAGTTCCTAGAATGCGCGAAACTTCCTTACAGAACATGTTGAGGCAAGAGAAATTCTTTTATCAGGATGACACTACAACAGCCATGTCTGCCTTGAAAATAAAAAATAAAAACTTCACAATTTAATCCGAAAACGTACTTAACAGTTGCCGTCTGCAACAAGCCATATTCCCGGAACACACGCGTAGGCCAAGGATCGGGAGCGCGGTCGAAGCTTGCACTGGATAGAAGAGGGGAGAAGAAAGTCCCAGACCAATTTCTCGACGCAAAATACGTCAGCTGGCTTGGTGGCAGTGCACTTTCCTTCTTTTTCTTTGCAGAGGCCCTCCTGCCGTGTCCGTCTTCTCCTCGGACATACAAAAGAAAGAAGGGCATCGTACCATGAGAAAAAATAGAACAGACGGAGAGGACGGTAAATTCTTACAACATTTGTAGGTACACCGATTGTTAGCTATCAGGATGGCAGTAAACGAAAGAAAAATAAACACACAGTTGAAGAGAGCAAAGATGAAAACTATTTACTAGGGTAATTAAACGGACTGAATAAAGCATAACCACACACTTCGCACAGCCGCCGACTTCGCTCGCATGACGGACATCGCGCTCCCTTTCGCGGTCAGTCAGGTGACTTTCATTCAGTTCGTTTTCCCTCGCTTTTATTTTCGTTTGGCCTTTTTTTTTTTTTTGCATGTGACGACTTCTCCGGCAGCTCCGGGCACTTGCGCTCATGCGGATTGTCACGAACGCACAAACACATGCGCCCACGAACACTTCTCAACGGGTTTTCAACGAGGCAGAGTGGCCCCCAGACCGAGAAAGCTTTCTTCTAGGCCGTCCAAGGAGAGATTCTTGTAAGCACGGAAAGAAGAGAGTGACAGGGAAAGGAATAAATATAAAATAACTAAAAGGTTTGCCAGACGTCACGTACACGGTTCTGATAAATGCTTAAATAGCATTTCCTGCAGTGTTTGTGCCCCTCCCAACACAGTCGGTATCCCCACGGCTTCCAAGCGGCGCGTGCGCGAGGAGCCAGGACGGACGACAGGGCGAGAAAAAAGAAAAAGAAAAAAAAAGACTGCTAGATTTTTCACATTCTGCTCAGCCGTGACAAAGTGAAGAGATCGCGGTGTGGCCATGGCTGCCTGAACAGCTCGCGGTGCCCACCTTTCCCACGAAGAGGCCTGGGTGCAACAGCCCGAGCCCGCAGTGGCGCCAGTCGGATATGCAGCGTTCATTGTTCGCGTCGACCTGCGAGGTTGCTTTGCCGCTGCAATATGTCAACGGCTGATGCACACACACATTCCTGGAATGCACGCAGTGGACGGAGCTCTCGGTTTGAGCGCAAGTGCTGGCAAGGGGATTCGAGGCACAACAGCGTGGAGCGAGGAATTATCCGCAAGCACAGGGACAAAAAAGGTCTACGCGAATGTCGCGGCTGTGTCAACCTTCGACCTTCGAACCAGCAGAAGAAAGAGCGGTTTTCGATGTGCGGTGGATCGCCGAAAAGTTCACTTTCCATACGGCCTCATCTAGCGAGTCTCTCCGGCCCTGTTCGTCGCCACAAGAAGTTTCGAAAGCTCTTCTGAGCTACCCCCTGATGGGACTGTTCTACGAACATGTTGGACACTCGCCCCTCTTTTTCGTTT
This sequence comes from Hyalomma asiaticum, assembly GCA_013339685.2. NCBI lineage: Eukaryota > Metazoa > Arthropoda > Arachnida > Ixodida > Ixodidae > Hyalomma > Hyalomma asiaticum. The sequence goes on from CM023487.1 coordinate 21,248,549, forward strand.
TCCCATGCATTCTTTCCTAAAGGAGCACTAAAATTGACGTCACTGCCTCGCCTGTGCTATTTTGGGAGTCACGCATATTTGCATGCAGAGAATATTGTGGCGGCATCACGGGACGTCTGGTACGGCCACGGCCCCTGCATCGACGTGGTTCAACATCGACCCCCCCCCCCCCCTTCTTACTCTGCCCCCCTCGTGCCACCCTCTGCCTGGTCACTGCTCTTGCTTAGACACGTTAATGCACCTGCAGCTACACTCTGAGTAGTTCCGTGCAGCGCAACCAAGGCCATGCGACCATGACCGGAGTAGCGGCTGGGAATAAACGTTGCAGGAAGGCCTACTTACATTTTTTTTAATCGGCCGACTGATATCTCCACTTCTACAGACCCTATTTAAACACATCACTAGAATGAGCGCATAGATGCATTCTCAAAGGCAATACAAAAAGAATTGTTTAGCTCGATTCGTTACTTTTTTTTAAAAGAAAAAGCATATTATCCATTTTAGGTATTAGGCCAGTTTACAAGACAGATCCAAATAATTTGCAACTGATAATATACAATGACGCAGCGTTTATTATACTGATTGTACAGAAAGATAACTTGATGGATACGTGACCTATAACAGAAAAACACATTTTAATACTAATATCTTTATAACGTCATTATGAATATAGCTACGGCCATAGTTTTGTGAGACTGCATGTATCTCCATAAAGACATTCTATGGGCTAAATCTCACACCCCTACGTGCAAATTTGTAGAAGCTATTCTCATCTAGCTTTAAAAACACGTGTTTCAAACAATGGCAATTCGGCCGGATATCTTACTCCTATATCTTTCTGTAACAGACCCGATTCTTCTAGTACTACTCAATTCTACATAACCGATATTGTTATTTGTTAAATCGTACAAAAATTTACTTGATTTTGACAAAAATAACACACGCACGTCAAAAAGTATACTGGTTCACTCACCGACGCAGTCGTTGTGCCTGGTATCCGTGGCTGACATTCGATCACTCCCCAACACTCGCACGACGTAGGTTCCAGCGACGCTCTGCTGTTGTCGACCACAGTGTTCCTTGGTGTTCATCGCTGCTTGTGACGTTTACAAGATGCACGAAACGATTTGATTTTTTCCTAACGCGGCCGTAGGCCTGCCACTTCGCGTAAGCAACGCAACGGTTCGACTGTGCAGCTAGGATCGGCGCCATGTTAGGTTTGAGAGGCCTTGTCGGGCTGCGACGTCACTCCTCCAGCAGCCAATGAGAGCTGCCGGGCGCGGTCAGGCGGTGGTACCGGAGGATTTGCGGGTAGCTACCGGAGGGAAATACGAGCTCCGGTCGTTGTTCGCCGGAGGACAATCATGGAAGGCGCCCCGTTTCCCTCCGTGCTTCACGCGCCGGATTGAAACCGCGGCGAGGCCTCGCACGTACTCCGGCACATCCCGATGCGTCGGGAATATGGCGACGTCACAGGAGGTTAGCGGGAGTATTATCGTGCAAGACCTCCCAGCTGGGTATATTTTCGTTTACAGTGTATATGCGTAGACAGCACTGAGCAAATGCTAAGCTCAGGAAATGCTGATAAGATATTTTAATTTGACGTCAAAGTCAGTTTTCACATGGCGTGTCTACTGACATCTACACTAGTGTGACGTCAGGCTACAGTACAAATTTTGGTGACTTCACGCAGCAGTATGGCAATTTGTGATGACGTCAGGTACAAAAACATGCAAAATGGCCGCTCGCGCGTCACTCGCGGTCGTCTGCTTTCGCCGTTCAGTCGCCGTAGTTAAGAGTGCCCGTGAAGCGAGCGAGCGAGCGAGGTCGAATTACCCTCCATCGTCATGTGTGCCCGCGTATAATCGGAAGGCAACGTCGCTATGGTGCCGGCATTTTGCCCTTGAAATGCCGTGGAGGTCTCGGAGGCCACCTCAGCTTATCGCAGGCTCCGGAGCCACGCCGACACCCACCGTGCGTGGCGTGCGTTGCATCTTGCACTGTGCCGAAGTATTTTGTACATCGTAGGCCCCGCACTTGCTGCAGGCGCTGTGCGCGAGAAACCACTGGGCGAAAACGTCAATTTTTTTGTGGGAGCACGTCACGAGGAGCTCATTACTATGCACATACTGTGTCGTGACGTCAGGCTACAGTAGGAACCGAAACCAGCTTTTAAAGGCATGCTGTAAATAGATTTTCACGGCGCGCTCACGCTTACCAGTACGTTTTCTGGGCTCTGGAGGGCTTGGCCTTTCATTTCATGCAAAAAAACGCCATCTGAAAATTTTCGTGGCAGTACTCCTTTAAGAGGGGGCCGAGGTGCGTTAGTGAGCCTTCCGTCACTCTGCACACGAACACTCAGAAAAATGTTCATTATGACGAGGCTTTTCTTCGCACCAGCAGGTCCGGTTCTGTGTATAAATTACGCGAGAAGAGGAGACGAGATGCTGTACTTCTGTGGTACATTTTTCCATAAGAAGAATTCGAAGGGTGCGTTGCTGTTAGAAGGCCTTAAACATGTGGTAACTCGTCAGCGAGCACACAGCCGAACGACGCGACGTTCGGTATACGGCCGTGCCAACAGTTAAAAACACAAACACCGAAACTCCGTGAGCATAATACATGCTGTTTATTTCTCAGGTCATCATAATATACAAAAAATAAGAAACCCGCGGAAATGACAACCCATAGTGCAACTGTTGTACATTCCACAGGTTGCATGGTATACACTGGTGACACATTGCTTTAAGTTGTAAATTTCCTTTTAAATTTGGTAGATAGTGTAACATCAGACTTTTTGAAAGTATCACGAAGGATTGCTCGCAAATGAGCAAAAAGAAGCGGATAACGCAAGGCTGATTTCTTAGGTGATGGGAGACTGCTGACAGTTGGCTATCATCGAGTAAGCTGGTTATCACCGAACCAATCATTAAAAAGGAATTGCTGCCATTACGCGGGGGAAGGTTCTACCTTATTGTGCAACACAACAGGCGATTATTGAAAGTAGAGCTCATCATAGAACATTGTCTACGGCTCAAAAATACCATCAAAAAAGACAAAAAAAAAAGAAGGAAGTTCCTTACAGCGGCATGCATCATCTCTGTAAGGGGGTCATTGACGTACCAGACAAACGATCGTGGTATCGCACCACAGGCCGTCTTCCGGGTCCGCGGCTCTGGGAGGCCATATCATGGCACGCACCGATTCGCCGTCGACCGAGTAGTGCACGTGAATGGACCGCACATACGGCAAGCCGTTCATCACCGCAGAGATGAACACGCTTGGTTCATGGTTGGTGGTGATAGCCGTGGTCACCACGCACAGATGTCGCACGCTGCTGGCCATGCTCAGGTCTTCGGCCAAGCGCTTTCCCACGGTCGCCCTGCCGATCTCGAGCTTGCAGCGGGTGAGGCAGGTGTTCTCACGGAGGAGCTCGCCCAACGTCCAGATGCAACTTGGATGCCCCGTGGCGTACTCCCAGTTCACGCTGAGCCACAGTTCCGCGACGCGGCACGCCTCCAGGAACGACAAGTCCGGCACGTTGGCCGTCACGCCCACAATGAGCTGGTTGAGCTTGGTGCCGACGGCCAGATCCAGCAAACTGCGCGCGGTGAATCCAAGCGGAAGACGGCATGCCTCGCACGCGCGGTTACTCATCACGTGCAGTTCCTGGAGCAACGAGCAATGCCGGGCGAGCTGATTGAGGGAGTCCCTGTGGTTGACGGCGCACGGTGTCACCGCCAGGAAGCGCAGATTGGGCAGCTTGGTGGCCACTACCACGGCGCATCCGGCGTCGACCGTGAAATGAAACGCGGTCAGGTTCAGTTCAACAACGTGAAAGAAACAGACGAAGAAGAAGTATATCATCGCGCTTACGTAGCCTTCATGCGCCGCAGGCGTGTTGTCGTCTCTCTCGGGCCTCATCAGGGTCAGTGACAGACGTGTGATCTCCTTCCACGATTCTCTTCTGCCAGCGGCTTGCTCTAGCATGCGCGGCCCGTTGGAGTCGGCGTCGACGCTGAGCGCAGCTTGCTTCAGCCCGTCCAGATTCACGTTCCCCGTCACGAAGTCAGCGATGGGGATCTCGACACAGGAAGGATGGGGTTCGCATCGGCAGATGACCCCGACCGCGTGTTGCCCATGACGTGCCGACGAAGATGCCATATAGCTCACCGTATACAGGCACCGCAAGACACCGTCGCTTCCGCTGCAACCGAGGGCTAGGTTGCCGATGAATCGCAAGCTTCGATATTGAGAACGTTTGCAGGTGGCGGTTGGCAAACGCGGAGGGTCTGCTCGCTGGAGACTCTCCTAGCCAAATGAGGCCCCAAGCCTTCTTCATGTGCTGACTACATGAGGCAGGGGGTTTTGAAAGAGGGAGAGGGGGACGGGCCGAAGACCTATAGAAATCAAGGACCCCCCCCCCCCCTTCTCTTTTTCTTTCTGGTCAAGGGATTCTGAGGCAAGACAGGTGTTGACAGAAGTGGAGCCATGGAACACAGCCTACCATTACAGTTAACATGAATGACTCTTGGGCTTGGCCGTGACGAATCGTCTTCATAGCCTCCCTCACACCTGTGTCGCATCCAGATGTCCGAATACCATCGAAATCAAAGCGGTTTCGAGGGTACCTAACCCGTCTACCGAGCTGAGCTGCCATGCTGTGGAATACGCGTAAGCAGGTGCTTGTATCTCCGGCAGGCAACATGCCAAGCACCTCTTGTCCCCATACTCGGTAAAATTACCCGATTTTTCTTCCTTCACCATAAGCGAAGGCGTCTGGCTGCTGCTGTGCCATTGGTGGGTGCCAAGCAATAAGCGCTAGGGGAAGAATTTTACTAAACGGTGTCTGCGACGAGCACGACGCACAACGGGAATCCTGCCGGGGCTGTCTTTTCAGGTCGCACAGATTTCAAACCATAACGAACAACGCCGAGCTTAATCGCCAATAGATCACTGCAGTGAACAGGGAAAACTACGATCCCGTGGAAAATTAGCGGGTGATTATGCTAAGGTCGTATATTCTACCGCGACGCTCATCTAGTCCGTTTTACGAACGTAACTTACGTAACACGCAGGGCAGCTCCGAGCAATTTAATCAGAAGCCAGAGGCGAGCAATGGAAGGCGGTGTTTTTGTGTGGCCAAGCAATGAGGCTTGAATACACCGAAATGACAAACAATTTTATTTATTATGTACTTTTTTCTACGCGTGCGGACCTCCTAAACAGCGCTGCCTTGCGGCCAGGAATATTTTCAGCAGGTGTTAAAATTGGAAGACCACGTTCGGTGACCCGTCCATTGTCAGCCAACGGGCACCTGTTAGGGTCGGGAGCTTCTTTTCCTTTCACAAAGAATGGAAGCTCAGGGACTTCAGTATCCTGGGAAAGCTGGTTCACCTTTTGTAGGGGCATGGGGAGAGGGAAGACCTACGGCTTCTTGTCTACACCGAGCATGCATTCTTGGAAGGACGCGGTCATTGTATGCTTTAGGGTACAAATGGAACAGGCTTGGAAACAGCTGTTCATGTCTGTACACGGGGGCGTAGGGATGACAAGGGCATAATCCCTTGAGATGGGACCGTGCAAAATCTGCCCCATTCCTTAACCCTAGTGCTGCCCTTTCACCTTCAGGGTATTCCTTGGAAAAGAAATTCGGTTCTGAATGGCTGGGAACTGTCACTCAACTGAGGAGAGGTCAAAGGAAACACTCATAAGGAAAGTGGAGTGAGAGAGGAGGGTGGAAAGGAGAGGCCATCTTCTCTGAAGATGACTGGCAATTTCTGAAGTATTCGCTCGGTGGGCTAGTTGGTGCATCCCTCGGAAATACACTATGTGAGTAGCGCGAAAAAATGAGTGAAGTAACTACAGCGCGCACGACACAAGGACCAGAGAAGAGGACACACACAGCGCTGACTTTCAACAACTTTTATTTGCGGAAGCGCGGCCCATGTATAAGTAGTGAGGCGACATACGTACAAGGGTTGATAGCAAACACGTGTGGGTAACAAGGGGATGTCACCTTGTGTCACCTTGTGTCGTGCGTGCTGTAGTTACTTCAGTCATGCCTTACCAACAAGCCCAAATCTACACACTTCATGAAAAAATGACGAGGAATGCATACAAGTACACGCATTGACTTCCAACTGCTTCATTGGGCATTTCACAGACCATCTTGTATGCATGCGCACGTGTTATCGCACATTTAGATTTCGAGAGTGATCAAACAGGAATTGCATTTCCTTGTCAGTGATGGCTGGGCTGGGGGTACTTACAGATTTTCCACCAGCTAATCTAATTTGCGCCGCCTTTATTATTTCTCTTTCGGTACTTGTTCTCGCGTGTTTGAAATAATGTTGGCTGCATGAATAGCAGTGTTGCAGTGATCTGCCAGGAGCCCTCCAGACTTGTTTTCTACTTTTAATTGATGCTTGCGCGCCCTTATGTTGTAGCATCGCCCTGTCTTGCCTATGTACACTCTGTCGCACGAGAGTGGAATGCTATATAATCACGTGCCCTGCGCAATTAGTGTATCGATGAGTATGCTTCTTTGTGCAGGGCTTTTTCTCTTCCTTAGCGCAAGGCAGCTCTGAACAACTTCGAAGCCAGAGGCAAGCAATGGAAGACGACTTCTTTTGTGTGGCCAAGCAATGAGGCCTGAATACACCAAAGTGACGAACCATTTTATTTATTAATTATTTATTTATTTTTTCTACGCGTACGGGCCTCCTAAGCAGCGCAATGCGTTGGGGCCAGCGATACTTGCATTTGGCACACTGAATGGTCAGTCGTAGGGAACAGCATATTTTGATCCTGGTCAGCAGCATTTGCTATACTCTGAAGACCAGAAAATAAACCTCAGTCGGCTCCTCACGTAGAATGCACATACGTATGTACTAATGAAGATGGTGTGTTTAAACAGGTGTTGTTCCAAAGCGCCTCTCGTTATGAGACGTTGCAGGTATCGTCCACGAAGAGCTCACGTGTCCTTCTTGTTGAACTCTACATTTCTTGGTTGATTGATTGATTTGTGGAGTTTTACGTCCCAAAACCAGCTCTGATTATGAGAGACGCCGTAGTGGAGGGCTCCGGAAATTTTGACCACCTTGGGTTCTTTAACGTGCACTGACACCGCACAGCACACGGGCCTCAACATTTCTTCTCCATCGAAATGCAGCTGCCGCGGCCGGGATTCGATCCCGCGACCCTCGGATCAGCAGCCGAGTACCATAGCCACTAGACCACCGTGGCGGAGCCTAGAAATGTCGTACGCATGCAAAACAATCTAGTATTCATATATAACTACTATCTACCTTCCCTGCTATAATCTCTGACGAGACCGGCACTATTCCTAAATTAATATAAATAACTAAACAGCGCATGCGCAAGCATGGCCGACCACCCGGAGTGTATGCCGTCCGCTTCGAATCTTTTCAGTGGCTGTCACGCGCTCTGTAGCCGTCGAGTCAGCGACTTGGAATGAAAGAGTGAAAGGTCGAAGAGCGCTGTAATGGGTCGCATTTTCGATGGGGCGAAAAATTCCAGAGGCTCGTAAACTATGCCTTGTCAGAGCATGTAAAAGAACTCCAGGTGGTCAAAATTTGCGGAACCCACCACTGCGGCATTCCTCACCTTTCAGTCTCTTCCCCATACCCAGACGAACCCTGATATGGGCTGCAGAAAATAGCACCCTTGGTTTAACCCAAACACGGAGAAATGACCGCTTATGTTCTTCAACGTGCATCAATATCGCGCAGCACGCGGGCCTGTAGAATCATCGGCTGCATCGAAAACTGAAGCTCAAATGATGCGTTTTGAACAGCGTTCTGAGGCGACTTTCCGCCATCCTGAGCTGGATTGAATGGCCACGGATTGAGCTTCAAATTGGAACTGCATAAAATAATAAAAACAATATTTCTCCTGTAAACGCAAATGCCTACTCAGCAATAGTGGCAAGCTGGCCGCTTCGTGACATATTTAAAATGAAATTACTGAAACTGGCCCATATTCTGCGAAAAAGCGGTCATACCAGTCAGCACTTAGAATGATATACATTGCTTTTTCGGCATAATCAAGGGAGAGAAAACCTCCGCACGACAAATTAGTACAACACACGTGTGTTCGCAGTTATTTACAAACACCGCCACTGCCACGGCTTGTTTGCACTAAACCTCCCAGAAACCTTGCACGTGCAGATCGCTTGCGTTGTGTTTAATGATTAAGAAAGCAAGGGAGAGGAACTATCATTACTGGCCCCTACGAGAAATTAAAAAAAAAGAAGGCTACCTCCGGACGCACCTCGCAGTCTGCGGATTTCATTTCTCCATATAGACACTTCCCGTGGATATATGAAGGCACCGTCACGCTCAGTAATTCCTCTTTAATATCATGCCACTCGCACACACCTTCGTCCCAAGCGACGACCACCTCTTCTTGAAGTAGCCGTCAGCCTTTCGCTCTCTCTTTCTTTATTAATTGTGCGTAAACACTCGGCTCCCTGCTGCTCTTTCCACAGAGCGCACTCCGCAGCCCCCAGTCATTATGGGCTTGCCGATACTCGGATGGCGCTGTGCGTCCCAGAGCAGAACGAGCCCAATTTTGCTTTCAATAATGCATATCCTCCGAGCTCGCATTACTTGACATAAAAAATGAGATTGTTTTCAATTTTGAAAAAAAAAAAGAAAAAAAGCTGTATACGCTTGGACTATTTGTAGATTTCCGCAAAGCATTCGACACCGTGAGTCACAGTGTTTTATTGCATAAACTTAATAGCTATGGTATCCGTGGGGTTGCTAACAATTTACTGCGCAATTACTTAAGCGACCGCTACCGATATGTTGCTATCAATCAAGAGACATCGCCACATGCGAAAGTGAGCAAGGGTGTCCTTCAAGCGCCTATACTTGGTCCCCTGCTGTTTATAGTTTATGTGAATGACTTGCGTCGCATCCCGGATTCTCCTAAATTAATTATATATGCCGATGACACCAATATTCTTTTTTTTTTTTTGCTTTCCCATCAATACCTCAAACAGAAATAAAGTGTAAACACATATCTGAATAAGTTGTCTTGTCGGCTTAAAACAAACAAGCTGCGGCTAAACTCAAGTAAAACTAAATACATGTTGTTTGCGCCTATCAATAAGCCACGTACGTTTAAGTGTTTCCTTTGAGGTCCAAACGCTAGAGCAAGTTAAGATGCAGAAATTCCTGGGTGTGTGGTTCCAGGAAGACCGTTACTGGAATTCAACATATAAACAAATTAGCAGCAGACTTAAGTAAAAACGTTGCATGTATCTACAAACTAAGTCCGTTATTACCACCTTGGCTCAAGAAAGCGTTATATTATACCCTGTTTTATTCCCGGATGAGTTATTGTGCTTTGATCTGGGGCACAACAACAGCTCAAAATTATAAAACATTACTGACATTACAGAAGAAGATACTAAGAATATTTGAGACCCGCAAGGTCTTGGCACGCGTCCCTTATTTGCTAAACATGTAGTATTACAAGCCAATCAAATTTATTATTTTGAATTACTCTTATACCTTCCAAACAAGAAACTTTACCCCATGTATACAGTTCTCGGTGTGTTGAGTACTGCCTCCGTACACACAGCAGGAAAACACCGAAAATTAGAACTACTTATGGTCAGCAACACGTTAACTATCAGGTACCGAATTGTTGACCTAAATAAGAAAACTTCAAACAATAAGCTTAAAGAAATCCTCTTGAATAATTGCATTGAATATGGATAATACATGCGTTTTAGGTGAATCAGTTCTTTGTGTGTGTTACTTGTCGTCCAGTTCATGTATTCAGCGCGTTCAAATTGTTGTGATTGCAATTTTTGTGATATTTTTTTTTCTTTGTTCTCGCTGCCTCGGGAACATTCGTTCCTTACTTCACCCTTTGTGATATATTGCTCTAATGGCCCTTTTGTGCTGCATTACTCATCTCTGTCTATTTGTATATCTGTGATTGCATTCATGTATTGTTTCAGCTTAGCTGATTGAGTCAAAGTACAAAGTGTTCTTCGTTAATTGTATGTAAATATTGTGTGAAATGTGTTTGTTTACAAACTGTATTTCGGAGTAACAGCCTCTGTAGCCTTTTGCTTCGATTTCTGTAAATACAGAAAGAAATAAAAAATAAAATCCAGCTCTGATTGTGAGAGACGCCGTAGTGGCGGTCTCCGGAAATTTCGACCACCTGGGGTTCTTTAACGTGCACTGACATCGCACAGTAACACGGGCCTCAACATTTCGCCTCCATCGAAAGGCAGCAACCGCGGCCGGGATTCGATACCGCGACCTTCCGGTCAGCAGCCGAGTACCATAGCAACTAAACTACCGTGACAGGGCAACAAGCTGCGAGTACGGCACCTTGTTCTGTTCACTACCTGTGGAAAAACTATAGTCAGCGCCTATAACGAGAAATACTGAGAAAGTTTTTAGTTGTAACGAGGCTTTTCTGGGGCCACACCAGCAGGTCGGGTGCTGTGTATAGTGTGAGGGAGAAGAGGTGCTGTACACATATGGAACATTGTTCCATTAAACGTGTGAGAAGGGTACACGGGTTTTATAAGTTGTTAAGTATATCTAAAACTCGTTAGCGAGCACATAGCCGAACCACACGACGTTCGGTACGGCCGTGCCAACAGATGGAAACACAAACACTGAAATTTCTTGTGCATAATACATGCGGTTTATTTCACAGGTTGCCACAGTATACAGAAAATATAAAAAAGACGCTCAAGTGCTCGAATAGCATTATTGTACATACTGCAAGTTGTAGGGCGGTATAAACTGCGGGCACATAGATATCCAGTATAATATCGCACAGTGAAAAAATTTACGGGGAATCTCGCAATCGGAAGGCTTTGATTTGTTAGGTGACGACAGGCCGTCGAAAGTTGTTTATGACCGAGTAACATATTGCATGAAAATCTATACAATAAGTGAAGCCATATGTTAAAAAGCCTAATTACTGTCATTAAGCACAAAATGGTTCGCGTAACTACATTTTGCATACTGCAGAGGTAAGGCCGCCGTATAAAAGCACAAGATTTCGTTAAGAAGTGTAGGCCGTGGGAAGCAATTACATCTTAACCGGTTTTAGCTTCGCGGGAAACATGACAGGGGATTACCGTGAGTCGAGCGCGTCACAGAGCATTGTCTATATGCCTTAAAAGCATCAAGTTCCTCACAGGGGCATGCATCACCTTGGTAAAGAATTGTCAGTGACCAGTCATCTCGATGCGCCTGGTCTGGCACCACAGGTGACCATTAGATGAGCTGTCCGGCAGGATTATGGAATCGTGATGCCATGTCATGGTACGCACCGTTTCGTCGGTGTCCGGCCAGTGCGCGTGAAGCGACAGCAGATGCGGCAAGCTCTCCTTCAGAAAAGAAAGGAAATCCTTGGCTTCACGGTCGGTCGTCCGCGCCGTGGCCAGCACGCACAGGTGTTTCAGGCTCCGGACCATGCTCAGGTCTCTTGCAAAGCGCGCCCCCAAAGTCTCCCTGCTGACCCCAAGTGAGCACTTGGTGAGCCGGGAGTTCTGACGGAGCAGCTCGCCCAACGTCGAAGTGCTACCCGGGAGATCGGTGACGTTTTCGCAGTTCACGTTGAGCCGCAGTTCCCGCACACGGCACCCCTCCAAGAACGTCAGATCCTGGACGTTGGCCGTCTCGCCTACGATGAGCCGGTGAAGCTTGGTCTCGGCGTCCATTTTCTGGAACTGACATGCGCTGAACCCTAGCGGAAGACGGCAGACCTCGCACGAAGATGCGCGTTCGCCCACTACGTGCAATACCTCGAGGAGCTTGCCATACCAGGCGAGCCGATCGAGCGAGGGCCTGTGGTTGACGGCGCACGGTGTTACAGTCAGGAAACGAAGGCTGGGCAGCTGCGAGGCCGCCACCACGCCGCATCCGACTTTGACCGCGAAATGAAAAGCGGATAAGTTCAGTTCAACGACGTTCTTGCAGCAGGCGTCGAAGAATTCCATCATCGCGCCTACGTAGCCTCGGTGAGCCATCGGCGTTTCCGTGACGTAGTCGTCTCCCTCGGGTTCCACCAGGGCCAGTGACAGACTTGTGACGTCATCCCACGATTCGCCGCGGCCAGCGAGGTGCTCGAGCATGTACGGCCCACTGGAGTCGGCATCGACGAGGACCTCGGCTTGCCTTACCCCGTGCAGATTCACCTTCTTCTCCACGACGTCACCGATGTGGAACCGGGCACGTGAACGATCGAGTTGGCGCCGGCTGTCATACTGTACCCCGTCCACGTCTTGTCCATCGCTTGCCAAAGAAGATGCCATATCGTTCACCGTATACAGATACTGCAAGACACCGTCCCTTCCGCTGCAACCGAAGACGATACTGCCGAGGAACCGGGCAGAGTGGGCACACGAAGCAGCTGCTCGCGGAAGACTCTCGCACCGTGCTCCGTTTCATGCGTCAGGTACAACGCTTTAAAAATCGGCGCTCCTGTTTACGCCGTGTGCGTCAGCAACCAAAAAGTAGTGCTTTGTTTCCGGTGAGTGAGAAACAATAAATGCCTCGTTGGCAGTCCCGAATCATAATACATTTTTCATCAGCTTCCCAAAATACGCTCCTATTACCGGGTAAACAATCGAAACATTCGAGTTTGTTATTTATGTCTGTCGCTTGCTTGGCGGAGTGATCCACCTCTAATTCTTGTTTTTCGTTACGGACTACTTGAGTGGCATTTGGAAGGGAAACGAACCATTTGCGAAAAAATCTGTAAGTTGGCTTTCCCGCAAGGATGCCTCCCAGCCTCGTGCACAGATTGCTTTCCTGTTCGAAAGACCTACACACCTGCACATTCGTCACGCCATTCATGCCGTTCAGCCCGCTTCCCCACATTCCCTTTCTTTCGGTTCTGCCCCCTATCTCTGAAAAATCGTTGAACTCGCTTTGAGTCGGCTCAGTCCGTGAAAATTTCTGAGAAGCTTTTGTGGTGCTTGTGCACGTCGGATGGAGTGTACAGACGTGAACGCACTTAGAGCAGGAAAGCACTCTGTATAGTCTGTTTCAGTAGTTCCGTGCAGCTGATCGAGCCAAGGCTACGAGGCCATTGAGCGCAGAATTCTTCTGAAGCGAGACGAAATGCTATTCTTCGGACGCGCACCCCTCACTTCGTCTTCCTCCTTCCAGGGCTGCAGCTGCCACTGCAGCGCCCGCCATTGGCAGATGACAAGCCGCGGAAGGACACGTTGAACACGTGTTCGCCCTCCGGATTGGCCTAAGAGGGCTGTAGCTTCCACAGTGCTGCACGGAACTTCTGAAACAGACTACAGACTAGAGCTTTTGGCTGGGAAGCATGCTCGCGGGAAGGCCAACTTACAGATTTTTACAAACGGTCAATTAGGACAACGTCGGCTTGAAGACATTCCCAGCTTCCACTCACTTGCACACGCATAGAATAAAAAAAAAAAAAATAGGCGCCAATGGTGGCCGCAACCGCACTTTTACTCCGGTACAAAGAAATCCTTCTCCTCTTGGAACTCGCGGGTTGGCGACCGTGTCCAAACCGGCCCTGTCACCCAGCGTACCGTGTCGCTGGGGCCCCTCAAGCATAGGGCACCTGCTTTGTATTGTTGTTTACCGCCCCCCCCCCCCTTCAAGGAGAGTACAAAAGAACGCAAGCAGCTGCTTTCGCAGATTCCGGAGGTGCCTTCCAAGAAACTTTATTGGAAGTTGCCTGGGAACCAGGAAGCCGATTTGTCACACCAAACGTAGCTGTTCCCAGCTGTCATGCACTAAAAAAGAAAAAGAGGAAGGAAATGGGACCACTCCCCCTGAATTTTCGGGTTAGGGATACCTGTCAAGCCCGGGAGTTTCTTCCCTTTCTCAAAGAATGAAAGCCAGCAGCTGTGACTATGGTCCTTGTATGGCTGCCATCTCTAAGTCCAGAGAAAGCGCGAAATACCGGATGTGGCTTGTCTACACTGAGCGTGCATTCTTGGATGGACGCGGTCATTATAGTGTTCGGGGTCCAAGGGCAGAGGCGTGACAAGGGCGCCTGCCCTTCATGACTAGAGATGGAAGAGCGTGAAATCTGCCCTGTTACACTGACAACAGCAAAGTGAAAATTTCGGCAAGTTGGTGATTCATAATGAGCTACAGGGCAAGCAGGGACAAGGAACACAGGAATAAAAATGCCGACACATGGCTGACTTACAACTGAATTTATTTGCTTCTGAACCGGGCATGTAGAGATAGTGCTGAAGAAGAATATACAGGGTACAAGAAAGGCGCGTTTCCGCCGAAATGGCCTCAGTTGGAAGGTGTTGGGATGCAGAGGGGAAGGGGGTGCAGCGGTGAACGTTGCCCTCCCCCCTCCATCCAATTTTATGGAGGGGACATCAGGAACAACGCCCACTTTATAAGACTAAGAAACAAGAGGACATGTGTCTCACACCCTTCCTTAGTCGCTATGTAGTACGTGTAGTACTTGCCTGTAAAACGACCTTTTTTTTTTTTTAATTGAGTGGCCGTGCGTGTGACTACTCCTAAAAAACAAAACAAAAATAAAACGTGATGTGTACAGCCGTGCCATATGATACTGCTGTGCATAACAATAGCATAATGCGAAGTAGCATTATGCAACAGTGAGGATCACAGCCGGCAGATTTCTATCCAGCAACTTTGAAATAGGTCTTCCTTGCTCGGAGAACTCCTTTATTTTTCTTTTTTCTTTTTTTCCTTTGTCCACAAAGAAGATCTTTCGTGTTGTTTGCAGCGAACGCAGACAAGTTTTTCTCGTGAGTACGAAAATGGCGCTTGATGCCAGTTTCTCGCGCGTTCTAAACAAAAGGAGACAGCTCTCCTTGTTCTGCTTCGCTGGTCTTCTCCCGCCACATCACCCCGCAGTTTCAATCAGTCCAGAGCCTATCACGAAAAACTATAATAACAATAATTTCTGACGTCTTCTTTCCCGAAACCACAATCGTCATTACGACAGACACTGTGTAGTGGACGGCTCCGGAAAATTTTTGACGTGTGCCGACGTCGCACATCATGCTGTTCTCTAGAATTTTACGTGTATCGAAATGCTGACCCAGCGACCGGGATTTGATCCCGCTACCATCGGATCAGTACCCGAGTGCCCAGCCACAGAACCAACTGTGGCGCCCCGGTGGCTTGAAAAGCTATTTGCATCGTTTTTGGTTCTTGTGACGCACGGTTTCTGCCGCCATCCGAGCGTAGGGCGCGTCTTTCTGCGTGGTGACTGCGTCTACGTATGTTGCCAGCCGGGTCCCTCTGAAAGCTCCGAAAATCTAGATGCCGAATTATGGAAACGCCAAACGTCAGAACACTGAAAAAAAAAATTGAAATGCTTAAGAAAGGAAATGTCGGAAAGGCATAACGCCGATAACCATATGTGAAAAAGAAATGACGTCCTTTGTGACTACCACTTGTTCGGTTTTCCCCATATCATCTTCCTCTCTTCTGTATGGCAGGAACCTGTTTGACTCGTTCTGCAAAGGCACCAGTAACAGTAGGTTAAACTTATTTGTTTGTCTTTCGTAAAGCTAGGCATTTTATAGCAGCATAGGACAGGACAGCTCTTGTGGCATTAGTCCACCGCCGTATATTCCCGCCACCATTCTGGATGCAAGCCGCCCTAGGCTTGCTAACACCTAACGAAGCTAACATCTGTGTACTGTAGTGAAGTTTACTGAGCTTTCTGTTGCTCAGTTCTCTGTTGGACTGTTCTTCAGAACTTTGAATAACATGCGGGACTACACTCATCATTCAGTAAGTTTTTTGCCCATGTTTAGCAGCAGCACATTGCTCCATAATCTGACATAGTATTATTAAAAAAATATTCGAATTTGCTTCGCACTCATAGTTTTGTTATTCGCACACCTCTAAAGAAACTATCTCGGAAGACGTATTAAGCGGGATGTAGTGTCAAGGAGATTTCACTTTGATTAGATACAGTCTAGATAATAACAAAAAATGTATTTGAATCAGCATCAAGTTGCCCCTGTCCCACCCCCGCATTCCTTTGACGTGCATGTATCGCAGTTTCGAGGCGGCACAGCCTCACCCTGAAATTAAGTTCCTTCGGATGTGTCGCTGATTACTGATAATGACACACAGCAGTATTTGAGTTCACTGTACATAAAATTCACTCGTATACCTCTCTTCTTTTTCCCTGGGGAACCATTTTGAAGTCGGAAAAGCGCAGCCCGCGGTGCCTCTCCGCGCGCCTAGCTGTTCACAAATCTACCCCAGGCTTTCAGCAGGTCATCTAAAAGATGACTTGGCGAGTTGCACTTTGCACGCTTTCGCTCTTGAGACAATGTTGGCGCAAACCATGGACACTTCATTGTCGCTTGTACGGTAAAATAGAACGAGTCCCCGCTTTCAGGCGTGTTTCAATCGTGGATGCGTCTTGGTCAACGCGCGTTTAATATTTGTGTTGTTACAGTGGCTAGAATATGAGGTGTAGTGTTGAGTCTCCGTGAGTCACTTTGTCGCCTTGTACCACTGTGCGAACTAAATAAAGTTAGAACGCCCGTGGTGCCATAAATGGCGGCATGCGCGTTGCTGCCATAGATGTATGAGTCCGTATATTGAAGGAGTACTGCCACGAAAATTTTCAGTTGGCGTTTCTTTGCATGAAATTGGAGGCAAAGACCTCCAGAGCCCGGAAAACATACTGGGGAGCGTGAGCGCGCCGTGAAAATTTATTTACAGCTAGCATGCCTTTAAACGCTGGTTTCAGTTCCTACTGTAGCCTGACGTCACGACACAGTATGTGCAGAGCAATGAGCCTCTCGTGACGTGCTCCCGCAAAATATCGTGACGTTTTCGCCCAGTGGTCTCTCGCGCACAGCGCCTGTAGCAAGTGCGGGGTAAAGGATGTACGAAATTTTGTAAAGCGACTCCGCGACGACAGCAAATAATTCGGTACAGTGCAAGATGCAGCGTATGGCACGCACGGTGGGTGTCGGCGTGGCTCTGGAGCCAGCGATAAGCTAAGGTGGCCTCCGAGACCTCAGCCAAATTTCGGAGGTCTGATTGTGGCCTCCGCAAACGGCGGCGCGGCGTTGCAAACATGAAGAAAAAAAAAAAAAACTAGGAGCATGGAGGTACAGTGTACTAGAATATACCCATATTCTAGTACACTGTAATGGAGGAAAGAAAAAAACTCCATGGTTGCAAACGCCGCTACAGTGTACTAGAATATCCATATTCTTGTGCACTGCAACGCCGTGCCGCCGCAGCCGATCGCGGAGACCACGGTCCGATGCGCGAGCGGCTATTTTACATGTTTTTGTACCTGACGTCATCACAACTTGCCATACTTCTGCGTGAAGTCATCAGAATTTGTACTGTAACCTGACGTCACACTAGTGTATGTCAGTGGGCACGCCATGTGAAAGCACGCCATGTGTGAATCTCCTGCTTTTTGGGCCTTTGTAAAGACACTAGCAGATACACATATCTACGGTTTGGATTAATTAGGCACACATGTAGAAATGTTCTCATGGACACGAGCTCAGAGGCGTTGACAAAACGGACACAATCGGCCGAAACCAGCGTCGTTCGCGCCGCATTCAAGCAACACTGTTAATGGCGTTTCTTTTGAGTTGTGCGGAGTCGGCGGAGTCCTGTACGCAAAGCAAAGAAAAAGCGAGCTTAGCTCGGAAAGATTGCGGTCGTTCTTCGCCGTGACCATGCTTTGAGCGCACGGGACACAACACTGACCAGCGTTTGACTGTCACCAGGATGGCCGACGTCGAAGAAACCTGCAAAAACATCATTGCTTGGGTGGAAGCGGCCGTCTCTCCAACTACAACGCGGGAGCGAAGAGCGGAGGCTTACAACGTTAGTTGCGCTGCCTTCTTCTTACAATTTCCTCACATTCGTAGCTTGTGCGAGGGAATTCATCTCGCGTATGGATTTGTGGACTTGCGCGCGGAGTTAATCGCGCGTTCTGTGTCGGAACGTGCTGCTAGCATTGAATCCAGAGAGCAGCGCGATCTCAGAGCGCAGTGACTGGTACCGGCATTTTGCTTCGTTGTCTGCTTGATAACGTTGGCGTCATTAATAGATGCCGAATGTTATATGATATGGCAATTTTCGCTATAGGCGCTGCCCAGCTGTACGCCCTCTGTCTGTTAAGCGTTTGTTTGCAAGAGAGAGAGAGAAAAGATTATTTGCAACCGTAGCTGCTCTTCTGGGTTTGAACAGTCGAGCAGTTTGTCACCTGGTCAATGACGGGACAAGATAGTTACGATTGAAAGGTGTGGACGTGTCACGAGGCTTAGGAATGCGAGATAAGACTACAAAAGGGGGGGGTGGAGGCGGAGAAGGGGGAGTAGTTGGCCTTTCCTAGCCCTTCATTGGCACACCACTGTGTCCAGCGGTCATCACAAGTTCGTCTTCTTTCATTCTGGCACCCAGGCTTATGAAGAATTCAAGGATAAGTCGCCGCTGTGTGCCAAGTGTGGTTTTGTGCTCGCAGCTAAAGGTAACCATGCCGTGGTCCGCCACATTGGACTGCAGCTCGTGGAGCACTGTATCAAGTAAGCACATACGTTTGTTTGTTTGTTTGTTTGCACTTGTTGCAACAGCTCAGTGGCTCTGACATTCGGCTGCAGAGTACGCACATTCGATTCTTGGCTGCTGTGACCACACTCCACTGTGGTCTTTTAAAACATGCTCACCAGCAATTAACGCCCCGACGCGAGGCAAAGATGGCAGACTAGCAAGTATTCCAGGGACCATAGCACAGGCTGGGACTTGTAATTGTGCTAGTTTATGTCACGAGAGCTCGACCTACTTTTTTCATGCCAATCCACACACGCACACTTTATTTGCAGAAATGGCTACGACACCGTTAATTGGGCAGACTGCATGGCAGGAAAGCTAGCTTGACAATATTCTAAAGGGTCTGTTGCTTAGAACTCTCTACGAATGTGAAGATGAAAGCTTAGTTATACCTTTTGTTGGTGTGTTGCCCTAGTAAGGCTGCCACCAAAGGTTGACATAGCCGCTTCGTCCAGACAGCACTTGTGACAAGTGTCATTTCGAGCTTCCCTAGCCTTTTCCACTGTGACAACCTTTCCCTGTCTTCCCTGCCTGCAGCTATAATATGATACAACTTTAAAAAAGAGCAGTTGGCAGCAGGAACCGGTGGATGACGTGCATCATTGGTGCTCAGCTAACTAGTTGTAGACGCAAACAAAAATGCGTCTTGTGCGACCTTTTCAAAATGGTGCCTTGCTTAGGCCTTCGGTACACACAGAGTGTCTACTATTCTTGAGCCATTTCATAGGTATAAGCCATTGAGCCATGAGGGGTTCAAGAAGCATGGACAAAAATATGTGATCTTAACATTTTCATCTGCAAAAGGCCACAATACAGTTAATTTTGCTTTGTAGCCCGCTTTACGCGTGAAACTTCACTGAGCTATGTTTAAAAAAAAAAAAGGGGGTGGCAGCGCTTGTGGAGAGCAAGGTTTTTGCATTGCAAGCACTCGATTTCATCTCAGTAAAGAATTATCCTTTCCAAGTTCCACTCTAATAAGTGAATGAAGACATGAAAATTTATGCAGCTGTCTGTTGTTGTTGCCACCCTCGCTTTATTTGGGTAACATTGAAAGTTTAAGCAAGGAACTGTTTGAAGCTACGTAGATGTATAGTGGCTGGCGGTTATAAGGTCATGGGAGGGGCTTCATTGCAGACTTAGGTTGTTCATACTATAGGGCCTGGTGCGTTGTCCTACATAGCAATGCAAAATGAAGCAAAGCATCACTAATGCTCTGCTTCACACGCACACAGCGTTTCAACCCAGTTCAAGAAACTGCATAGATGTTGCGTTCATTATTTTTTAAGTGCATCTTTGTGAAATGTGGTCTGCTTTGCTGCAAAACAAAGGTGAAAACAAGTGGACGCTTCATCACGGTCGGTTTAATTCGCTGGGTACAAGGGGATCTAAAGCTCGCACTTTAAAAGGAAGATGGGCAGTCTTGCTTTGCGATGCAGACATTGCTTTACTAAATGTTTTTTTATTTATTTACAATACTCTTGTTTGCACTTAAGCTGTTAAATTTATCTGCAGGCTTCGCTGGAATGTGATTACAGTTGCTGATAAGCAATTCATCAAGGAAAGCGTCATGAAGATGATGGCAGAGGTATGCATACTTACATTCAGTCATTATGGAAAGATCTAGTATTCATCTCCTTCACTTTTCCTTTTGCCATGCAGTCTTTCTTTGTGCGCACTGTAGTAATATGGCTGGTCCAAAGTGAGTGTGTTCAAAATGGAAGAGGGATCTCTGCAGGTTATGTACACATACTCGGTAGTAGATTAAGCATGTAGGTTTTTCTTTGCATGGATTTAGCTAGCTTTCTAACAACATGGCTTCCCATTTCAATCCGAATTCATGCTCTCAACTTTCCCTTCACTGATACAAGAAATGAGTAGTAAAATGAGTATTTAGCTCTATCTTATGGCATTTTGAGATAAAGCACGAGTGAGTTTTGTCAATATTATTTTACTAACTGTTTGTTTTGACTTTGCTAGACCTAAAGAAATGTCACTGTTGCTGCTTTTATTTATGCCCACCACCACAAGGGGCACTACGGTGTTACGCATTGGCTGTGTACCATCAGCACAAACACTGTACTGCTTTGAGGATTTGCACGTGCCAATGCCATAGCTATTTCTCACATGTCAACGTAAATGCTCAAAGTAGTTTATATCAAAACTGCTGGTTAGATAAAACGCCTGATTGATGGCCTGTTTTCTTAGTTCACTTGATTGTCATTGTAACATTGCTGCACCTGACCCGAACTTAGGTCCACAGTTCATTCATCTGCCCCGCCACGGTGGTCTAGTGGCTATGGCACTCGGCTGCGGATCCGAAGGTCGCGGGATCGAATCCCAGCCATGGCGGTTGCATTTAGATGGAGGTGAAATGTTGAGGCCTGTATGCTGTGCGATGTCAGTGCACGTTAAAGAACCCCAGGTGGTTGAAATTTCCAGAGACCTCCACTACGGTGTCTGTCAGAATCACAGCTGGTTTTGGGGTGTAAAACCCCAGAAATCAATCATCATCAGTTCATTCATCTAATGAATCAGTATATCCAATGAGCAATGTTATATCGAAGCTTTTTAATGTCCACTAAATTGTGAAATATTGGATATATGATGGTCATTATATTCACGTTTCCTGTATAGAAGTCTCATGATCTGCTATGGCACAGGGCACAGATCATCTTCTTGTGGAGCAAGCTCACATCAAGGATGCACTCGCACGGCTACTCGTCGAGATGATTAAGCGCGAATGGCCTCAACAGTGGCCACTCCTCATGACTGAGCTGAATGCCCTGGCCGTTGGTGGCGTAAGTACTTAATTACCTTTAACTGGGATTGTACCTCTACAACCCACATAACGAAGCAGTGTGTAGCATGTCGCTTAGTTCATGCTCCACGATGAAGTGCACGGTGCAAAAACACCGTGCACTTCACCTATCGTAGTGTATTCCAGAAACAAAGTAGGCTAAAAAGGGCTATTGCTCGGGCTTGTTGGTATGACAATCTAATAAGGCAAAACAGCACATGTTGAGGCACTTGTCTAACGTATTGCTTCGCATTAACTGATGTCGTGGTGTGCATGCCGATGTTTTTACCTACATATTGTTGTACCACACCCATCCTACGGAGGTCAGCAGTATTACAAATAAAATGAACAGACAAAAAGGCAGCTTCACAAGCAGACAGCGTTTTGTGCTTCAAATGTGCAGCTGTTGTTACATTGTTTTCCCGACTGACACTTGAACATGTCATGGATTTTGTTGTACAAGCTTTAATTTTTACCATGTTTATTTGGCGAGCAGTCTGAACAAGGCAATGGTTTCTATTTATGATGGATCAGTGAGCGGTACAAGGCTACACAGAACACACAATTCTCTGTGTAGTATGAAGCTGAATTTCTTGCTGGAATCTCATTTCTTTTTGTGCGAGGCTTCAGTGTAGCTTATGAAAAAAAGTGCTTGAGTGCAGAGTGGTTTGACCATTTCGACATGATGGGAAGTTGTTGAGGCAATGTCACTGGAGTCAATGCTTATACACTTGAGCCCCTTTATAAGATGCACTGATATGAGAGATGATTGGTTATAAGTAGAGCTGTGCCAACAGAAAAATTTTGAGTGCAGAGTGAATTCGAATATTCATGTTCCAAGTGCAAATCGAATATTTTCGGATAATTTGCAAATATTTTTTTTAATAATGCCATGTCAGATTAGAGAAATGCACTGCTAAACATGGGCAAAAAATATGTTGCATGACTAGTGTACTCCCACAGTGTTATTCCAAAGTATTGGAAGAACAGTCCAACAGGAGCACTGTGCAAAGGAAAGCTGAGCTAACTTCACTGCAGTATATGTGTTAGCTTCACCTCATCGCATGGGTGTTGGCTTCGCTGCAGTATGCGAGTGTTGGCTTTGCCGCAATATGAGAGTGTTGGCTTTGCTGCAGTACACAGGTGTTATGCAGGAATGAGCCACCTCTCATGAGACATAGCATATTTTTTCCCCTTGATTACCAACTTCGAATAGTTTGAATAATACAAGCAAATCGAATCGAATAGCCAACGCCATTCGAAATTTATTTGAAATTTCGGATGCACACCCATAGTTATAAGACACATCATTCTCACGTGGTTGGCTGTCCTATCTCTCCAATTAGTTGGGCCTCTTTTATAACAATCTCTTGGAAGACAATTTATTTAAGGACAGATTTCTCGTAAATTTTGTGCATCAGTCTGGCCTGTAATAGATACTTTAA
The DNA here is from genome assembly GCA_013339685.2 of Hyalomma asiaticum. NCBI lineage: Eukaryota > Metazoa > Arthropoda > Arachnida > Ixodida > Ixodidae > Hyalomma > Hyalomma asiaticum. The sequence goes on from CM023487.1 coordinate 21,271,390, forward strand.
CTGTGGTCTGTCAGGTGCAGTTATGTGTTAGGTGCTAAACTTTTCACTTTAAGTTTAGTTAATTCATCATGGAAACAAATGAAAAAACGATAACCAAATGTTTGAAACAGTTTGGGTGGAGAAAACGTAAATTCTTTTCTGAGTGACTGAGCCCACCGAGCGAATCCTTGTCAAATGGACGCTAAAGAACAAAACAATCTTTCATGTATTAGCAAATTACCTTTTCACAGTACCAGCAGCACCATGCTTGCCGTGAGAGAACATTTAGTAAGCGAGAACATGCACAAAGAGAAAATGGAGGTGGCGATGATGACTCCTTGATGTTTCCGCGCTGTGACATCGTAGATTTTGAAAGCACCTGCTACAGCACAGATTATTTTTTATGCTTAAAGCGATTCTCGTTCTGTTGTACGAGGGGCGAGAGACATTTAACATGGCTAGATTGAGGAAACTTGGTTGAGCCAACGTGGCCAAAATGCGAAGAAAAGACCTCAAAATTTGTGACGTAACGCTTACACCAGAGTGCCAGGGTTTCTGCGGAAAGTTCATAAATAAAAATTTGACCTTCATTCTCTCTTCTGTTACTGAACCTATAGACCGTTTTCTTGTGGGCACTGCCATGTTGCCTAGCAGGTGGAGCCGTCTCCAATCTGGCAACCCACTGGCTTGGGCGAACGCTCGCTTTTGTATAGGTGGCATGGACGGGGCTGCAGTTTCGGTCATTTCTTTAGTTCTGACATGCTCAATTTTGCCGAAATTGGAGCTCTGTACCTAGGAAATGAGTCTGTGCAATGACCTGACAAGTGCAGGGGAATTTTTGGAGGTACATTGGAGCTTCCTTTTCTTTTTTGGTACTTTTCGGGGCACAGAGGATAGCGGACAAGCAGTGGCTAGATTCAGTCACGTCCCTAGGGCGGTTTCTGTTTTGTCTTTTTTTTCTTTTGTCCTGTTTTCTTTATTTCACTCAGTAACACGAGTGACAGACATGGACAAGTGTTTGTGTCATGAGAAAGGAACGAGAGAGGTGGGAACGAGGGTGATGAGGAATGGGACTTTCCTAGGCTATCAGCTCAGGCGAACGGCTAGGCGAAGTCCGCAGGCAACATTGGAGGGACTGCGGTAGGACCACAGTGCTCTTCCTCGCCCGTTGAGAACGGTCTATATAACGGCGAGATCAGCAGAAGTGGTGTTGTCGTATAGTGATCCATCAGTCTAAACCACTTTGGCGTTTCACTTTCAGTGTCCCTTTAAAGCAAATGGTGCCATTTTGCTAAAGGCTGTGGCCTTCCTTTGTGGTGACTTTGGATGTGTACCCATACACCGTCAAAATAATGGTTGATCATGAAATGAAAACATGGCACCCTGCTTATAAGGTACCCCTTGTACAAGGAGAGGAAACTGCTTCCGGGCATCTATCTTATAGAGGGGGTCAACTGCGCAAAAGCACTTGTTTTCGTCTAAGCCCACAAAAGACGACTGCCGTAAAATCCTGTGCAAGTTCCCCCTTCTGTATTTTCGAGAGATTTGAAAGTGGCACGAAAGGTTGAGCAAGTGCCCCCTCCCCTTTTTGAACCATGTCTACCGCAGCGTGCATCATTGCCAGGTCACCTGGCAAGATTTTTCGAAGTACTGTATTTAAGAATTTGAAAAATAGATTACAAGAAACAGTGCAATGAAGTAAGGAAAAAAAATTTATTTAAGCTGCACTTTTACCGAGGCCTGGTAATGGCTGCCCATAGCTGCATGCTTCTCATCTGCACAGCCAGCCATGACTATAACTAGGAGGCTGTGTGAGTTGCCGTTTTCATCGTACTAGAGTGAGCTAGAATAGCTTAAGTTGCTATAATTGGATGGACGTACATCAGCCGCATCCGTTGCTAGCGCAAATTTAATGCTCAGTGCTGCTCAGGCTCACAGGCCCGCAACTGGTGTGTCCGACATCGAGGAGTCTTTTGACAGCGTCGAGAGCAGTGGCATCGAGTAAAAGCAGCAAATGCACCAATTCCACAGATATTAATGAAAAGAACTGCTATGCACACTTCTTTCTCATTGGTAGTTCCACCGCTATGTTGAATTTTGGTTCACGACCTAACAAGGGCCCCCCCTATAAATTTGTTTAATGACCACTTTCCCTGGGCGAAGGGGGGGGGCTGCTTCTTCTGGATTTTACGGTGCTCTTGTCGAAACTTTGACTGCAGTGGCACTCTTTCTTCAACGACATCCCACCACTTGCCTCCATTTTCCTCTAAACTTCCATCTCTCTTGACAATCCACGAAAGTGTGTGCACGTTTGGTTTTTATCTTCGGGAGGCCAGACATACTGCATCGCAATTGCATTCTCTACGTTGGCCTTCAGTCATGACTGTGACCGCCTTTGCACAATCTTTTGCGCAGGAGACGCAGAAGGAGTTGGTGCTGCTGACGTTTCTGCGGCTAGCTGAGGACGTGGTGGACCTGCAGACAGTGCAGGGACAGCGCCGGCGAGACCTGTATCAAGCGCTCGTGTCACACCTGCAGGACATCTGCGGCTTTCTCATACACACACTCAACACTCACTACACCCGGTATCGTGACCTGGTGAGTGACAAGGGCAGCCTGCTGTGGTGGGAATGGAAAAAACACCCATGTGCCTAGATTTAGGTTGCAAGTTGAAGAACCCCGGGTGGTCCAAATAACGACAGAGCCTTGTAGTGCATGGCACGCCTCAAAATTATGGCTGGTTGTGGCACGTAAAATGCTATCAATTACTATTAGTATTGCTGTCTTTAATGCCAAATAGTAAATTCTCTGCAGTATGCAGTGCGCAACTACTGCAGCTCATGCATTCACTGGAACAAGGACTACAGAGCGGTGGCATTTTGTTACTGTGTTGTAAATGTGTTGCGGGACACCTTTAAATGTCTAGATACGTGTGGTTCTTCTTCGTGCATACGCCTTTTGCTTTCTTCTCTTGACATATGTCAAGCATTGCATTGTTCCGTGCAGTGGAGGAGCATAACAGTTTTAGTGTATAAAATGCGCATCGCTTTTAGACTCTGACTACTTAGCCTTATTGTGATTACAGTATTGTTATTCAATTTTCTGAACCATTGCAGAGGGACAACCAGAATGCTGATGAAAACAACCAGGAGGTCAGTGCTCATTGCCTACGCACAGCTTTATGCATGCTCGCTTTACAATGGTCGGGGTGACAGGCATGACCAGGACCTGCATTTTTTAGGGGCGAAGCTCCTTAAGGTTTAGGTCTGTCCGTCCATTGTAGTAGCGCGTTACCTACTAGGACAGAGAGCGAAAGGCACACGTTGACTATGGAAACGCTATTCCTTCGATGAACGCACTACTAGCTCGCAAAGGAGAACGCGCCCTCACCCGCGAGAGACAAGCTTGACGCAGGCAGCGTCTTCTAGCGAGTTTCTTGAATGAAAATACCGACTGCTCGCGCTGGAGAACCCTTCACCGGCCACCCATATATATATATATATATATATATATATATATATATATATATATATATACATAGGCACTGGATCTTGACTTGCAATGAAGTGCCGGTGGGAGATTTCACTTGTATGTAGTTGAACCATAAGGATTCATAGCCTGCACGTTAACTAAATTAATCCGGCACTCAGCACGATCTACGATGAACCTCCGGAGCTTCGCCCACTCATCGTCATGTACTCCGTGGATATGCTGTGAATTTTTTTTCACAAGTTCTGTTGTACGAAAGTTTTGCATTCGTTCATTTCAAGACCAAAGCTGCATCAAAGCTTTACTCTGATCTGATCACTCAGCCTTGTTGATCTTTCTTATCATAACCATCAGTGCCACTTTGCTAAACGAACTGGGAAGTAGTACAGTATATAATACGAAAGTAGTTTAAGCTGGGTCGTTGATGTCATTGTTTTGATAGAAAATTTCTCTTACATTTAAAACAGTGATGCGAGGTAGAGTAAAGACTTATGAATGCTTATATAGTAAGGCTACTTCATCAATTTTACATGTTTGTAGAGTGCTGCTGTCAAATGTTTGCTTTGTGGGAAGGTGGCGCTGCACAGTGGTGATGTTTGAGAATTGCGTTTACGTTTCTGACTATGTCATGTGTGGTGACATTTGCCCGCACAGCTGCGTCTGCACCGGCAGCTGACGGAGACGACATTGCTGACGATGGCGAGCTTCGTGGAGTGGATCCCCTTGAGCAAAGTGACGGGATCGGACGGCCTCCTTCCCCGCATCTTCTGCTACCTCCTCCCGGACGCGAACCTGCGCATCCAGGCCGCCGAATGCCTACTCCAAGTGCTCAGCCGCAAGGTCAGTGTAGCGTTGTAAATGTGCAGGGTCGTCCTCTTTGAAAGAGAGCACGCAAACTTGTGGCCCCTGCTCTGTTGTGACTATAGGTCCGTTCGATTTACCTGCACTGCTGGAACTAGTTCATGTGGTGCCGCACTCGACCATTCGTTTTGGCAGTGCAAGATGGCGCCCTCTGAACTTAGCCGTTCGTTTTAAACGAGTGTAGATATCGTGCAGGGTTAGTTCAGACAGATCCCTGCACTACCTGCACTGACGTGAGAGCTAGTGCCGTCCGTGCAGAAGCATTTGCAGCCGTGGCAGCAGACGACATACGCACGTCAATCAGCGGCGTCCTGACGACATTGACGTCGATCATGAATGAATACGGGAACCGCGTCCGCCAAGACTTCCTCAAAGTACCTCGGAATTCTGTTGCGTTGTATCTTAATTAGTTTAAGCACCAGAATCGTTACATCGTCGAACTCTTCGTCTTCACTGTCGGAGTCCATCAGTTCGACAGTTGTCCAAACGATGGCTGCAGATGGTGCAGCGCAATTCATAGCTCCAGCGCAATTAGCCAGATTGTGCACCCAACACCTCTCAAAAGCTTGCAGGCAAGGAACAACAGATGGATCAACGCGAACAGGTGCGAATTAAGTGCCGAACAGTAGCAAAAGGGTGGCACTACCTGCCCTACGGCATTCGTTTTAGTCAGGTGCTAGTGTCGCGCTAGGCCTGCACTTGCTGAACTGGCGCTGCATGAGTGCAGCACCAACAGTACTTTCGTCTGAACTCCCTAGAACTAGTTCACGCCGTGCATGGTAAATCGAACGGACCTTATATGTGGTGCCAGCCGGTGGTAGAAAAAAAAAAAAAAAGAACATCCACTTTTGGTGTCGCATTTCAATGGCCAGAATAACCATCTATCCAGGAAGGAAATTGCGCTTCCCATAAGCCATGCCCGAAAGCAGACATGTTTCCTCTTGCTGCCTCTTTATGCCACCTTGAGCACCTGGCACCGTGCGCAAGCCATGCGCTTATGTGTTCCTTTGTGTGAAAGACCATACTGCGCAGTCCCTTTCACATCTGTACAGAGCGCAGAAGTGAAGCAGTTCTGAGGCCCTTAACAACGCACTTCTTGCAAAGATGGGACAACAAAAATTTCAGTTACAGGGAGCATCTGCTGCGGGGCGATAGGACTGTGACAATTCCTGTCACATCACGGCAGTTCAGTTATTGTTGCAATTGCATCTTCTAAACAGCCTGGCTTCCCATGTTGACAATATGCTGAAGCAAAATATATGGTGCCTTGTAACTCATTTTGGAAGTTTGCTGGTCCTTGAGTCAGTACTCTTGAGCAATCACCTTTGGGGATAGAACTGCTTTCACGAATACTCGCATGTCCTAAAACAGCCTGTGTCGGATTGACAGCCAATATCATCTCTGGCATTGCGCAGTTGAACGGAAAAAAGACAAAGAAGGTCGGGGAGAAAGCAGCCCAAGGAGAGAAATATCCTTTTTTCGGCGCGAAAAAAAAAAAAACAGTCCGGACGACAAGCTTCCACTGCCGTATCGGCCGAGCGGGTAAGCCTAGGTGCTTTAAGAATGCGCGCCTTCCTCCGAGGGATGTCGTCATGTACAGACACAACAAGAAGGCCTGGATGACGGCGGCGATATTCGAGGAATACGTGCGGTTCCTTGACCGGAAGTTTGCCTCCAAAGGGCGGAAAGTGCTCTTTGTTATCGATAATTGCCCGGCCCACGGGGACATCAGAAACCTGGAAGCCGTCAAGATCGTCTTCCTCCCTGCAAATACTACGGCCATATCGCAGCCGATGGACCAAGGGGTGATCCTGCAAACGAGGAAGATTTACCGCCACCACCTGTTGAAGCGGGTTCTGCTTTGCTACGACAGTGGAAAGCAATACCACATCGATCTGCTTGGTGCGATCTGTTTAATTGCCTTTGCCTGGAAGGAGTTGGAGTCAAAGGTGATCAGGCGCTGTTTTGAACATGCCGGGTTCCGCAAACAAGGTGGCGAAGATCTTGATGAAGATTGCAGCTCGTCCGGCCTAGACGACGAGGGAGACTCGATGTGCGCCCGGATCACCGACTCCGGCGACGGCGAGGGACTAGGCTTCGTGGAGTATTCCAGTGTTGAGGCGGGGGTCCAAACATCGTACGCTGATGTACACGAGGACGTCGTCGACACTGGGCTAGACGGCGATGATGGTGACGATAACGAGCCCGCCCGTGCGCCCGCTTTGGCTTCAGTTGTCGATGCCGTGAACACCTTCCGCAGCTTTGTCGAGTGCAGCGGTGGTGACAGTGAAATGCTGAGTATTGTGAGCAGGTTTGAGAACATGGCACTTGGGGCGGCGAACTACCGCAATAAGCAGTCCAATATCACCGATTATTTCAAATAACCTTTTTCTCGCAAAGAAAATAAATGTGATTTCATCTTGTAGCGCTTGTTTGCTTTTTTTTCTTCATTTCGGTTAATTTGAAAATTCGCTTAATTCGAAGAATTTTCGCGGTCCGGGGGCCTTCGAATTATCGAGGTTTTACTGTAATACGAAAGTAGTTTAAGCTGGGTCATTGATGTCATTCTTTTGATAGAAAGTTTCTCTTGCATGGAAGACAATGATGCGAGGTACAGTAAAGACTTATGAATGCTTATATAGTAAGGCTATTTCATCAATTTTGCGTGTTTGTAGAGTGTGCTGCTGTCAAATGTTTGCTTTGTGGGAAGGCGGCGCTGCACAGTGGTGATGTTTGAGAATTGCGTTTACGTTTCTGACTATGTCGTGTGGTGACATTTGCCCGCGCAGCTGCGTCTGCACCGGCAGTTGACGGAGACGACATTGCTGACGATGGCAAGCTTCGTGGAGTGGATCCCCTTGAGCAAAGTGACTGGATCGGACGGCCTCCTTCCCCGCATCTTCTGCTACCTCCTCCCGGACGCAAACCTGCGCATCCAGGCCGCCGAATGCCTACTCCAAGTGCTCAGCCGCAAGGTCAGTGTGGCGTTGCGAATGTGCAGGGTCGTCCTCTTTGAAAGAGAGCACGCAAACTTGTGGCCCCTGCTCTGTTGTGACTATAGGTCCGTTCGATTTACCTGCACTGCTGGAACTAGTTCATGTGGTGCCGCACTCGACCATTCGTTTTGGCAGTGCAAGATGGCGCCCTCTGAACTTAGCCGTTCGTTTTAAACGAGTGTAGATATTGTGCAGGGTTAGTTCAGACAGATCCCTGCACTGACGTGAGAGCTAGTGCCGTCCGTGCAGAAGCATTTGCAGCCGTGGCAGCAGACGACATACGCGCGTCAATCAGCGGCGTCCTGACGACATTGACGCCTATCATGAATGAATACGGGAACCGCGTCCGCCAAGACTTCCTCAAAGTACCTCGGAATTCTGTTGCGTTGTATCTTAATTAGTTTGAGCACCAGAATTGTTACAACATCGTCGAACTCTTCGTCTTTGCTGTCGGAGTCGATCAGTTCGACAGTTGTCCAAACGATGGCTGCAGATGGTGCAGCGCAATTCATAGCTCCAGCGCAATTAGCCAGATTGTGCACCCAACACCTCTCAAAAGCTTGCAGGCAAGGAACAGATGGATCAACGCGAACAGGTGCGAATTAAGTGCCGAACAGTAGCAAAAGGGTTGCACTACCTGCCCTACGGCATTCGTTTTAGTCAGGTGCTAGTGTCGCGCTAGGCCTGCACTTGCTGAACTGGTGCTGCATGAGTGCAGCACCAACAGTACTTTCGTCTGAACTCCCTAGAACTAGTTCACGCCGTGCATGGTAAATCGAACGGACCTTATATGTGGTGCCAGCCGGTCGTAGAAAAAAAAAAAAAACGTCCACTTTTGGTGTCGCATTTCAGTGGCCAGAACAACCATCTATCCAGGAAGGAAATTGCGCTTCCCATAAGCCATGCCCGATTACTCTGTGCACCAGCAGGTGACGCCGAAAGCAGACATGTTTCCTCTTGCTGCCTCTTTATGCCACCTTGAGCACCTGGCACCGTGCGCAAGCCATGCGCTTATGTGTTCCTTTCTGTGAAAGACCATACTGCGCAGTCCCTTTCACATCTGTACAGAGCACAGAAGTGAAGCAGTTCTGAGGCCCTTAACAACTCACTTCTTGCAAAGATGGGACAACAAAAATTTCAGTTACAGGGAGCATCTGCTGCCGGGCGATAGGACTGTGACAATTCCTGTCACATCACGGCAGTTCAGTTATTGTTGCAATTGCATCTTCTAAACAGCCTGGCTTCCCATGTTGACAATATGCTGAAGAAAAATATATGGTGCCTTGTAACTCATTTTGGAAGTTTTGCTACACAGTACCATAATTAGGAAGTTTGCTGGTCCTTGAGTCAGTACTCTTGAGGAATCACCTTTGGGGATAGAACTGCTTTCACGAATACTCGCATGTCTTAAAACAGCCTGTGTTGGATTAACAGCCAATATCATCTCTGGCATTGCGCAGTTGAACGGAAAAAAAGACAAAGAAGGAGGCTACACACAGGACTGATGTGTAGCCTCTTTATTTGTCGTTTCTTTAGCGTTCCACGACAAGTTCTATAAAGCCACATTGTGCTATGGTGTCAAACTTGGCACATTGCCAGGAACACTCCTCGTACTCCACTGCATGCGGTGGTGATCTTTGAAAAATCTCGTAAAAGTTATTGCGTGGGAACGTTCTCTTTACTTGCTTAGTGCATTTCAATCGCCTGGGCTGTGAGCGAATGGCCATCAAGCAGTTAACCAGGCGCTTTGAGTCTCGCATGGAATGGCAGCTATGCAACATGTGGTTATAACTTGTACTAGCCCTGATGTTCCTACAAGTTCCTGTACAGCAGGTTTGCTTTCACTCATATCCCACATTTCTTTGCCTCACCAACGACAGGGAAAGCCGGACGAGCGAAAGCCATTGCTAGCGCTGTTCAACCAGGAGACCCTGGATGCCATCGTCTCTGCTATGAAGTAAGTCTGAGCAAAACCATCGGTCTTGAAGGGAACTCTGGCGGTTTTGTCACCATATTCTGATATCGCTGTTTTCCAATGGCACTCGTAGCCCTGTTGCAAGCAGGGTGGTTCACTTTGCTCAGAAACCCACCAATAATTTTAAATAACCAAATTACCAATGCGTTCAAACCGAAACAGGTAGATAGATGTTTCTTGCAGCGTATCCCTGCCATCAGAAGTGTCCCTGCCATCAGAATATGGAGCTGGTGCCAGAAAAATGAAAGTGGTGGTGGTGTCATCCAAAAATATATGGAGTTATATGCCAGCTTTAAACTTGACAGCACCGATTTGAGCACTTAAGTACAGTAGAACCTCGTTATAACGAAACCGGATATAACGAAATATCGGATATAACGAAGGAATCGCAATTCCCCTTGAAATTCCTATAGATGAAATTGATATTGGTTATAACGAACTAATGGTTATAACGAAGTAATTACCACTCTCCCATCAACTTCGTTATAACGAGGTTTTACTGTATCTCCGTATTGCTTTGACAGCCCACCTACTCGGGTAGGCAGCGTTGGCACTAATGACGTCAAAAACACAGGGTGGCCCATATGAGAATTCACTAAAAAGCCTTAAAATTCATTTTCAGGAAAACTAAATGACTTGCAACTGCTTGGCTTGGCATGTATGTTAGTGTTGATGAGAACATATATTGAAAATTTCATTGAGATCCGTGGACACTGAGAAATCGCCGGAGTGGCCCTTTGACAAGTTCAGCACTTTACTGTGATGTTTTTTGCTTCTTTGCAATCTGGTTCAAGCTCTGCGTCCAGTGAACCCTTGAACGAGTCCTCTTTCCTCTTCTTGAAGAAGTTGTGCTCGATCACGGCCAACCTCGGACAGAACTGCCTGGCTTACTGGGTAAGTAGAAGTTAATCGTCCTACTGCTTGCTCTGAAGAAGGCGTGCCAATGTTGCAGTGTTGTTCACAGCCAAACTTGTACCTTACTACTGTGATGAATGCAGGCCCAATAGAAGCCACATGCAAAGAAGTGATTGTGCATTTCTAATCACCTTTCTGTATATTGAGTTTCCTGCTGTCATAAAATACGTAATCAAGAGAAGGTGACAAAGAGAGCTGGCAGGCAAGCCGCAGCATCGGCAGTGGCTTCGCATATCAAGCTCTCTCTTGCCCGGATGCAATCAGCCATCTCTGCTGAATGTTCCGAGAGACTCCAAATGTCGACAAAATCTCACAATTGTGTTATCTCAAATCTCCCGGAAAGTGGCAACTACTACACAGTGGTCAGCGTTTTTCTTTCTTGCGTCCTATGTGCTGTAATATAACGCGTGTATCAGTTCATCATTCTTTCCTAATGTGACAGTTTTGGTGTTGCGCAAGAACCACGGCTCATGAGATGTGACATCCGTGTGTGCTTGGAGGCCGTTGCCGAGTGCCGTGTGTCTGGGCACTGCCCGAGTACAGTTTACAGCAGCTTATAATGGGTGACCATAAGATGCGTTCACTGCACCAAAAGGAATAGGAAACGGGCAAGGGAAGACATACCATGAGGTCTGTGGCTCTCGTTGCTCGCATTCCACGCACGGTTTTGGCAGGAAGCATTGATGCGAGTGTCTATCTTATTGTGGCATGTCCTTTTTTACTGGCCCTTTTACCAGCGCCAATCTGAACCAGTGAACATGGAACACACAGTATGATTTTGTGTCCGATATGGTGTCCAGTGTAGTGTGCTCCAATACGCAGCATACGACAGTTCAAGAAACGTGGGAGTGCCGAGTGACCTGCGCATAGGGCTGCCCACACCCAGCACATCTGCGTACACGCTCATAAAACGTATTCTTGTCATCGAGTATAAAATAAACAATTTTTGCACAGCCCTGCTTCTTTCTGTAACAGCACTGAAGAACATTGCTGGTAAAACCACACCTTCGGAAGCGGCAAGTGCATCACAACAGACCGTCCGTGACGGCTCCAACAGTAGACCTAGCTAGGCTGACGCTGCAGTTGTTCGCAATCAACCACGAGCTTACCATGAAGCGCTTATTTTTGCCAACATTTGCGCTCATACGTCGTGCATTAGCACATAAGATTAGTTTTCTTGAAGCCTCTGTGTGGAGCACGTAGAAACGAAGCAAGCCACTTTGGTGAAAGTACCGCTGCCGACGTTCACCTTTTGCACCGCAGCCACTTCTGATCTATCGAGTGCTTTGGAAATGAGTGCTGCTTTGGCAGATTGGTCGACTTTAGGCATAACATTACTGAATTGGGATTTATTTCTTGTCAGAAGGAGATCGTATTTTCCACGCAATTCCAGCGATACCTGCAAATTCCTCGGTAGCTTAGCCAGGGCATTAGGAGTGGCGGGGAGAGCCAAAGGGTGGCTAGTAATGCGACTTCATGCATGTTACACACTGCCATTGGCTGTGGCCTTGCAATGATCCGATTGTGTGACGAGAAAATCTGTCTTGGTTGACACACTGCACATCTGAACCTGTGAATATGACTGCCGGATATCGCATGGAAAATCAGATTGAACGTTCAGTGCATTAACAGAATTCCAAAACCGAAAAAAAAGCACCCCCTCCCCTTTCCCCACTGCTGTGTCCTGAATTTTCATGTTGCTAGGTTGGGAGGTGTGTGCTTGACACCTGCAACTTATTGGAGCTCGTCCTTGAGCTTCTGAAACATTCAGACGTCAATAAACCACATCGTAAATAAAATGTCAAGCTGGATACCGTTCATAAAAGGTTATAGGCACTCAAGTTCTTCATGTCCATCAAATGCAAAAGCAAACCATTTCTGAGTGCATTAACTGTATATTGATGCCGTACCATTTCAACGTCCATGTCGCGTGACATTGTTACATGATGTTATGGCATGTCAGGAGGTAACATCATCATGGCATCACTGCGATACTATTGCATTACATTGGCACTGGGTTACACAATATTGGCGCCATCCACTGTGGTGATGCTGGGTTTTCTGTATGTTAGGCATGTATAGCACTTTCACATAGCTCTTTAGTGCAGTCTGAACAGCATAATAAAGACGGGACACAGCTCTTTATTTTTTTCTTGCGTTCTTATTTTTATGCTAGGAAAGTTACTACAAATATGCTAAATGTGGCTGGTAATATAAGTATGTTGAGCATGCTTCTATCAGTAGCTTTAGTATGGTCGTCTGAACAGCATTCTTAAATTTGTGGCCTTTAAATTTGGTTGCTGCCTGAGTTGGTTGACAGCCAAGTAATTGCCATTTCCAGCCTTGGATGCTTATGTTTCTGTGGTGAGACTTGGCTGCAGATGCTGCTTGTTCGTCACTACTTCTGGCCCCGCCACAGTGGCCTAGTGCCCATAGCACGTGGCTGCTGATCCAAAGGTTGCGGGATCGAATCCCTACTGAGGCAGCTGCATTTTAATGGAGGCAAAATTTTGAGGCCTGTGCACTGTACGATGTCGGTGCACGTTAAAGAAACCTAGGTGGTTTGAAATTTTTGGAGCCCTTCACTATGACATCTCACATAATCGTAGCATTGTTTTGGGATGTAAAACCCCAGAAATCCAATGCCCCGCTGCTTTCGTGGGTTATTTACAGAACATGGAGTCTGAGCGGCCCTCGATGGAACTCTTCGTTGCCTACCTTGACGTCCTGTTGTCTTTGATGCAACATCCAAGCCAGGTACGTCTTTTCGCCTTCCAGTTTTGCTGTACACATGAGTCGACAATGCCCTGGTCTACGATTCCAGTCGCTTAAGAGTCCGCTCTTCTTAGGCACCCTATCTTTCTCGCCCTTTCTCTGTAGGCCGTGAACAGCGTCATCCTACCGGTGTGGGTGTCCTTGTTTCAAGATTCTGAAGTGTCCCGCCTAGAAGCTGTGCGCAGCCTGCTTCCAAAGTTTTTCAAGGTCGCCACTGAGAAGCTGATGAAGGTGCACTCTTTGGGATTCTTGTACACTGAGTGTGCATTACTGTTTGGCAACTGCATGTTACTGATTTGGGACGTAAAACCCCAGAAATAAATCAATCGATGCATGTTATCGATGTGAACAGGGCAGCATTTGTTTAAGGGGGGACACTGCGCTTTGGAAATATTTTTTTATTATTTAGAGTATTTAAATGAAATTTCCGCAGTTAATGCAGCTTTAACTGCCTATTTCAACAATGTAATCATTTTTGTTCTGTGAGGAATAGTTCTGACAATACATTGAAAATTAATTTATTTTATTGAGGCCTAATTAGCTAATTAACCACAGCCCTCACAATAAAAAACAGCCCAGAGAATCAAGTGACGATATTAACAGTGTGTCAAGAAGCATAAGTCATTGTTTTAGGCCATTTCCAAGCAAAGTTACAGACTGTTGAACATGACACAGTGAATGTCCTCGTTGATACTTGAAACAAAAGGTTCATTTAGAAAAGTTCCGTAGCACAGTATTATAACAAAATTTACTTTACGACAAGCCACTTCTATTCATCTTCCAGTAAAAAAAAAAGTCGCGATGATAACCCTTGTAGAACAAAAGATATTGCTCCTCCAACAGAGAGAGGTCATGAATATTTTCATTTTGAGAAATTGAGGAAAAACGTTCAACTTTTTGCCCTAAACTTATGGGCCTGATGTGTGGTGTAGGTTCTTTAAAGCAAGGTAATTATTAAATTTCGCTATGAAAATTTGTGAGTAGGTGCGGAATGACTCTAGGAACATGAATATTTCATCAGCAAAAACTCAATTTTTTGTACAATTTTCAGTCCGAAAGTGCCACGTCCCCCCTTAAAGGAGTGCTGGATGATATGTTCAACTTTCTTTCTTCATTTCATAATTTCCAGGATGTATTGACTCTGTTAAAATGGTAAAGGCAAGCTTCAAAGTGCCCTAAATAACTTAGTGTAAAACCTTTTGTACTTTTTGTTTTGTACACCTCGCGAAGAATGGCAGCACATACGAAATTGCCATGTGAACCAGACCACGTGAGGAAGCGTCCCTCTTCTATGGTATACTAATTACCTTCTGCATTCAAATAGCGGTAGTTTAAATCATAAAACCTGGTAATGTTAATCTTGCTACACATCCCGCTTCAAGTCGGACGGACCTTTCTGTTTTCATTACCTACAAATGTGATCTCGTCATTGCATTTTGTTAGTGTGTCGTGCATTGGGAACATGCTTGCCTTGTTTAGTGCTGTGCTATTACTTCTTGTTTCTTTGAAGAAATAGTGTGCAATCGTTTTGTTTTATTGTTAACACCTGCCTTGGTTTCTAAAGATAAGCAGGCCATTGGTATTGTTAAACAAATTAGTGAAAATTTAACTGGAGGCCTTATCGCAAGAACTTCCTGGCACAATCTTGCAACACCATCACGACAGTGTCGTGCCTGCATTCACAATTCTTTCTTGGTGCTCCAAGTTTTAGGCATTCCAAAAGTAAACAGTAGTGACATCTGGCTGCAGCCAAATGAACTTGTAGTGTCAATGCAAGTGGAACCAAAGGGAGCTGCAAAGCTGCTGGAATATTATGGGTTTTCTGGTTTTGTTTGTTCATGTGCATATGTTCCACCTTCGTGCTTGAGCTGCACACCCTCCTAGAGAAGTTCCTTATACATCTGTGGCCACTCGCGGCACTCTGTGCTACATGCGGCACAAGTCTCTAAACCAAGCTTTGATTGCAGGTGGGCTACCCTTCGAGGAACGATAGTCCAGCCTGTGCATACGCACGGCTAGACTTCGACGACGACGATGACTTTGCACCTTTCTTGGGGAGTAAGTTTCAATTGATCTCTCTTGTGCCCCGGTTCCCTAGATGTCCTTGACTCGCGACAGTCAAGGCCCATTATTCAACTATGGAGATCAGGGAACACCACTGAAACACCAACTCTCCCAAATGACAACCCTTCTAAACTCGCCTAAAACTGTGATTGTCTAATGGGCTAAGTTATGCAAGAGCATTCTTCTTTACAAGAATGCGCTGATTTAAAGTCGTCAACGATACCAGCAATAAAACAGCACAGGTTCATAGGACAAAGCATGCTTTGTACACTTGGATGAAGAGGGTCTATGATTGTCATTGACATCTTGTAACCCACGTTGTGGGTTTTTTCACTGTTTGCTTAGATTTCTCGAATATTGTCTTTGTGCTTCCCCGGTAGAGCATGTACTCTCTTGTGACAGAATTCAGGAGGGACTTGACAGAAGCTGTTCGCCTGGCCACCGTGCTAAACCCCATCGCGGGCTTCCAGACAGTGAGCCAGTGGTTACAGACACTGCTTGCAGCAAAAATCGAAGTTGGAAATGGTATGTTGCAACTTTCGACGATTGTCGTGGGCTCGCTTTTGAGATCATCACTTTTTGAAAAAGCACACTAGATTTTGATTTTACAGTTTTGTTTTCTTGCGCCGCTGTTTTACTTGTAATATCCCAGTCTGAGTCGTGCTGTATTTATACATATTCTGTAACATTCACCTAAAGCATATAAAGGGCCCCTGAACCACCCCGACATCTTTTTGAACATTTCAAGTTAACACGTGCATCAAGCTGAGAATGCCATCACAATGAACGATGCCTAATGCGGCAGCGCTACGCGCTGCAGCCATGCCACAAACTTGAAAAAAAGTCCTGTGCGCCTCTCCAGGCATTTCTGGTATGACAAAGTTAGCCGTGACCACTGCAAGGGACAGCAACGTGGTTTTTGGTGACGTCAACAGAGGCCGAGCTCCGCCCACTGTCAAAGAACTTCGACTTCCAGTTAGTCTGCTAGAAATTGCACGTGCTCCCTGCCTGTCTGTTCTTCCTTTTCGTGTGTCGTTTGTGTGGTGTTGCCAACTAGAAACTGTAACAACAGTGAGCAGAACATGACTGGGAGCACTAGCACGGGGCGTTGGCACAGAACCAACAAAACACTTGCGCGAGTGCAGAGGCTTGCGGAGGCGCGTCATCCGGAAGTGGACAGTTTGAAGTACGCGTCATCGACGATGTATGTCACGTGACATTCAGAGGAGCGCTCGATGAGCAGGTGGCACCAGCAAACGGCCGGTGCACGTGCAAGAGAGAGCGAAACAAGCAAGCGCCGCATTTTAATAATCAAACATGTAACTCTGCTATTTTGGCACCGTTTCGAAAAATTCTTATGGCCACGTGTTCGTTGTGGACACCGGCACAAAAGCACCACAACTAAATTTTGACCTCTGGGTGGTTTAGGGGCCCTTCAAAAGTTAAACTCTGTATGAATAGTCAATCTTAAGGATGATATTTTGTTAAGTTTATGAAATGGAAAAAATTAGTATTGAAACGCGACAGCATAACCTGTTTGTCTTGTAGCAAATGCCAACTAAACCAAGTTCATTTTGAAGATTTCTGGGGCCGTTAATGCTAATATTAACGTCAATATCAAGCCATGATACTGACAGAAATATGCAAAAACAAACAATTTGGTGTCATTTTTGGTTATATATAAAGGGATTCCTTTTTATATTTTAGGTGGTGCACTTACCATGCATGAGGCTAACAAGTTATTGGGGGAGGGGTCTGTTTCTGTTGACCTTGTACTCCTTGGTATCGCTTCTCCGTTCACTTGTTGCTGTTTGAAACCCAGCGCAGCGCAGTCTTGTTTCATAATATTACTGAATTACTTTGTCTTCTAATTTCTGCTTGCACATTTCTTCCAATGCCCTTCCTTTACGAAGAGCCCTGATAACGGGCACTGTTCACTCAACTCGCCGTCCAGTATACGGTGGGACGCCCTCACCATGTTCATGGATGGCGTGTTCAGCCGGTTCCTGACCTCTCCTAATCCCTAAGGTGGGTCCTGCTGGGAACGCGGGCGGTGCAACCGCACTGTGCGAGGCGTCGTGAATGAACGGGCAAAATTATCGACACTGTGCTCCATGCTTATAGTATTCACGTTATTTTCATTTGTGCCAGTGGGTGTCAGTACAGACCTTTGTAATGACCACACCCGCACATTTACTACGGCCCAAAACGCGGTAAATTTTAGGACCATGAGCGAAATTTCAAAAAGTTTCAGGCTAACGTACGCCAAGTAATTGTTACCTAGCTTTGAAACAACTAGATATCCAATGCTGTAGATGGCACGGGAGACTGCCAGTGAAACGAGAGTAAGCAGCAATGTTAGTGATCACGAGGGTGGGTACCAAATTTTTCTGTGCACTAGTCGCACCTTCATATAAGGTGCCTTCTCTACCCTTTAAGACTTCCTTAGAAAAAGATGGGCATAAGACGCACCCCTTCTTCATTTGGTCGGCAGGACAAAGTGCGATTACGCATGCTTTGGCATTCCTCGGAAAACGTCATCCCACAGGGCATTGAATTTATCTGTGGCGTTGTACTGGAAGCCATGGAAGGCAACATTCTCTCAAGTGCTGTCTTACAGTTCTGCTGCATAGGTCGGCTATGTTGTGTTGTCTGCCCCTTTTGCATGCTGCCCCTTGAAGCACATAGTTTTCGTTGGCCTGCTCCCACCCCTGTAATTTTTGCCTGCCTGCACTTGCGCACCCCGAGAGTGCCGAAAAGCTGACACAGTGCATAAGTATCTTGCCTGTCTAGGAACAGACTTGCTTGTCATGTGTTCTCTTCCCGCTCCCCCTTCCTCCTCCTCCTCCTTTGGTAAAAAAAAAGTCCCTTGTGCTGCCCCTGATGAAAGAAATGTGCATGCACACACTCATGCTAAGCAGCACGGCACCTTAGCCACTAAGGCAACGCTGTAGTTCATATTTCATCTATGGAAAGTGGGAAGGGACAGATTTGCACATGTGGGTCTATTCCATCTTCAAAGTGAATAATCTATACTCCTCTTTATCCCAATATTTACATTTTCTTTCTTGCTTTTATCCTTTTTTTTTAACCTCTGCTCACAGCCAAGCACAGAAGAAGGCATCTTCTTGCTAGAGTCCCTGCTCAATTTCAAAACAGAGGTGAGAATCCTAATGGCATGTTTGGGAGTTCACTGAAATCTCGTCACTGTTTTCTTTAATCATGAGCCCCGCATGTGATCTCCTCTGTTTCGTTCCCGGTGCTGGTACAGGACCCGGTGATTCAGTCGTACGCCCTGTCCTGCATATCCAATCTCGGTGTCTTCCTCACGCTTGCACCGGGGACTCTGCCCAAGGTGCTGGACAAGGTAGGTCTGAAACTTCGTTTATCTCTAGCCAGCTTTCTCATCTACAGAAATGGCGACATCTCTGACTCTATTGCCTATAGTCATAGCCTTCCACAGCTCATTAAAGGGGCACTGAAGCACTTTTTCAAAAATATTGAAGTTGTAATACTATTTCATCATTTTTTATATGGTGAGCTCGGAAATCGGGTTGAAAATTGGCATACGCTTGAGCAAATGACTCTGTTTTGGCAAAAATGCACAGCACGTGTTATGGGCGGCAGCGCAGACCTCGTCGCTGCCTATGATTGGTTGAGGAGCTTCATGAGCGCCTTGGAGCAGCTGACTCTGCCACGACTGGGCTAGTGCGTGCACGCCGCTCGTCTAGCCTGGCCAGGACTTTGTGTATCACTCTTGTGCGTTTTGTCAGTTCTTTTTCTCGCTGAATATACAGTCGAACACGGATATGTCAAACTCAAAGGGGATTGCGAATTAGTTCGATATATGAAAAATTCAATATCAAAGCATGCAAGCCCCGAGACATTACTAATGGCGGACGATCACCTACAATCAGCGCATTCAAGTATGACAACTAATTCCGCACACACGATGTAACAGAATGTTTTAATTGCGGGAAAAAAAAATCTCTTGGCCTGCTTCTTCGTCTTCGAAATGAAGTTGAAGACGCTGACCTCGATTTTATCGAGGCTGTCCAGGTGCGACAGCCCGGTTCCCTCCATGTCACCACAACGACGAATCAAGCCGAATGCTGCCGCCACTTCAGCGGCGGAGTACGCGTGTGTAGCCACCTTGTCCGGACGATGTTCGTCGCCACTTGAGCTGTCAGGCCTGGGCATCCTGGGTCCCTGCGACCGCAGCTACAATGTCCTCGTCAGCGAGGCTCGCCACGGCCTGAACATTGCAGTCCGCTTCCACGAAATTGTCCTGCAGACACTTCGGGTGGAACAGCAGCCGGGAAGAGGGACAACTCGCGAAACGCGTTGTCTATGCGCTCTTCATTGCCGTCTTCACCGGTTTTCGAAAGTTCCGTCACGAAGCCTACCTTCCGGAAGCAGTTGGCCACTGTGTCCATCTTCACGTCTCGCCAGGCACCCGCCATCATTTGAATGGCACCAAGCAGGTCAACCTTCAGCTCAGTGCCCATGCGGAGGTTGACCAGCAGCCTATCAAAGAGCCTATCGGCCAAGGGTAGGCCACGGGATCATAGTGGTGCGAACTGGCTGGCCAGCGGTACTGCCTCTCTGGAAACGTCAAGCGTTTACCGTGCTGTTGTGCTGGTGGCGAAATCCTCTACATGTGAACAGAGAAAAGGGACTGCGTTGCAGTTCAGTAGTTTATAGCCTTCATTATTGAGCGTACCGAATGTATTAGAGGCAGTTTTGGTACGTAGTCGCTGTATCAGAAACGCCTTGAGCATAGCGCACTTTCTCTTGTAGGACTGAAGTTTCTCCTGCTTTCCCGACAGCACTGGCCCACTCAGGGGACATCTAGTCTTCAGGGAATTTGTAAAATGGTGCTGCCCCGCAAACGTAGATGTTATTGCAGCTGAAGGATGCACGGAAACTTTGTATGGCAAGTGCACTTCGTGAAATCAGTGCATAGGCCGTAGCAGAGGCAATACTGTAACATCATCGGTGAACTTGCTATTGCAAAAATTTCCAAATATGACAACAAAGCAGTGCGGTGCTGAGAAACCAGTGAAAGCTCCTCTGCTGACACTGCGCGGTGCGCAAACTAAAGCTGCGAAGCAATGCAAGCTACCTTGCTCGCCCTCTGAATGACTTACTTCTCTGCATTTCACTTTGTCATCCTCCCCACCTACACTCTACGCGCACTGTGGAGCACTCCCTTGGACCAAGTTTGCGCACTTATATTGCTATTGCTTAATTAAATATTGTAAAAAAAACCATTGTAAGTATGTTATACGAGGTCACATATTCTGAATTTAAAATCGCTTCGGTGTCCTGGCGGCCTGCGACATTGCCAGGAAACGCTGTTTCTTGAACATAGAAAGAAAATGCTGCCAATCAGTCATAGAGACTTTTGTGAACATATCAACCAAATATTGTTGCATGGCATGCAGCAGGGAATACGCAGTGATGATTTCAAAATAAATCTGGAAACAGTCCGCTCTTCTTTCAACAAAACATGTCAGTAGACACTCGCAGAACTACATAGGAGGTGAAAGAACTGACATTGGCTGATATGTGAATGCAGTTGCCATTGTTGCTGTAGGGCACCGCAACGTTTCCACAGTGACCGTGGCAGCACATCCATCGCCACTGATAAGTGCTAATACACTCAAATAAAAAAAGAAAAAAGGAGAATGCTTGAGGTCATGATGCGCTGGTGGAGCTACTGGCCGCTATTTCACCACACTCCGTGTGGCTTTCAGCACACTTGTTGGGGCAGGGTGAGAGTGCTGCATGGCCCCTTTAAAGCATTGGCTATAGATGCCATAGGTAAATTGGCTACATATACAGTAAAACCTCGTTATAACAAAGTTGACAGGGGAGTGGTAATTACTTCGTTATAACAATTAGTTCGTTATAACCAATATCAATTTCATGTATAGGAATTTCAAGGGGAATTGCGATTGCTTTGTTATATCTGATAGTTCGTTATATCCGGGTTCGTTATAACGAGGTTTTACTGTAGTAGCTCCATCTGGGGTTGTTCCTTGTGCCACATTTAACATTTTGATCGTCACATTCAGTAAAGGTATGACATGCTCATCTTACATTAAACATTCTTTCACCTCTCCATAGCGCTTTGTTGATCATTGGACCAGTCTGCCTGCATGCTATGCCTTCTTCGCTGCTCCGCTTGTGCCGTCTTATCCTTCTTGATGCAACTTGTAGGGTTACCGACTGCGATCTCGCTGCTAGGAACACTGTGGCAGGGTGTTAGAGCACTCAACGAGCATATAATGGGGCAGTCGCGTCCGCGCGCGCTTGTCTCAAGTCTTCCGTCACTGCGCGCATCAGCCTGCGGCCAGTCTCGAGGCGGGACAGTAGGAGCCGGCATGCGCGGCGATAGAGGAGAATCTTAGGTGTTTCTCTCCGAGCATTGTAATTTAAGAGCATGTTAGTAACGCAAACAGGTCGAATGAAATAAACAAAGGACGGTAATAATCAATGTAACGTGAAACACAATACACGAAGACCTTACAAGGGGAGAACCACCTAATCCTTGGCCAGTACACCTGCGACTGCGCATCCCCAGAAAAAAAGAATTGAAGGAAAACATACAGTAAGAGAAGGGTGCCGATCGCAGGCCGCCGCCAGTGGTCGTTGAGGCCTTAAACGGCACGTAAGCCGGCCGATAGCCTTGTCGGCTCTCTGTTCACACAGTACATTTTTTCTTTGCTTTCTTGCTTACACACAGTGTAACCTATTTAAAGCTTGTAACGTGTTATTGAGCTTGTGAACTATGTGTGGCACATTGTATGTTCGGAAGTGCGGTGCATTTTAAACTGTGCGCACTCTGTCGCAGCTCTTTTCCTGTGCTGTCTACAAGTTGCCGAACCAGCCAGCGACGGGCCAGAGCCGTGCCTTGCGGAACCTGAGGCGCCATGCCTGTGCCGGACTAGTCAAGCTCTGCCAGCTTTACCCAAAGCTTGTCATGGTACTCTTACTTGGACTATGATGCCCGACTTTAAGTGCTTCAGCCTCATGACTGTAAAAGTCTTGTGTGTCTCATCTAATGTGAAAAGTGACCGGTATTGGCATTGGTGTCAACACAAATGATCCCAAGAATCAGATGATGTTAAATTAGTTGAAATTGTTCTTCTACGATAACTAGCATGAACGAATGCAGCAGTGTGAGTAAGTGGTGTTGCCGCTGCTTGCTTGCATGGCAGTACTCCCGGCAACGTGCAGTGGTTTTATCGGGATGCAGGAGTTTTCAAACGCCGTGCCGAATGGCACCCTAACACCGCAAAAAGCGCGACAATAAAAAATAAAGGAAGCGTTAGGGCGAGGACGTGTCGTGCAGGTGCTGCTAGTGTTGCTATGACATCAGTTGGTTCAAGTGAAGTAGGAAAGTTGAAGTGCGGCCGTTCGCGGGACTATAAAGTTCAAAGTTGGGGGGATACATTTATTACATGGCAGAAAAAAAAGTCGGAATCAGACAACTAAAGCTGGGGGTGCATTTATTATGCGAGTGCATTCATTACCCGGAGTGAATATGGTAATTCTTGTCATTTTCCTGTGACTCCCACATATTCCTTTCCTTCTACCTTGTCACCTGTTTATATAGTGTCGGTCGTTCTGTAACTCGTTAACAGCCCAGCAGTTAGACAACGTAACTGCACTCATCAGTCTACACACCAAGTGAGTGATGTATTATACTGTTCATAATATTCCACAGTGGTGTTTTTAAAAGGTGTTAGTATATCTGCTTTTATCTCTGAGTTTTGATATCATTCACCAAGGGGAGGCAATAACACAGTAATGGCAAATAGCAAATGTGTGAGCTTTTTTGCTACTGAGATGCACCAAAGTTTTCTAGGACCTCTTGTGCAGTTGGAATTACCTGTCAGTTCGAATTAAGAGATTTTGAAATGTTAAGATTGCTCTGTGACTGTGCGGAAGAGTCAAAGCTTTATTTCATAAAACTCGTGTTGTTTGCCATATAGTCACGATGTGTCTTTCTAAATTTAACCACTTTCGCTGGCGCCTTGTTTGTGCAGCCCTGTTTTGAGCACATATACTCATCGGTGAAGAGGATACAGGCGCAAGAGAAGCTCATCACGCAACTCGAAGCATGCACTCTCATTGAGGCACTGCTCATATTAAGGTGATGAATCGTTTTTTCTTTTTGGCTTCGTGTGTTAATTAGCTTTTTCGTTACATGGGCAGTTATACCGGACACTCGAGCTTTCCAAACCTGTGCTTTGATGCTTGCTGGTTACTGTATAGTAAGCACTCCTAATCTTGCACTGTGCACAGAAACAACCCCACATTGTCTTTAGAAAAACAATGGAACCTGACCTAGAAATATCCCATTTTCTGAGAAAATGGGAGATAAAGAACGAAAGCTATGCATGTATGAGCACGTTATCTATGTATTCTGTGCTGGGACTAACAAATATGACAGCAGCCGAGAACATACAAGAAATGGGAATGCAATAATTGCTTCCTTCAGGTTTCTTTAGTCTGGTGTAACATAATGTAGCAGTTGTTTCATGAGAACCCGGAGACCAGATGAACATGCCCCTCGCATATGAGTCCACCGCCTCGCATACATTTGAAAATTTTCATATAAATGTTGTGTTCTGTGGTGTCTCTTTAAAAGTATGCCTTAGTTCGGTGCTCTTGGCTCGCACAAAAACAAATGTAACATTTTTTTTATTCTACTACCATATTTACATGATTGTTAGTTGGCCCATTTTGTTAAAATTTGATATCTAGAGTAGGGGAAGTCTACTTACAGTTGAAACCGAAACCTGTAACGCTGGTCAGTTTTTTTTTCTCATGACTTGCGATTTGAGGGAGCCTCGACCTACGTTTGAGTCTACTTACATTTGCATAAATGTGGTACTGGGCAAATACTATAGTCCTTGCGGTAGTACTCTTGATGTCGTCATCATTTCAACTCAACTCTGTGCTTCCTTTCTTTTCTTTGTTTCTTCCAGCAATGAAATCAACAATTATGAGCGTCAGTGCGAGTTCATCGTTGAGGTTGTCTCACCTGCCACGGCCATATTGGCGAGGGAAGAAATGAAAGTGTAAGTGCCCACGCACATCTCCATTGCATTTCTGTTGACTCGTTGCTCCTGTCCACATGGCATGTTTCGGTACCATCCGAAGGTTTATTGTGGAATTCGCGCAGAAATGCTGTTCTTGATTTCATCTACTTGAGCGAGGACCATGAGAAAGTCTATTTTTTCGAAAATTACATTTTCAGTTTTATCAACTATTTTCCTCACTGAAAACTTATTTTTTCGAAAATTACATTTTCAGTTTCTTTAACAATTTTCCTCACTGATTCCAAAATACCTTCAGTGAAAATCAAGTAGAATGGTTCTAAAAACTGTTTCACCTCCCAAGGATGCGAAAATCATCGTGCAAATCATTTAAAAAAAAAACGGCATTTTTCAAGCCATGATGTCCCCACAGTGGCGCAAGCAAGCACCGCCATCTTGGGCACGTTGGAAAGAACATTTATCCCTTTTGAAATTTTTTGCTTGAACCAGTTCCTGCTCACATAAATAAACGCATAAAATGCAAATGTTCTAAGGTCGTTCGGAGACCTCCGATTGGCCGTGTTCACCCCAGCGCGTTTCATCATTGGTCCAATGTACACACGTTCGACAAGCCGTTTTGGGTTAGGGCTGTTAAGAGCAAAGCTGCTTGGTTGCTTGTTCGCTGCATGCTCGCTGCATGCGCAGTTTCACTTAGAATGAAACTGCACATAAGTTTCATAGCTACGCGTGGAAGCTCTATCATCAGATAATGACAGTGTGGCGCGCTAGTAGCGAACATGGCAGAAGTGCATTGTCTATTCGGATGACGATGAATACCATCACATGGCTACTCTTAGCATTACCACTTCGAAGTTGCAGACACCACGGCCTCGCACACCTACTGCTCGTAATCACGGCTAGGCCTGACTGTCCATATCGGCTGCGGATGCAGCGGCTGAGCATGTTTCGCTGCAGCTGCCCAGAGCAGCACGAAGCATTTCGCACGTCGGGCATCACATACTCAAACTGCAAGAGCAAGTACGTCACGCGCCTACTTCTTGGCAGAGCCGCTTAACATCACGCACAGCTCTGAATCATTTCCACTAAACCTTTCAGATGTCAGTAATCATATTCGGAATTAAAGTGCCTTGTATAGCTGATTACACATGCATGTAAAGTAAAATGTGATATAGTCTGCGGAAGTTGGTGACACCTTCCCATGCGTGAGGGAAAGGGCAAGAGCTTTTTAGTTGTTAGAGACAACCTCATGAGGCTGACAGGACATAGCACACTTCACCACATGCCGCAGTTGTTATGCAGAGAAGCTAACATTGCATGCGCTAGGCAATATAGAGAAGTTCCTCATCATGGTAAAGATGGCAGGCCGAACCATAAATAACAAAGACCACGCATAAATGCTGTGGCCTCGACTCATCATTGGAAAAAAAGAAGGGTCTTGCAGACAGGCTGTGGGGTCTCCTCAAGGCCAGAAAGATTTTAAAATAGGCTGTCCTCTCTCTCTCTCTCTCTCTCTCTCTCTCTCTCTCTCTCTCTCTCTCTCTCTTCTTTCCTAGGGGGGGGGGGATGGGAGTCGTAAAGCCTGTTTATTGGGAGATTTATGACCATTCCCTTACAATGGGGAGGGCTGGTCGGATCTCAAGTTTGTTTGCCTCATTCAACATGCTACGCACTGAGTAGGCAGTGTAGCTGTGCGACAAGTGCACTGCATGAGATGCTTGTGCAAGTTCAGTAGCTCACGGGACTCCTCCTTTCTAGGGTGGCGTCATCACCTGAAGCGTTCATGTCGTTTATTGGCCTAACCGAAGCACCGGTGGAGTCTACGGCTGAGGACAGCAGTGGATATAACCGTTCCCAGGTGAGCGCTTGATATTGTTCGTGGATGTCCCAATTGCAGCTGGTTTCATTCCCGAGTGCTGAATACTAGTAACTAGCATTCAACTGCAGAGAAACCACTGCAGAAGGTTTCATTCCCAAGTGCTGAATACTAGTAACTAGCATTCAACTGCAGGGAAACCACTGCAGAAGAAAATGAATGACATGCTACTGTATTTGTCCGGAATCTCTTCATGACAATTCAAGCATACTGAAGCATATTGTCTGTCGAACATTAATTCTCTTTGTTTTATGAACATTTTTAGTACGTGTATATTTTGCATGTTCTGCTCATTTCTTCTAGTTCACTTTCATGCTAGTGGTTAGCCACGCCTGTTTATTACCCAATGCCCTCGTTTTCACTATAGTTTCTTCAGAGAAAGAAAGCCCCGTTCTGTTATATTAAATGGATCGACAACTGGCCAGAATGTGTAAATGGACTTTTGCGCACTTGGAACGAACACGAATTATAATTATGAAATCAAGCACTCTTTCACAATTTCAGTGGGATTTGTATTTTTAAACCGAGCTTAAAAATGACTGCAACTCAAATGTGGTGTAGCGTGGTGGGGAAGCCTTGGTACTGTGCTCTGGTCTTAAAATTTCTGTACTTCGCCTGCTGCTGTTCATACAGCCATAACTCTGGCTTAAAATTGAGGTCTCTACATAAAAGAGCATCCCCGCCCTATTATTTGCTTTCTACGTAGTAAAAGGAGTCGACGCTGTGAAGCGGTGCTGCCTGCACGGCATCTCACAACCTGTTTTTAACCGTGGTGCACGCGTGCGGCGTCTCCCAAGCATTGCGTGCATGCACTCTGTCGCAGCAGAACCTGCTGCAAATGAACCTGACTGCAGTCGGCCACTGTTTGCAGCATGTGTTCCGTATAAGACTCTGTAGGCAAAACGATCCGATAAAAAAATGTTTCAAGGCATTTTCCCCATTGACATTGCATGATTGGACACTGACCGATAAGCTTTCCATTGAAATAAAGAAAACAGGTACCTTAAAAATTGGTTGTCAGATCCCTTTAAATTTTCATTTTGGTGACTTGTGGGGTTACTTCTGGTGACGTCTGTGCATGCAGTACCTACATCTATTTTAGTCACTTTTCCTGCGTCTCTATCACAATTTGTATCCTTCCCGTGCTCATGTGAAGCCTCAGTTTAATATATATTTAAGGTACTGTGGATCAATTACAGTAAAACCTCGTTATAATGAACCCAGATATAACAAGCAATTGGATGTAACGGAGTAATTGCAATTCCCCTAGACTAAATGGATATTGGTTATAACGAACTAATGGTTATAACAAAGTAATTATGGCTCCCTCCTCAACTTAATTATAACGAGGTTTTACTGTAATGAATAGGCTCTGCTGTAATGTGACTAGGTAAGCTAACACTGTTTAACAGAGAACACTGTCAACGCAGGACATAGCATGACATTGTAGTGTCATCTTTTCTTGTTTTATGTCCCACATTAGCATTGCTTGCTCTTAAGAATCGACCTTGACAGATTTGTGTTCTTCTTGCCCCACCATGTCACGTCCTTTGACCACTGCTCGTCACCCTCGTCGTACTTTTCAGCTGCTGCACTGCATGAACATCTTCATGGCTCTAATCAAGCGATGCAAATGGCCTGATGATGTAGAGGTGAGCAGGCTTCTGTATGTTTCAGCAATCTACAGTTGTGTGCAGTACTAAACTTTGTCACGTGTCTCTCTCTAGGTGGCCAAGAAAGGAGGCTTCTACTGTGAGGGCAGTGAGACCTATCATTCGGCATATTTCCGGAATCCAGCAACACCTTACGTAGTGTCCC
The DNA here is from genome assembly GCA_013339685.2 of Hyalomma asiaticum. NCBI lineage: Eukaryota > Metazoa > Arthropoda > Arachnida > Ixodida > Ixodidae > Hyalomma > Hyalomma asiaticum. The sequence continues at coordinate 21,299,209 of CM023487.1, forward strand.
TACTGCCAATCATGGCTCAGTTACTGAGGTGAGACTCGTATTCTAAGATTCTTGGACATCTTGAAATACAATGTAAAAAAGAAAAAGGCATGAATGCATCAAGAAAATGGGACACACTATAGCGCTGTAGTGTTTCTGTGTCACTTATTTTGCACTGTACTTCAGGATGTTCGAGAACCATTACAGACTAGTCTAAGATTCTTCTACAGTATATGTGCCTTGTGAGACTGCGCATTAGAAGCCCTGCCTGCGCATTTCTTAGAGATGCTGTTATAAAAATAGCAGACGAAGCATAGTTGAAAAAGTCTGAAAAAAAAAATATACCAAACTGGGGAGATGCTAAATGCTTGTCGATGTCTCTCGTTCGTCACCCATTGGTTTTCTTGCATCATTCAAGGTAAGTTGCAAGTCCCTGCTGTTTTGCCGTAGCCTTGTTCCTGGTAAGTGAAGCTACAAATTTGGTTTCAACGAGTTGCACCTATTCACAGGTGCCCAACTTCCAATGCAAACGCACTGAAAATAGCAAGCTTCCATTTCATCAGCATGTCCGATGCACTGCTTGAAGTTGTGGAGTGAAACGTGCATTGAATTTATTGCATATCAAATTGTCTAAAAGGGAATCATTGTTTACTTTACATACCTAGGGCAGCATGAAATCAGTCGGATATGTTTGCATGAGCCTATTGGCCAACGGGAGTTTAATGCTGTGGATTTGTAACGTGCAGTTGCATAATTAGTTGGAGGGCAGGCAAAGGAAGCCAGAAATGCATTGACAAGGGTCGTCCCAGTCCCTCTCACACGGGCATTTTCAATGTCCTTTGAACCGAGCATCTTTTAAGAGGGGGAGACCCACTGTCATGTAAGAAGTGCGCCACAGTAGACGTAGCAGAAAGGTGCTTTGAGACGGTAGAGCCTGCATTTGTCCTTTGAGAGTGGCAATAATAGGGTGTGTAAGTATTTGAATTTTCAAATAGTTTTATTTAGTTCAATTTGCACCTAACCTTTACTGTTCGACCTATTCAAAGTTTGTAATTGAGGACCAGTCATGCATGTAGTTTGACTGGTCCTCAATTACATGCATGACTCTTCTACATGCATGACTGCATGACTACATGCAGTCATGCATGTAGTCATGCATGTAGAAAAAACCATATTATAGCCAGTCCTTCACTATAAGCTGTCACATAAGTGGTCTCAGCTGTAAATGTTTTCTCATCCAAAATGGGGGCAGATAGCAAACAGAAGGTGCATGCGCCACCAGCGCGTGCCAAGGAGTTCGATAGTGACTGACGTCACTTTACACCTTTACTGTTCAACCTATTCAAAGTTTGTAACTCCCAGTGTAGTCTCTTGTATTAAAACCTGCTGTCAGTGGTTATCACATCTTCTTGCGTGTTAGTACAAGGTGATCTCAAAATTTCCAGGTGTTACAACCAATTTTGGAGCCAGGAAGCGCTAGCCAGGGTGCATCCGGCATTCACATCAGCCCTCGACATACAGGACAGTGAGAAGAACTGCATCCTTGGTGAGTTTGAAGCCGAGAGTAGCACCAGTTTGGTCTAGTTCCAGTTTTATCCTTATCTTCACATACAAAAAAATAAGGAAGTATACAGAAGGAAATCCCAGAGCAACACAGCTGAAGAGGGACCTCCTGCCAGGAAATATGGTATTGAACATATGTGCTAGTAAAGTGTGGCAGTGACACAAAATGCAAGAACTTATGTAAAGAAAATGTAGTACAAACTGCACATAATACTAAAACAGAAAATCACTGATGGTGCTACGAGAGCACTGCTTGCATCACCATAAAAGCAGAGCAAACAAGAAATGTTGACTGAATAAAAAAATCAACGAAAGAAAGCGAGCAGGTGCAGAAATATGAACAGTAAAGGGAATGATGAGCATAATTGAAGTGATCATGCAAGTTCATACTCCTGGTTATCTAGAAGAAATTTGAACATATTTCTGTAAGACGTAGGTAATGAAGACTTTAATATTAAAGGGGAGGCTGTTCGAAGTTGAGTAAAGTAAAATAGTCAGGTCTGGTTATCCTAGTTGGAGACCACTAAGTGTGAAGCTTGGCATAGTTTTATCTGTTAAGTATAAAAGCATATGAATTTTAGAGTAGTGCCACACTTTTTTTTTAGTTCGTTGCTGGACACTGTCAAAGGTGTCAAATGCCACGTTGCACTCTTTGTGACATGTTCCAGGTGTTCGATCTGAGGGCGATTCATCGGACAACGTGGGATCAAAGCAGCCCATTGACCGTGCGAAGAGCTTTGTGTTCACCTTTCAAGATTACTGGTATGGCAGCTTTGCTGGAAGCAACGGCATTGCGCTTGCATTGGTTTTTAGCATCCTTAACGTTGATGTAGCTCTTGGCACCTTTGAGTGTGCCAGCTGACATTAACATGGCTTGGGCACCTGCAGCCGTGTATGTTGTCTTTTAGGGGACTGCAAGGCAAAGGTCCTGTTGTTTAATTTTTCGGTCAAATCATGGGCCCACGCCACCACACTAAGGTGTTGTTTCTGGTCACATGTTAAGGGGCACCCGACACACACACTTGCTCACAATCTCTGGTTATTCAGGGTCATGCCATTGCTCGGCAGCATTATTCAGCTGCATATTGCTGTTTTAATTTGCTCCAGATGAAGGCAATACTTTTTCAAATGCACTTCAAGAGATTTTCTTCACGCTCTATTTGTGGTGTGTACTACTGACATGGCAACATTTTCTGCCTGCGCATCTTGTAAATGGAACTTGTGCAAGTTTAGTAAATCTGATGTTTTTAGCACTGAGCAGAACTATGTGCCACCTTCAGGTGGTCATCAAATGTCTGCAAATGACATTATGCAGGAAGACATTGACACTGATGACCCCAGAGGCTGTGGCTGTCCACAGGAATGACCATTACTGCACAAGGCAGGCATTAGCACATAAATTGAAGACAGGGTGTAGGAAGCTGTTCTGGCTAAATCAGGATTTTTTCGTAGACAGTTACTTTTTGATGAAAATGCACTTGGCAGCCAAGGGCGCCAAAGAACTGGACACCTCTCGTACTGACAAAAGGTTTTTTAGTAGCCTGATATGCAGTCAGAACCAAAGATGAGGTTCCTGTCTGCAAATTCCGAAGGGGGTCAACACTTTAATGGTAAGCCACACTGCATATTAGAATTCCAGTGGCAAAAATGAAGACCTGTGGCTGTCGACTGACAGAAAGGAAGGTGGCAGGAAGCAGGCTGTTTTCTTCAAGATATAGACCGCAAATCCCAGCTTCCACCTTTGTGACTGCTTTCAGCATTACCATACAGTTCTCTAGTATCACTGACACCCAGGTATGGGCATTGAGATATCATTCTTAAATCAATTCCGTAACGAGCGTTCGTATGCTCGAGTGTTTTTTTAGTGTGTCGCTTGAAGTGTGCAGGATAGCTCCTGATTGGAATGACCTCAAATGAATAAAGGCCAATGATTACAAGGGTGCTTGTTTTCCTTTCTATGCTACATTTCATGCACAGCAGGGCATTCTCTCACTGGCCATATTACTGACCAAGAAGTACTATGTCAGAGTTGAAAGAAGCATGTAACACCAGATCACATTTTCACTCGGAATGTTTCGTGCAGGCATTCAGAAGTGACCGTGCATGGATTTGACCAAAGGTTAACAGTACTATAACATGCACATTGTGACATTGAGAGGTCTAAATAAAAGCCGTTTGTGTATGTGCGTGTGCACACGCATGCACAACTGTCATTGCACCAAGAACCGTGGTGTGCCCGCTGCAATTTGACTCCTCTTCCTCCATGTCCCTCACCGCTTCATTTTCATTGGAAACCTCGCAGCTTGCAGATACTGGGTGAAGCGGGAAGATCGCTGGGACCCGAGTACTACCAGACACCGGGTTTATCCGAAATGATGGTCAGCGGAGTGTTGGCACATCTCGACCAACTTCCAGACTACAGGCTACGACCCATCCTTCATATCCTTTACCTCCGTGGCCACACTGTCACGCTTTACAGCCTCGTATACATGCATTGCACTTTCGCTGTTCGCCACTGTAATTCAGTTTTGGATTCACCTAATGCACAGAATTTCTCGCAGGGATCTGACACCTCTGTAGTGTCAAATAAGTACAAACGCAGTGCTATCAGTGGTGTTGCCAGTAGTGCTGTTTGTTGAAGCTCAATGTGACACATTCTTTAACTGTTGACGCACGCGTCTTTCTGAGGCTGTTCGTTCAGCACTGTCCGGCCGAGCTTCAGCCGACGGTTTTGTTACCCCTGCTCAAGTGCATTCTCCCCTTTGTGTTTCAGGTGAGTGGCATTGCCTTTTCCTGCTTTAGGCAGGCATTTGACTCATGCATTCTGCGGCTCTTTCTTTCACTGTAAACGATGATTATGGAAAACAGGAAACATTTTAAATTATGGTTAGCCAATGACCCACGAGTTTTTTTCCACGTCCTCACAAGCACCGGCTTACCATGTTGCATCAAGCCAGTAACCTACTATCCCATCTTAGTAACTTAATTACTATCCTAATGGTTAGCCATGCTTGTTGGTATCAAGACATACCGCAAAATCTTGCTCGTGCAGTCTTCACGGGAACCGGAAAGGAAAATTTACTTTCAAAAGTTGTATAAATCATTCGAGAATACATGCACCTATGTCGGCTGGGAAAAAATGCAATGAACAGTGAAATCTCATTGATATTGTTACACGAACGACAAGTGACAAGGCACTGGGATTAGAAGCTATGTACAAGCTATATTTATAGCAGTGGTTGCAGAGTGGACTGCTCCTGCTCAGAGCCCGAGCCAAGTCCGAGCTTCCTCTTCTCTTGGTCGATGGTGCCCACACGCATCGTCCATGCTCCTAAATGCAACATGAGTGTAGCAATATGATCCTGCTTAATAGGTTATTTGGCAAAGTACCTATATTTTTTTTCTTCGTCCAGTGCCACATAGGCATATTCTCTTTGTACACGGTTGGTACGATTTTTCAGATGATATGAATTACTTTCCGTCTTCCGTGAAGATTGTATCGGTGAGGTTCCACTGCACATTTAAAAAGCGTGTTAAAGAGAAACTCTGGTGGTTTCCTTGAGCATGTTGCAATATTGCTGTTTTCCAATGGTATTGACAGTCCTGCAGCAGGCGGGTGGGCCAACTTGTTCAGAAACTTGCCCGCAGTTTTAAATATAACCAAACAAACGATGTGTACAAAATTAAAATGAAACGGGTAGTGGCTTCGTGCACAATGAGCGATGATGTCGCGGTCTCCCCACCGTTGGACATACCGTGCTGGGGCTATGAATGTGCAGATGTCGTCCAACAATGCGTTGACCTGCGCCAGCTTTCCTGGACTTCACAGCAACTTTTTGACTGCTGAAGTACCACTGCTTTGCTTTTGACCACCTGCCTGCTCAGCTAGGCAGTGATATAGGCAGCGACATCAAAAACACAGGGTAGCCAGCATTCAGAGGCCCTAAAACCAGCTAAAAATTTCTAAATTCATTTTCATGGCAACTAAATGATTTGCAGCTGCCTAGCTGAGCATGTGATATATTATCATGGTACCAAGGGGAGCACACCAGACATTGAAGATTTCATTGAGACCAGCAGGCATGAAAAAAATCACTGGAGTTTCTCAGGGTTGTATCAATGAGGTTGTTCGGTACTACTGATAACAGGTAAAGAACGGGACTGATAATCGGAGCACATGCAACACGATACACCATGCTTCGTGCATACACACTTAACCCCTCTCCAGTTGTCGCAGTGTTTGCAGTAAAATAACAAAAGACAACCCCTGTGGCAGACTGTACTGAATATGCATTGTACACAGTGCAGGATAAAATAGCTCAGTCTTTGTCTTTGGCTGTATTGCAGAAACTCAATGCCAAGTGGGAGAAATTTAGGCTGAAATATGGTAACAGGTAAGCAATCTGGCTTTCTTTAACTTTTTGGATTGGTACATAACCCATCTCACCACTGATAGATGTAGCCACTATAGGTATGCTTTTCAGTCCAGTTAAACTGAACACAACATGCAAGTATTGATAAAGTAGTTCATTATGCAAAAGGATGTACTTTGTCTAATTAAACATATTTAGGAAGACAGTGAACATAAAAGAATCTTCAGATTATTCAACTCTTGTTTCCTAAAGGCTTGTTATTCATTTTTATTTTAGGTATTGAATCCAGTCCTAGAGGCTTGTTATTCATTTTAAATATTGAATTCACTGGCTCTTCTGAGGAAATTTCCATAAAGACATGTTTTTTTCGGCCGTCTTCCTTATAATATGAAGAAATAAAAGCTCAGTGTATTATTTGGTTTTGAAATGGTCATGAAGCAGAAAGCATTGTACCAATAAGGCATGTAACCATAGCCATCTTAGTGACTATGCAGTTCTTCTTTACTAGGGCTCTTGTCAGAACATTACCCACTGCAGTACCTCTTATTCAGTCACCATTGGTGGCAGTAAGTTGTCGCTAAGTTGTATGGTAAGTTGTCGCTAGTTTCCAATTTTTGCGAACATAGAAAAGTATGTAATATAGAAGCCACATCAAGCAGTGTAGGGATAATCGTCACTGTCATGATAGGTTCGAAAGAGATACTATTTATGCTGGGAACGCCCGGGTTCCCATCGAAGAGACGAGGCTGTTTGTGCGTTCCGAATGGCACTGTATACACAGAGAAGACGCGCACTACACACACAGACTGAGCAGAGCGGATAAACAAAACAACAAACCAAACTCATCAGCGTCCCTAGTAACAGTCGAATAGCCCTGGCGGACACAGGCTCACCGTCTGGCGGGACGGGCAACTGGAGGGAGCCGAGGTAGCGTTGCCTGCTGAAGTGCGTGCCGGAGACCGACGTTCAGGAGACCGACGAGGCGAACTACGGACGGCTTGAAGAATGCGGCCGGCCGCTGCAGCCTTGGAACAGTAGAGGTGACGGGGAGGACATACAGGCGGCCACGTGAAGCCCGGAGCTCCAACTCGTGGATCGCTAGAAGAATCTCGACACTCGGGCCCGGGCACCCGACTGTGTCGAACGCTGTAGTCCGTCTCCCCTGTTCGCTCCTCTTCCCGCCTCTTCGTAGTGCTCTTGCGCTCGCGCAACCTTGCACGTGCTGCCACTTCGTCGTCGTCCTCTCTCTTCTCCGACACTGAGCACAGGCCACACTCACGCGCACATCACAATATGGCCCCGTCCCAAGTCTTTCGTCCATAGCTCCACGTAGACAAAAGGTCAAAAGGTGACACATGCGCGATTTACACTATTGCACACAATACGCTGTAGCAATGACACATTGTTTAAGATCTCTATTTGCATTTTTTTTTACTCACGTTTTAACACACACATTATGCTGCCCAAAACACCCAAACACAGGCACACACTTTGGCGCGCACATGACAGTCGCCCCCTACCCCACAATTAACAAGAGCTCAAAGCTGTCGTAAGGAGACGCGTATAAATTGATGCGTAAACTTCTCTTTTTTGAAAGCTTGGATGTGTTTTGTGAGAGGGAAACTTAGCATCCACTCGTTTGTATAGCACAAGGCTAAAAGGAAATCCATACAGATTTCTCGGAAGTGAAAGCTTCCTAGTTGCCGAAGAATTCGTCTTGGTCCAGGACAAATCTTTTCGCAACTGGGAAGTTGTCATTTCTGGGAAATCCGTACAGATTTCCTTGTAGTCTTGTGCTACACATGGATGGATACTAATTTTTCCTTTCATAAACATTACCCCACCTTGTCGGTTCATCTCTCTAATTTCTAAACCTTCATTTTGTTTATGCTTGCCGGTTAGCGTCGATTATGAGACAGAGATGACTGAGGAACAAGAACTGCTGGACGACCAGCTGAACCGCCTGCTATCACGGGAGTACCTCGACATTTTAGGTGAGAAGAGGCGATCTAACATTTGCATGTTGAAGAAGTTAAACTTGTGTTGGCCAAGCAATTATAAGGCACTCTGCCATCAACTTGAGTGTGCTGTACATCTTCACTATGCGTATTCATCGAAACTCCTTCAGCGGCTGTCCTGCTGACCAAGCGAGGCCAACAAGACACTAGTCCCGACAGCATGAACGAAGATCAGGACGGAAAGCAGGTGGAATCAAGTGCAGCAACGATCTCTGCATTCGGAGCCACTGTTCTCAAGACGGAGGTATGCACCCTTCATTCGTATTTCGTCCATTCAATCAGGGCTTGTCATATTCATGTAGGTTCGCATGTGCCAAAGCGGCAGCCATTCAGGAAGCGCTCTTGCATAAGAGATAGCTCACAAACACAAAGTGTGGTTTTTTTATTATTGTTTGGAATTATGAGTCGCTTTGCTTTTAACATGAACTATCAAAACATATCAAAGTAATAAAGGCATTGCCATACTATAAAATTTTTCTACAGTATAACTTCGTTACAACATATCTGCCTGCAATAGACTTCTGGGTACAACATACCAAATTGCATTGTCGTCATGATCTTCCTATCTCGTGCATTGTTTGATTGGGCTTCATTTACAATTGGTCCTGGTACAACGTCATATATATAATGGACTAAATTACAAAGCCAGCAAGCTCGTCAGCACTCCCTTGCAGCAGATTTATGTACAGTGGACAGCCCAAAGCTTCCTACTTCAGTCTTCAGAGCAGGGCCAACACAGTGAGATACACTGTGGTGACGGATGAAGGGAACAGCCTTATAATGGTGGAGACGCACATTATGTCGTAATTATTTGCTGTACAGCACAGTTAAAGCTGACAGCTTCCTTCAGAACGCTTTCAGACGAATAAATCTGTCCTTTAACCATATCTCCGACTTATAATTCACTGCAGTTACAAGAGACCCATTTAGTGTCTGTAGAAAAGTCTGTTGAAGGAGTATTTGGGTACTACATACCGTATAAATCGGACTATAGGTCGAGTGTGAATATAGGTCGACCCCCCAAGTTCTGGTGACCAAAAAATAAAAAAAAAAGAAAATAACCCAAAATTGCCAAAACGCATTTGCGAATCGGGCGCACCGCCCACCCGTCGTCGGAGCTCCCCTGAACCACCATCGCAGCTGTTCGAAGCATCACTGTCTTCTGAAGACGAGAGTTTGTCGCTCGCCACTTCCCACAGTGCGTCGTCTTCTGTGCCATCCAGCGAGTTGCTGATGCAACATTTCTTAAAAGCATTTTTCATCATGGAATCTGGCAAGGAACGCCAGATCGAAAGCACCCAGCCACAGACAGTCGCAAGCGGGAGGCCTCTGTAGGTGCCCCGTTGGCGCCTTCCGGTTGTCGCCAGACATCCACTCCTGCCATTCCAGTCTTCCAGTCGCACTTGGTCCTTGAACGGCTTGTTCAGCACAACGTTGAGCGGCTGGAGGGTGGGTGCGTCTGGGGTGCGTCTCATGAATCGACGCACCCACAAGTTTGGTGCACGGAACCCTTCTCTTGTGAGCCCAGCTTCTCAAGCGAGCTACGCGGCTTTGTTGCGAATGGTACCCATGGTTACTGGCAGCAAGCGCGCACGAACTTCCTGCACAAAGTCCGCGAGTGTATCTTCCAGCTGTGGATGAACCGCACTTCGCCCACGAAATGACATTTTCCGAGGGTTGCACTTATGCAGCTTCCCTTTCTGCGCTCTCCAATAGCGCACGCTTTTTTCCGAAGCACCTAAGCGGCACTGAGCGGCCATGTTGCCATTCGCTTCTGCAAACTGAACAACATTTACTTTAAAGGGGTCCTGAACCACCCTCCGGGCTTGGTGAAATAAGATATTCTACGGCTTGCCTATGCTGCAACGAACATCTCAGCCAAATGCTGTAGTCATCCGCGAAGCGTAGCATTCACAAGCGGAGCACAAAGCTTCCACTTCTTCAGGAGCCCTCAACTCAAAAAGCGGCTTCTCCTCACACTCTTTGAATATGCTCCATTTCGTCATAGAGCATTTACAAGGAGCGTCGCTGCTATTGGCCGATGGCAGACACGCCCGCCTCGGCTGTGTGCGGGCCCTTCGCAGCGCGCCTTTTTTAAAACCGTAAGCGCGTGCGTGCCGTGCGCTCGCTTTTCCTTGCGTCATGAGCACCTCTATAGGCAAAATAGTTGCTGGAAATATGTAAAAATATATTTGTTAATGCGCAAACCTCATAGATGCCATTGGAAGGCGTCCGTAAACTACCTCGGCGTGGACGCGAACGGTGCGGTGCAAAAGTCACCATAAATATAGTTTTCCAAGAAGCCAACAAATGCATGCCTGCAGCCCGTAATACATCACAAATTAATCTCAAACTTTAATTCATCAGTGATTGTAGATGGGTTTATTCCCTATGGTACTCCAATGCGCCACCTTCTAGTACTCGTACTCAATAACATGGCTGGAGTCGAACCCAAAATATTTCTTCTAAAAGGTAGATTAAAGGACGAGGTCTGATTACGGTGTACTTGAGTGGATTAGAGCTCATTAAGGTGCATTAGGGTGGATTAAGACAGACGGAGGTGCATTAAGGTGGACTATGGCATATTTTAGAGCGGATTAAGCTAGACTTAGATTAGGGTGAATTAAGGATTACAGCAGATTAGGGTTGACTAAGGTAAATTACTTTCGAATGAAATAATTACATCTGTAATGTTTGGCTTAATTTGGCATAACTTAATAATCAGCTTATTGAGACTTGACTTAGTCTTAAATTAATTAGCCATGACCTAATTAGAGTTACACTAATTAGACTCGTCTAATTAACTTATACCTAATGATACATTGTTTAATATGCTGGTATTCATTACTCATGATATAATTATGCTTGCAGTAATTAGTCATATCATAATTATACATGGCCTAATTAGTAGAGGCCTAGTTACGCTGTTCTTTGACATATTATCTTAATTAGATATCGCTTGATGAATACTACCTGAAATAGGCCTGATTTAATCAGTGTTAGCCTAATTAGTCCTGAAATGTTTAGTCTCAACTTAATGAGGCTTGACCTTGAAGTCTTAGCATAATTTACCTTTGATTAATAAGTGCTAGCTTAGGTTTGACTTAGCTAGTAATAACCTAGCTATGCGTGATTTAATTAGTACTAATTAATTAAACAAAGTCTAATTAGAAGCTTCTTACACTAGATTTGTTCATATCAGCTAAATTAGGCTTTGCATAATTAGATTTACCTTAATTAGACATGGTTTATTAGTATCGTGGCTTAATTAATTATAAATCATTAGTATCCGCTTAATTAGGTGTGACTTACTTGTCATAGCTCAATTCAGATTGAATTAGTTCAGTTTGGCTTGGTTTGGCTTAGTTGGATTAGTCCTGTCTGAACTAGGCCTCAATTATTTATTCCTAATTAGGCTCTCTTGAATAAGACTTAGCCTTACCTAACTAGTCCTAGGAATCTTAATTAGGCTCCATTGAATGAGACTTAGCCCTACCTAACTCGTCCTACGGAGCTTTGTCTTTAGTACAGCGTGGTAGTGTTATGCTAGCATTACATAACTTAGCGGAGTTTTCGGCAGATTTGCCAGTTTCACCAATAGCTTAAACAGCTTCACTGTTAAAAATGAACTAGTGTATTCACATATTAAATTAATCCATCCATCTTACCGCGTGTCAACGCATCTTATTCCACATTAACCTGTCGGCAAGGGTCCGAGTTGTGAAGGTCTTCCTTCCGAGTCATAACAGTCACGTTCGAGCCCGGCAGCATGATTATCCCGTCTACAATCACTAATCAACAATTAACTAACTTGGGGTTATGCAGGACAAGGTGGAGCAGCGTTGGCAGTTGAGCTGTTTGTCCTGACGCCGCGTTATGCGCAATATCGACGACACGCAGCGCGCTGACAAAGTAAACGCTCACACCTGCGAGCCTAAACGTATGTGATGAACGAAAACAAAGCTTCGGAGGATCGAAAAAAAAAAGAACGCGGTTATCGCGAGGGCACGCGACCGAGCCCAGGCGCGAAGCGAGCAGGCGGCCACAGGCGCGCTGCAAAGAAACAGCCCCTAAACAGCCCCCGGTAGTCGCGCGCTTTTCGTCAGCCACTGACACGTCGCTGAAGTCTGGTGACGTAAAGCGGTGGGCGCGGCACCTCCTTCGACGCCGCCCTAAGGAGCTCCGTACCCTCTATTCCGCAGAGTTGAAACAGGACTGGAAAGGGAAGTTTTCCGGTCGCAATATCTTCGCTCCTAACAAACCGTTTTGAAAAAATTCTTTCGGCTGTGAATTTCTGAGAGGCATTCAATACACACCCAGCCGTTTTCAAAACCAAGCCCGAGCGGTGGTTCAGGACCCCTTTAAATGCAGCTGAGAACTGCCTCCTCGTGCCACTACTCATATTCAATGAACGGAAAAAAAAAACTCTACTTATAATCAGATGCGACGTCAATCGGAGCGAAAAACTCGGAACAGATCAGATGCACAGCACGAACAGAGAAAACAGAGGGAAAAAAAAATGCCTGCTATTGGATTTGGATGTGGATACGGCCCTATGTGGCTTTTGACACTCATGCACGTCACCAGACGGCAACGCACTGTCTGCTAAACACCGCTATATAAGGCGAGGGGTGACTTCTGCTCGTTGTTTTATTGAAAATATCTCTACTTATATTCCGGTTTATACGGTACTCCTTTTACAACAGCCCAATGTCTTAACTATCACAGTCTGTTGTAACGAGATTGTGCTTTCTAAGCTTTAGTGTTTCTAGAAGAGAAACTTGGGCTAGTTGGTGGCAATTCATTATGCTGGAACAGCAGCACCTGTGTCGTGTCTTGATTTCGTCCTTGTCTGCCGTTAGTGCTGCTGTTCCAGCATTTAGTGTTTCTGTAAATTCTGGTAGTCCTTCCATACAACTCGGACAGAATTTTTATAGCTGTAGCATTACTTAGCTCTTTTGTTTTTGTATTTCATGGTGTAATACACACAGGGACATGAAACTTCTGTACTGTATACAAGAGGCTTCAATTTAGGATGACTGGATGTAAACGCCACATGGTTCAAAGACCTGCGTTACGACCTTGCTGTTTTGCATGTTTCCACGGGAAAAGTCCTCGTCTACTTGGTTGTTGTTGCTGCTGTTGTAGTTTGCAGTGGCCATAAAGCCACTCGGATACCAGTACAGTCAAACTACAGCCTTACAATTGCACTTTAAAATTTCATCAAATAAATTAGAATGAGCTGAAAAATTGTGACAACTTATTTGCCAAGTGTCTCGCAACAGCCGTAAAACTCTTGGTATACCCTAGGAATCGTGGCTGTGCGAACAACTTATCATGGTTTACATTGTCATGATCTGTGTTTTCGGTTTTCTTTGGACACTAAACACAGGGCAAAGAGCTTGAAAAGACAAGGGAGGGCCTTTCGTTGCTATCAAATCATTTGTGTCATGACACGAGCCATGTTGGCTTTCTTAAAACTGTTTTTCTTTCTCTCACTGCTTGCAGGAGCTGTGCTCAACTGTTGTGATGGCAGTGTTCAACGCCCTACATTGGTCTGACACTGCTGCATCCTTCAAGGCTTTACAGCTTAGCATGCCCTTGCTGAAACTTGTGAGTGTTTCCGTGTCTTCATTACTTATTGGTTTTGTCTGGTAGCAAGGGTGGTCGCATCTGCAACAGAGGCAAAAAATTCGCTGTGGCTTAACTCAATCATGCCTGGGTGCGCATAGTGAGAGGTACAGTTAATCTTATTGTTTAGCTTGGTTCTCCATATGGTTACATCTTTATCGTTCAGCTTAGTATGTTCGAGTGTTTAGGTTTTGCTGTTACCTCTCATTAAGTTATGGTTACGTTAATGACTACACTTTTTTATTTAAAGTGTAACGCATTTATTTTGAAAGTCTTAATCTTGTTGTTTCTCAATCGCTACAAAGACTGCCCGCTCACTTTCTGCTGTTGGTTTCGTTCCGACGACTAAGCCTGCCTTTTTTCAGTCTCTCAGACTCACTTTCCATATCTGCCAATGAATCCCGCCGAGCCACCTGTTCTGTATGTACGATGCAATGCCAGCTTTACCGGCGTTGCATTGGTAACCTTACAGTTCCGGTGGTAACCAGACAGCAGTAACCTTCCAACGTTGGCTTCAACACAGTTTCATTGGCCTAGTCTGAAGTCATGCCAGATGGCGCGGCGAGCGGCACTGCCAGCTGCGGCGGTTGCTAGGCGACTGCTCAGCTCGCAGTGTGCCCACCGGCCACAGCAAAACGGCGAGAATGCGGCCAGTGTAGCTCTCGCTGTGAAATGCTGGAGGTCCATCTACTGTGCAACGACAGTGCATGTTAAAGAACCCGAGTTGGTCAAAATTTCTGGAGCCTTCCATTACAGCGTGCCTCATCATGTTGTCTTGCTGACATGGGAAAATATAGCGTCAATGATAGTAATAATTGGTTGTGACAAACAGCAGATGGTCCTCTCAATACATTCCCCTTTCTTCATTCACTTCATAGTGAAGGTCTTAACTGTCGCAGATTTGATTCTTTTCGGAAACATAGAATGTTCTATTGGTCAGCCGCCTGCTTGTAGGAGGTCACGTGCTACATAGTGCTATTGGGCAGAGAGAATGTTCCACGTCACAACTGCTAGCACATCGCATGCGCAATGGCACTGCAGATACTGTGTGGGAAAATTACTTCTCTGATTTTGATTGATGGATCGATGGTGGATGGATGAGTCAATCAGTCACGTATTCCTCACCAGTGACATGTTTTTTTCATCCACTTTCATCCCCCTTTATCGCGTTTATGCTTTTCACTCAATGCATTCTTAGCAAGCGTCGTGCACATCTCTCGCAGATGTTTGAGCACGGGTTCGTCCGAGACGAGGACAGCGCAGCGTACCTGCTCCGGTGCGTGCTGATGGGACTTCAGGTGTTGGGCGAGCACGACATCAACCAGAACCTACTGGTGTCCCTCGGACTGGCCCTGTACCAGGCAGCACGGCCCCTCTTTCCCGGACTCTGCGCTACCTTGCTCCAGATACCGGGGTGCACTCGGGAGGCCCTGGAGGTAAGACACTTGACTAGGGGGAGGAGACGCAGGACAGTTTGCACGGAGAATTTTCATTGTTGTCATCATCAGGCCACTAGCGCTCACTGGAAAGATGAAGGCCTCTACCAGTTATCACTAGCTGACAGGAAGTTACACTTTTCCGTACAGTCAACCCTCGCTATAAGGAATTCAGTACGACACATAGCTCCATTATATCTGGTAACTCCTTATAAATGTATGCTTGTAATGCTGCTTAATGGTAGTACTATCTTAGTGCTTTAGAACGGACAATTCATTATATGAAGTTTCAACTGCAGCTATTTTCCTTGATTAACTTAGGAATGAAACAAGCAGCTCGATCCACTGGCTTCCTCTCCTCCAAATAATTCGTTTTTAAACGAGCAGCATGCTCTTGTTCATTCGGGGCATGCAGGTCTATGCTATGATCCACTTGGTCAGGCAAGTACTGGTTGCAATGAGTGCAGTTGTGTTTTGGTTTATTAATACCAGGATTGTGCATGAAATAAGCAGTGCCTTTATCATTATTACCGCTTTGTTTGTTGCTGCACATGTAATACTTCATAGTATCGTAACTGCAATATTGATTGTGTTCGCAGGCCTTTGAGTTGAAACTCCAACCCCCGGGCGACGGAAAAGCCCTGCCCGAGAAGAAAAAGAAGGACCTCTTCAAAAGGCTTATCTCTCCCATCATAGGGGTGAGTCGGCATGTTTCTGGTCGCTCTTGTGTGTAGCAGCACTTGTATTCGGTGGTCAGCCAATTCTGTTAGCATTTTCTTCAGCTTTTTTGGCTGAAGAAAATGCTAACTGATTTCGCATAGCGTTGCAGTTGGCTGGTGCAACCCGTCAGAGAGTTGATATTTATGAATTTACATTTCCCCCTTTTCCTTTTTTCTTGTAACGAGGAGGCATTACACCAGGTTCACATCTGTGGCAATGGAAGGGTGTCTACTACTGGAAAATTCAGAATGTGGAATTAAATGTGAAAATTTGGCAGGGGTTTGTCTGGTTGGGAAGAATTTAAGAAATCCTGCAGATGCCACGCACTGTTGGAATCTGTCATGCGAGGCAGCCAACAGGGAAATTGCCCATGTCGCATTGATTGGCATTCAGCCCAGCTCTTATGGGTAGGAACAAGTAGGGTCAACTCAGACCTTTCTTCAAGGGCATCGGAGAACAGTGTATTGACTATGGTTCTTTGTTTGGTCAACAAGATTAAAGGGAGAGAGGGAGGGGTTACACCACTTGGTCTCCAGTACTTGCTGAAGTTCATTGAGGTATATTATGCACTCAGCGCTGCACCTGCAGACCGGTTGGTCTCTACAGGTGTGGCTTGCCCAACTCCCCAAAATAGCTGCTTGGGTTTATTTATTTTATGTATTTTATTTTATTTCCTCAAGGGCCTCACGATGAGGTGTTACATGAGGGAGTGGTCAAACAACATCAAAACACAAATAAACTAATGAACAGGCAAGCAAGAAGATAATTCATGATAAAATGGATCTGATGAGCCGCTAGAATACTGTTGTGTTGATGACAGCAGCTACTTCGGTGGGCAGGTCATTCCAGTCTCGAGCGGCACATAAAAAGAAAGATTGCAGAAATGTTACAGTATGGACTTGAGTGGGATATATGGCGTTAAGGTGACTGTTGCGGGTGATACAATTGTTTCTTTGGAGTTGTTCATGTGACATCTGTGAACATCAACCAGCCTTCTGGTGTGCTACCACGTGCCAACTTTAGTTCACTAAGAACAGGTAGTGCACCCCCTTCCCCCCTCTTTTCTCTTTCTCACCGGCCAAACAATGGGGTGCGCTCACATAAACTAGCGAGAAAAAAAAAAATGTCCTTTGGTTGGTGTCATTTTCTTTGAACTCTGAGAAGGGGCATTAGACACCTAAAGCACAAAGGACAAGGACCGAGAGGAATCCTTTGTCCTTTTGTGCTTTAGGTGTCTGATATGAACCAACAAGCCGAACTTTATACGTTTCTAAAGGGGCATTACATTTTCCACAGTATGCATGCATACTGTGGAAATAACTAATAAATAAACCAACCCAAGCAGCTCTTCTGGGGAGCTGGGCAAGGAACACCTGCAGATATCAACACTGTGCAGATATCCGCTGTAAACTGCAGCAGTATACAAGGTGTCTCAGAAAATGTACTTAAGATTCTTCAGTATATGCAAGAAGAGGTGATCATGTGATTTCTTCAAGACGGCTTCTACCATAATGGAGCACGCTTTGGTGTTAGGATGGGAAACTGAGCCAGTTGGCTTTGTGTTCATGATGTGGTTTGAGCCTGCTTACTGGGGCTAAAACTGTGCAGCAGTTGCAACACTTTTCGTGTCAGCAGCGTGTTCGAATAAATCATTGTGCTTTAGCAAAAGCCTTTACAGTAGCCAGATGTGACTTGCACCACATAAGCTGGAACTTCCATCATCAAGTCTAGAAGCATTGGCTGGTGTAACCATACCTTCGTAAACTTTTTTTGTGTGTGTGGAGCCATGGTTACAACAGTGTTGCTATGAACAGCCAGAACTGCTCGATCTTTAGTTCAGAGTAGGCATGAAGTATAACTGGGAGTAAGTTTGAAATGCATGATTTTAATTTCATTCTACCATAGACGGGCATTAATAAGCTTTATTTCTTTACAACAAGCAAAAAAAATTAATGAAAGCATCAAGCTGTTTTACCAACAGAAAAGGACTGGGCACTGCAAGATAACCACTGTACAACCTGCTGCCCACAGGAGAACTAGTTTCACTGCTATGCCATGCAAAAAAAAAAAAAAAACTGCTCAACTCTGAGGGGAAAACTTTTAAATTAGCGACTTCTAAATGGCTAACCACAGCAGACAACAAACTTTGTACTGTTTTCCATCCAATTGCCCGTTACAAAGGGCAAGGCACAAATGATCATCACCACCACCATCATCATGCACTGATATATCATCATTAGCACTCATATGTCATGTGTCATACCCTCTTCTCTTAGTCTAATGTTGCTCTTTTTTCTAAGGACATACAGCTGAAGCTGTTAGTTTGTCTGTCATAAAAAAGATGCTTCATTAAATTTGGTAGTTTGTCATAAGCATGCATTCATAACCCTGTTTTAGTGGCAATAACGATCTTCATCTGTTTAACCTATTAATATGCTGCCGTATTTACTCGCATAATGATCGCACTCGCACAATGATCGCACCCCTAAATTGTGTCGTCAAAATTCGGTTTTTTTTCCCCCGCGCGCAATGATCGCACCCTGAACTTGCCGCAGCGATATTTCGTGTGCGAAGTCTAGCTGACGATCGTCATGTTTACCATCTGTCGAACGTTACGTAAATAACTCTTCAAGACTCGCCAAGTGAACTGCACGCACCAAGCAGATGCCTAATTTTTGCCCACCCTTGGCGGAAACGTGCCGTATTAGGATAGCAGTAAAGACAAATGTCGTAGTTTTCGCCACGCCAACAGCTTCAAAAAGACAGGCATATCTAACGCGCTCGACGGAACGGAAGATAACCTTCTGTGGGACTGCGAAGACACTGCTGGTTCCGGCAGGGAATCGAGCGGCGACGACACTGACGCCAGTGACGCTTCAGACTCTGAATGAAAGTTAGGGGGTCAGTGAATGAAAAAATTAAAGGGCAATATGCAATGCATGTAGTTCCTGCGTAATGTGTGCGTTTATTACAAAGGCAAGCCTTACTCTACTTTTATCTTTGGTTATGTTCATGTTAGCTATCGTAAGAATTCCGATACGCTCAAAATATTATTTCGCGGAAAATTTGCCCCGCGTAATGATCGCACCCCGAAATTTGCGCCGATTCTTTTTAAAGAAAAGTGCGATCATTATGCGGGTACATACGGTAAATATCGAGGTGCACCTGTTTAGTAATGTGCATGACTTGCTGTCTTGTCTTGCCTTCTTCCTTTTGTACCACTATAAAGATGAACTAAACAAGCCCTACCTGTACTCTTGAGTCTTGCAAATTCTTGAGACATTTCCTCTCTCCCTCGTCCATGCTCCATCACGTAGAAGAACATTGGTCAGCAGTTCAAGGTGGCCATCCAGATCATGAACCTGCCTCCAATGTTTCGCCCTCAAAAGATGGCCGTAGACGAAGAAGATGCCGTGTCCAATGCCGGCCTGCCCGCCCTTTTCGGACAGGAGCAGACGTAAAAGCCCACACTGTCCTTCATCTGCTCGCAACATTCCTTGCCATGTGGACTGACTATCACATTTCCGTGTGTTTGGGATGCGGCATGGTGTTTCACCATGGCCTCCAAGATCCTCTGACTCTGTAACTTCTCTGTGCGCCACAGTGTCTTGGATGCCATAGTTTGCCATGCATTTCATAGAGAGATGAGCATGGGAGTAAGCGCAAAAGTTGTTCGACATCTACTGACGCGATGGGGGAGTTCAGGTGATGGTGTGCCATTTGCTGACTCATGTGCTCTCTCATAGCGGACTTATCTCCCCAGTTCTGTAAATTTTGTTTTTGTCTACTCGTTTCAATACCTTTGTTTCCTTGTAGCTAGCCTGTGTTGGGATATTACCACAAATTTGTGTGTAATATTTCCAATGTTTTAGTTCAACAGCACTTCCTAGAGCAGCTTCATAATGAAGTGCTCGTACTTCCTCTAGGAGCAATTGTTATTGAACGAGTAGGCAACAACAGTTTAAAAGATAAAAGCCACATCCATGTACAACACTTCTAGGAACGAATATTATATGGGCTGTATAATAACTGGATGTAACTTATAAGTGTTCCAATTTACCTGCCTTTCGTGGAGCAATTTCATAATTAAGTGTTAGTGCTGCCCTTGGTCGTTAACATTGTTGAGTCGGCACACAACAACAGTTAACAACATGTAAATGACAACATTACAGGCATGTGACAGTTTAATATAGGTATGGTTCTAGGGATAGACATTGGAAATCATTTTCACTACGAAACATATTAGTGGCTGTGGCTTGCTTCTCCAGAATAAAAGCTATTTTAAGTAGCCAGTAACAGCTACATGGCTTGGCTGATGATCTGCCAAGCCAAGCCAGTACTGGTTACTTTTCATTATCCCCTTGTTAGCATGCTAAAGGAACCCACATAGACGTTAACAAGAGTCCTGCCATGTGACTGCCTACCGTGTAACTAAAAAATTTTTGACATCCACAAAAGGACCCTATCAGCAAAGCTGGTTGTGTTTCTATGGAGCGTGGGTCCTAGCATAAGTATAAATGTCCTAATATAAGTATAATTTATTCTGTAGTTTCTTTAATTGGCTGCCAGAACATGCTGAAGGCTTCATTTTTACCTTGCTTCGGTAACCACTGTGAAGATTTGTCTGTCGGCATTTGTCAGCCGGTGACATGTGACTGAGCTGAGCTGTCAAGGAATGACATGCCCAGGCAAAGCTTGAAGCCCATTTGCAGCTAAGATTTCACGTACTGGAAGCTTACAGAAAACATTGCTCTTCTTTTCTTGTTAAAGGGATACTGAACAAAAATCGGGAAAACTGGCAAAAACATTGAAAACCTACTCGGAAGACCTCACTGTTCCGATTAACAGAGTTCATTTTACGTATTTTCGAACAGTTGGCCATATTTTTAGTGGATTGTGAGAGCGCGGTGGCTGCACGCCATTGCGCTTTTCGACGGCCGTCACGTCACATGCAACTGGTGCCCTCTCTCCTCCAGCCACTTCCCTCTCCACCTCTCCTCCCGAGAACCACTTGTGTCGCGAGTTGCTCGTCGCGAATTGGTCGGCACGTCAGTATCCAGTAGATGTCACGTAACTTCCTCTAGTTCACTGCGCGGCCGCTAGACGTGCGAATTTGCGAAAAATGCATTAAATTCAATATTTTTCGCTAGTTCTGGCTGAAATGAAAGTTGTGGAAACAAATTTCAGTACCCAATCTTTCAATTGGATCGTTTACCTCGACGGTGAAAGTTTTGTTCGGTATCCCTTTAATTACTATATCAAGTTAGATGAAAAGAATATGGAACTGCCTGGTTGTAATTTTCAGTGCTTCAGTAAGCACTTGACATGCCTATTCCAAGTTATTTCGGCACAATATTTAATGTACATTTAATAATGCCAGTTCGAAATCCCAGTGCTCTTGCGCTCCCAAAATGAACATGTGACACCACAGGCCAGCGTAGGCACTATTCAGTGATGTCGCCTTAGCACATTTGGAAACTTAAACACATCGTTAACTTTTGTTTGCTCTAAATAACAGGCTTATATGAAAGCTAGAAAGTAAGAAACTGTTCAGACCAAGTGTATCCCTGCGTGGTGCCATCGTATGGTTTAGTTTTGTTTCCTGTGGCCTCAAAGGGCGCTGTCACCAAACCCGTGCTATGATGTACGGGACGCGATCGCCGGAAATAATTCCAAGAACCAACGTCTGGGTTCCCCGAAAAAGATCCCACGAAAGCTTGGACAATAAGAATTTTGGTCCCCTTTAGCACACTAGCAAAACGCCAGCAGTGGTTCAAAGACCGAGTCAGAGCCAAGGGTAGTCAAACAAAACAAATATATTTTCATCAAATAGGCAGTCACACAAACGTACACAACATGGCTTTCACAACTCAGAAACAGATGGGTCGCAGAGTTATACAAAGCCAACCAACATGAGCAAGTTCATGCACTGCAACCAAGAACAAAACACAGTCCTATTCACCAAGACACTCGGCGTCTTCTTGCAGGTGGCCTGTCGGTTGGCTCGGCGTCTGAGTCACGCACGACTTCTTGCTTCTTCCTTTTTCTTGCAACTCTTCAACTCTCTCTTCGTCTCTTCTTCGCCCCTCCTTGCGCGGCCCGTGTCCGACCGCTTATATAGTCTTGGGAAAGGGAACCAGAAGGTTCCGTAGGGCCACGTGACCCAAAGCACACACACAGTTGGGAACCTTCTCGCCCACTCTCGAACCTTCTCCGTTGGGGCGGCGCCTCTCTCTCTCTCACTGCGCGGGGAGCGTCGGTGTGTACTCGCCCGCCTCCCCTCTCTCCCTACGTCTGTCCCGCGCGCGCGCTCGCCGCGATAAGAAAGCTTCTACAACATTCTGGCCTTTTGTAGGCGCGGCGTGACTGTTGAGTGCCTCCTCCGAGCGCCGTTTTTCTTGTTGTTGTTTCGGCCTTTCGACGCCGGGTTTTACTTCAAAATAGGCACTATTTTGTGACACTGCCCCCCACTTTAAGAATATTATGAAATAATATTCAAAAACACACAAAATAGTGCACGCTCAAAATTACACCACACATAGTTCCTGAAGTCTCTCTGACAGTCAATAGCACATAAGTCCACTTGAGAGTTCAAACACATGAGTCCACACTCGGAACGTCGCGAAACTTTCACAATGTACCGTGCACACACAGGTCACATTGAAACACATCGCCTGAAAGCTTCACAATGCACCGCGCACACACAAGTAATACAGTAACACTGAATACATGCATTTTCTCCAAGTTTACAAAACATCCAAATGCAACACATACACATCGATACATGAGAATTTTGTTTCACTCAACATGAACAATCACAACACATGGAGTTTCACCCTGCGAAAGGACAGTTAAATTCAGGATCTCGAGACTGCCTTTCTCTTACGCCGCTGTTTGTTCCTTTTCTTTTTCCTCCGGGTGAATCTTGGCGTTAGCTGTTGTGGTGGACGCACCTTATCCAGTTCTTCGCAACGCTGCACTGGCTCCGATGCGATTTGCAGTTCTTTCTCATCTCTGTCGATCTTTGGAGTCTCCGTGCTCGGTGCTTTATTCTCATTCTCCGAACTTGCATCAAAAGTTGCGCTGTTAGTGCACACCCCAGGTCCACGGTGTCACGGTAGTGGCAGCATCTCGCCATTCGCGAGTGTCCTTCGCTTCGAATGAAGCGCGTGCCAAATTCCTTTCAGAGTCCGGCATTACGGAACACTCAACATGCTTCCCTTGGAATTGAGCTCGAACTGCAGCTGCTGGTGGTTCCTGATGAGGTTCATTCTTCGGCTCTTCATATCGAGGCTTCGGATCGTTAGGGCCTCGTGCACCTTTGATATTTCCCACGATCAGATCATAAAGTGGGTTCTCCATACACAGAGCCGTAACCATCCCACTGTAGTAGGGGGTTTCCACCTTGATCCTCGCTTCCGGGAGCCTCCTCGCTGTACCATCAATTAGGCAAACGATACCTTTCGCGCCTGTGAGTTCGTAGTTCCGGACCAAATTCTTTCGCACAATTACTGTGCTGCTACCAGTATCCCGTAACACGCTTACACGCTTCCCTGCTACTTTTCCAAAAAGTACTGGCATATTCTTATCCAGTGTTCCGGGGCGTGTAGTCGTTATGGCACCGACGATTGGAACTTTCTTTCCGTCCTTAAGTTCCAAGAAGCCCTGAACTTTCTCATCCTCTTCCTGTTTCGGCGGGGCATATACACAGGATACCTGCTGCACTTCTTTCACTTCATTCCGACACGCGTCAGCTTTGTGACCGGTCTGCCCGCATTTAAAGCACTTCACACTCGGGCGAGAAAAATTTGTTCGGCAGTCACTAGCACGATGTCCCAGCCGACTGCACAGGAAACACCTCGTAACAGGTTTCGGAGGGATTCTTCTTTCCTCAGGTGCCGATTGTTTCACATCTTCCATTCCCTCCCTTCTGATCTTGCCAAGATTGGTGCCTCCTTGCGCTTCCAAGAATTGGTCTGCTAATTCCAGCATGTCACTGAGAGACTCGGCTTTTCTTTCTTTCAGATAAAGAGACAGGCTCGGGTGGCAACTGACGAGAAATTGCTCCTTAATGAGAAGCTCTCTATACCCGGCGACAACTTTCTGTGGCAGCACGGCCAAGGCTACGTGGGCGGAGCCTATGCACATGTGCTACTGCGCCAAGTAGTCCGACCGCTTCGACGGGTGTTTCGGTTTCGATTGCACCAGCGCAGGTCGCTTTTCCTTACTTGCGCGTAAACGTTGTGCACCATCTTCTTGGCCTGTACGGACAGATTTTGGTTTGACAACGCCTGGTACGGCTGCGAAGCTGGTGGACTCGCGGCTCGCGGCGGTGTTTCCTCCGTAAGCGAAGTTGACGAGCTGCAACCGGAGGACGCCATCTTTGACGGTGAGGAATGCGGTCAGGTAAAAAAGCGGCGGAAGCCAAAAAACCCCACAAAACCCGAGAGAGTATGAAACGAAATTTTGTCTACTGCGCAACGTTTTTATTCACTAATTAAAAAATAAATCCGCGAAATATAAAGTGGTGAATGGTAAAATCTTAGTTACCCATAACAGTATACAAACGTTTTCGTTGGGGGACTACATGCTGTGGCGCAGTAAGACAAGCGTGCTTCGGCTCCGTAGCCTTGGCTGTGCTGCCACAGAAAGTTGTCGCCAGGTATAAGCGCACCGTACTCCTGTTCAATTCCTGAAAGTTCAGTCCACCGATCAAAATAGTGGCTGAGTCGCGCAGCATACTGCGTAGCAGTCTCTCCATCGGCGGGCTTTCCCGTCCTGAACTTGTCTCGGAAGCCTTCTACAGTAAATCTGAATCGTTTCAGCAAAGCGGCTTTAACCCTTGCATAGTTGGAGGCATCCGCAGGCGTCAACCTGCCATACACACAGAGTGCTTCGCCGCTGAAACAAGTACTCAATGCCGTTGCCCATTGCTCTTCCGGCCAATTCTGACTTCTAGCAACGGTTTCAAATCTGTGCAAGTAGGCGTCTAAATCATCCTTTCTCTCATCGAACGCCACCAGTAGCTTGCTTGGATTCAGTCGGAACGAGCACTCTTCTCTCTCTGTGCTGTCGACTCGAACGGGCGTGTCAACGCGCTGTTGCAATCGGAGACGTTCAAGCTCCAACTCATGCTGCCTTTGCCTTTCTCTCTCAGCCATCTCCGCGTCTCTTTGTCTTTCCCTCTCAGCCATCTCCGCGGCGATCTGACGTTGCTTCACCTCTCTTTCTTCTTTCGCTCTTTCAGCCGCTATCCTCTCCTTCTCGATCTCCGCTTTCAGTTGCTGTTCCATTCTTTCTCTTTCTTCCTTCATTTGTCTCTTCATCGCTTCCCTTTCTCTTTCTTTCGCTTCTCTCTCTTCTTTAGCTCTTTCAGCTGCTAGCCGCTCCTTTTCAATCTCTGCTTGCATTTCTCGTTCCGCCCTTTCAGCAGCTTGTCTTTCTCTTTCCGCAGCTTCTTTTTTCTCTTGGTTCACCCATTTCCGTAACTCAGCTCCGGTTAGACCCATCTTTTCACCAAGGGCAATCAATTTCTCAACATCCATGGTGCCCTCCCACAAAATCTAGCCGCGTGCACAAACAAATATCTGCCTATACTTCAACAGTCAAAATATTCTCTGCACACAGGTTAGCGAGAACGTGGTGCAACACAGAATATCGTCTACTCAACACGTACACAACCCAAGGCTCGTCCTCCGTACTTTGAACACACTTAAATTAAGTGCCAAAGAAGTCCTAGTCGCGGACGCCAGAAATATTGTCACCAAACCCGTGCTATGATGGACGGAACGCGATCGCCGGAAATAATTCCAAGAACCAACGTCTGGGTTCCCCGAAAAAGATCCCACGAAAGCTTGGACAATAAGAATTTTGGTCCCCTTTAGCACACTAGCAAAACGCCAGCAGTGGTTCAAAGACAGAGTCGGAGCCAAGGGTAGTCAAACAAAACAAATATATTTTCATCAAATAGGCAGTCACACAAACGTACACAACATGGCTTTCACAACTCAAAAACAGATGGGTCGCAGAGTTATACAAAGCCAACCAACATGAGCAAGTTCATGCACTGCAACCAAGAACAAAACACAGAGTCCTATTCACCAAGACACTCGGCGTCTTCTTGCAGGTGGCCTGTCAGCTGGCTCGGCGTCTGAGTCACGCACGACTTCTTGCTTCTTCTTTTTTCTTGCAACTCTTCAACTCTCTCTTCGTCTCTTCTTCACCCCTCCTTGTGCGGCCCGTGTCCGACCGCTTATATAGTCTTGCGAAAGGGAACTAGAAGGTTCCGTAGGGCCACGTGACCCAAAGCACACACACAGTTGGGGACCTTCTCGCCCACTCTCGAACCTTCTCCGTTGGGGCGGCGCCTCTCTCTCTCTCACTGCGCGGGGAGCGTCGGTGTGTACTCGCCCGCCTCCCCTCTCTCCCTACGTCTGTCCCGCGCGCGCGCTCGCCGCGATAAGAAAGCTTCTACAACATTCTGGCCTTTTGTAGGCGCGGCGTGACTGTTGAGTGCCTCCTCCGAGCGCCGTTTTTCTTGTTGTTGTTTCGGCCTTTCGACGCCGGGTTTTACTTCAAAATAGGCACTATTTTGTGACAGGCGCACCAGTCTTGGAGGCAGTGGTGGTGACTGAAACAACGTCAGCTGCAGAGTTTAGGGAAATGTGCGCTGAGAAATTGAAACCTCATCTGTCAATTAACCCAGTCATTGCAACAAAAAAAGGTATGTTATAGATTGGAAGTCCAGGATTTCAGACACACACGTCGTTCGAAATTTTAAAAAAACATTCAACGGTTTATCTAAAGGGACACCAAAGTGTGCAAGTGGTTTAGAATGATGAAATATTCTTTGGGAATTCTATTACCACAAATTTCATCATTTTATGTTCAGTATCGGAAGAAAAAATGAAGGTCAAAGTTTTCTGTTTGAATTCCATGCTGGAACATTGAGGCGATGATGTCACAAACGCCATTCATTTTTGTTTTCATATTCATCAATTTGGCTGAGTCACATTGTTTGAAACACGGCATGTTAGGTCTCTGGGTTCCTTAGAATGCAACCTATATTTCTTCTCTTTTGCCTATGAATATTTATGTAGGCATCAGTAGGCGCCATCAAACATTGATGTCGCGCGTATTAGTACGGAAACCTCTAAGCAGGCATTGCCACTTGTATTTTATTTTTGCTAATTTTCTAACCTACCAAGCATCTTCTCCGTGCGAGAGTAGTGCCTTCGGTAGCATGAAGAGGTGGTTTACCAATTTGAGAAAAAGTGTATTTAACTTAAGTGTCCTTTTAAGTAACATAAATGCATGCTGTGAAATCTGGTTAATATGATGCCATTTGATAGGTTTTTGAGGTAAGCTTGTGTGTGATATATTATCATACAGTTGATACAGCTTCCTTATGTTTTATCTTCTGGTTCCTATGAGGATAATATCTATGAGACACCAGTGCACGTATTGTCAAAATAATCGAGCATCGGTAAGTTTTCAGGAGACCCAAAAGTAATGCTTGTGCAAGCATGTGTAGTCAGAATTTGATTGGCACAAGCTTAGATGCCACATTTCGCATTTGGTTCAGAAGCACTGCTGGGTCAATTGCATTGCCATATCTTCAAATGTAGTATGCACTGTCATAGGAATGCCAACAGTAGCACCTGCAGAGTGTTCTGGAAGCAGCGGCACCACTCTCACAGCATGTGAGGGTTATAACACGGCAGGCCCTAGTCGAGGTAGGAGAACTAAGAAAGTAGTACGGCATGGCGGAAAAGGTTAGACCAGCTCGAAATGACGCTCGTCGTAACCGTCATCATCGGCAGGATGTGGCTGTGGATGAAACGGCAGCAGTGGACCTATAAGAGCAGCAAGTCATCAGGTGGCCGAACTTAACTTTCACCTTCTTGTTGTTGTAAGCTATAAACATCCCCGTAATTTCTTTCATATACTGTATCGAAAAATGAGAGATATCTCCTAACTTCTCATGACACTTCCACTCATACTTCGAACATGAAATTCTTCACCGAGACTCCTCTGCATCCACACTATCCTAAACCTAGCCTGTTAAGCGGTCTGAATGTGTTTCAGCGCCAACTTCTCCATTTCAAGCTTTGTACTAACAATGCCATTGTCATGCTCACTGAACCAGTTGGTGCTAGTGGCAGCTTCCTTAATAAGTAATGCATTGAGTTAACTTGAGTGGATTTGTGTGTGTGTGTACATGTGTGTAGCACCTTTAGCAACAGTACCTTGAAGCAAATGCTTTTTGCACGTGCATCGAAACGATTGTGGAAGTTCTTGTCGTGAACCATGTTTGTTTAGTAACACAAGTTCTTGTAGTCTCTGTACAGTTACTATCTCAAGTCTCTGTGACATATTGAGGAGTTTTGTTTCAGTAGTGAAAAAGAGACAGAGTGTTTCGCATCCCTGGCCATGTGGTATAATTAACACAGCTGCATGAATAAAGGAAATGTCTGTGCAAGTGACGAAAGAAGAAAAAGTGCATGGCATGCAATGTTTTAGTTGAGGAACATAGTCGTGCAACTTGTCATTGAAACAGTGAGACATGCGCTTTCAGAGGATGCGATATCATGCCATAAGAAACAGTAGAAGGTGTTATAAGAAAGGCTATTGTCAGGTTTCTGAGCAGCAGGACTGTATGGCACTCCATAGTTTTATGTTCATTAGTAAAATGCCTCGCCACGTTGGTCTAGTGGCTATGGTACTCGGCTGCTGATCCGAAGGTCGCGGGATTGAATCCCGGCTGTGGTGGCTGCATTTCGATGGAGGCGAAATGTTGAGGCCCGTGTACTGTGCGATGTCAGTGCGTGTTAAAGAACCCCAGGTGGTCAAAATTTACGGAGCCCTCCACTACGGCGTCCCTGATAATCACATGGTGGTTTTGGGACCTAAAACCCCAGAAATAATGTTTGTCAGTAACTTGTGCTGATCGCCGAATTCATTGTTTGCTTCCATAACGCTAATTTTCTGGACTCACACTTTGACAGCAGGGAAAACATTCTGGGCTTTCATGAAGCACTTACATCATTTTTGTGTTAGTATTTTTTTCTCTCTCTCTCTCTCTTTAACACCGTGTGCAATGGTGATACCGGTAACTTTGGGGATGGCGAGTCATTCGACACCCGGTTTTTACTATTCTGAACTTGTTTTAGGTTTCATTCAGAGTAGTTTGTGTACACATCAAGTTGCACCTAATTTTTTGTTGACTAGACCTGTTTTGTTGTATAGTAGGTTCCTTCTTTGGCATTGCCGGTACCTTATTTCATATTGAACGTTCCTAAAGTGTTCACAGATGCTTTTTACGGTGTTTCAGGTGCAATTGAATCATATTTTTGTACATTTTTGTCTTTGTGACTTGTACTGTATCGTGTGAAACTAAGAGCATCTGTAAAACGCTTTTTCTTTTTCTAATTACATTGCTTTGCCCTTTTAACCCTGTGATGAGTACATGTATTGTGATTACAGAGATGCGGCAAATAATTTTGCTGCTGAATTTCTGTGACTGTCGTTTGCATGTGGTGTGTAGTTTGCACAGCTCTTTCACCCTCTTCATAATCGTGTCTGTGTGCAAGTGCTAGCTTTTTTGCAATTTTTTTCACTTAGATACGTTATTGTATCTTCGGAATTGCAGCTGTGGAAGAGTGGCGTGTTGACGTAGCAGTGTGTGCTTGCAATAAAGCATTTGAAGTGAGTAATTATCCGCCTCTGAGTTTTGGAGTGTTCCGGGCTTTGCTCGAGTCAGTTCTTAGGCTTGTGCAAAGGCCCGCTAGTGTATCGTTTACCTGCACCGGGTTTGCGGTTTTGTTACTGCGTAAGTTGTCAACGCAATGCCAGCGTAATTCCTTTTCCTCACCACTCGCGTTCACACTGACTGAGTGATGTCGCCGCGCATGCAGCATAGCACGCGTGAACCAGAGCAACTGTCGTGGCGGCGGGGCGCCAAATCAAGGGGCAAGAAATTCCTCCATGGTGTAAGAAAAGGGACGGTGAGGGAAGGGGGAGAGAGATATAGCGCGAGCGGCTTCGATTATTATATTAGGACTTCCTCATTGTTGGGGCATGGTTGGGGCACTGGGTATGTCTATTGTAACGTCAACCTGACGCCGCCAGTGAATCCAGCTAGGCACCGATCCCATATGTGTAATTCGGTACAGTGCTTGACCTCGCTAAATCAGAGCACCTTCGTCTAATTTAGTTGTCAACGTCACATTGAAACGGTTATTTCTGTGTGTGTGCGTCTTGCGCCTTTTCAATCGTTGCAGCTTTCTCTCTCTTTCAGACATACGAGCTGAAATACTAGAGGGCCATTATGATACAGAACTGTAGTGTCAACCACGTGAGCCTACAAGTATATATATCTCCGTGAAACGGTGTTTTGAAGCTCTTGACAGCTATCGCATCAATTAACTGCACCAAACTGCCGCGGGATGGCGCCACTTTCCCGCTCGCTCCACCCTGTCCTTCATGCCCCATCATTTGTCTACTGTCTGACCTCGCCCAACCGCACGCGCCGCTCACGCCGCGTCGTCTGCTACACGCGCTACGTCGCTGTCGTCTGCTCCCCCCGCACTTGGAACGGTGCCAAGCGACCTTACCTTGTATGTAGTAAGTAGCAGCGCGCGCACGTTCTCACTGTGCCCCCCTTCTTTCTCGACTCCACCGAAGGGGCGTGGCACCATTGACACCTGTGGCGTGCAGCGAGATTAATGCCACCCGAGAGGCGGATATGCGTCGTGTAATGTCAGCGCGCGGTAGAGGAGAAACCGAACCCGACCAACCGGGCAGTGCGGCGGCAAAGTGACAGTCGCAAGCGCTAGGCAGCGAGCCAAACGCTGTTATTAATGTTGCGGCTAGTATAGTTGGTTTATCGTCTGGTTCTGGTTGCACGGCGCGCCGTCGGTTTCCGCGAAACACGCACCCTTGTCGTCTGCTGCAGGTGTCGTCTGGTTCTGGCCGCGTCATCTGCTACCGTGAAGCATGCATCGCCGCTCACATCTCCTGTAAGATATCGTCTGTATATCGTCTGGTTCTGGCTACACACATCCCGGGTTGAGGCCGAAGCGTGCACCGTCGTCACTGTCATCTGCTGCCGCCGCCGCCGTTTCAGTTATGCATGCGCGGCGGTTACCTTCATTTTTACTTCCCCCGACGTCGCCGACGCTTGACGGAATAAGGGGGCCGTGCCGAACCGCGCCCACCCTCGCGCGGTCTCCCGTGGTTCATCGTCTGTACGCCCCGCTGCGACTTCCGGACAGCAGACGTGCGGGACCCCCGGCGCAGCAGCAGACGACGTAAGTGCACTGCACCTTTGCAAAAAAAGCATCGAGCAGACGGCTCGTCTTCAACGTTTTGGGCCGCCCGGCCGGGATTATAACAGGTGGGCCAGACTAGACAGGCCCACGCGCAGTAACCGCCTGCGCGCCGCCGATCTGTGCGTGGGCTTTCGCCTTCGACTTGCGTACAAGCTTCAGCGGGCGGCGAGGCCCAAGGCCCCACTCATTTAGGGTCCGTGCATGTACGTGCGTACACTCAGTTCACGATTGAGGGAGAGCACGCGCGCGCCTGTGAGGAGAGGTTGTCGTTTGAAGGCAGGACGCTGTGTGTGTGTGTGACGCGATCGCCAGATGCGGATGGATGCTGAGCGTCCGCTTGGATGGTGGACGCCAGAATGCGGTGCGTGACGGCCCTACGATCCTCTGGTGGTAGTGCACTTTAGTCTGTGGTTACGTGCGGTGCCTTCTGTTCATCTATGTTGCCAAGAAAAGACAGACTTCTGGGAGCTTGAATCGGCAAGTACGTTGCTGCGACTGTGTGTCCGCGATTTCGCTGTTCGGGTGCAAGTTTTGGGTGTGCGAATGTGACGTTCCTGTGATGGGCGGGGACGCGAGTCGAATTTGAAGAGCAGAAACGGAAAATCCGATGTTGAAAGATCGTCTGCATGCGCCCATGGCCTGGTGCTGATAGCAACGTTTGTGCCAAGAGTAACTAGACTGTGTGAATGAGGGAATAGACTTTACTGTGCTAGTGTTCATCAGCATACTAGTCGCCCTTGCTGGTTTAGGCCCGTGAAACATTTGTTAGTCCGATTGGGCCAATTTAAAAAGCACATTTTCTAGGCGTCGCTTGCCGCAGTGACAGCAGCTGATTGGCTTGTTGCCTACAAAATATGCGGACAAGGCCCGTCGGTTGAGATAGTAGGAATCTATGAGAAGGTCTACGTTGGTTCGATATCCTTGGTCTGAACGGAAATTTTCACGCGTCGGGCACCCGTGATTGACAGCTTATTTGTTCCCTATAAAAAGATCGTTTCCGAAGCCGTCGTTTATTCGAGATTGTCGCTTTATTCACTATAGTGCCCACAACGAGGAAAGACGGGCTGGGTCTGTGTTTAGCGCTGAATCGTTCACGACGCGATTAACGCGTACATAGCCGAGGTGTTGCAAAACACACGGAGACTCGTTTGCCAAGGTCGAGGGGTTCCGGAAAGTCGTCTTCATTCTCCCACTAATTAACGCGGCGACGTCTCATCCGTCGTAATTTTGTTGCACCTGACCCGCCGGTGTTTTGAATACTGCAGGGTAGTCGGACAGGAATTAATTGGTTTTCTCGTACTGTAATGGACCATATTGCCGAAGACTAATCAAGACGTGACGGTTAGTTACAACTGTGTGAGGATATATACTATCCAAAGTGTATTTAATGAAGGGCACATTGATTGCACCTTAATGTAGGCTGCCCGCGCCAAATCAACTGCACGAATATGTATTTTCGCTAGGCAGTCCATGTCAGTTACAAGTGTAAATCATGCGAACTGTGTAGTACAATAATGAACCACAAAGGGAATATCATTCGCAGCAGCATTTAGTTGGCTGACATCCCGACTTCCCACCTCTCCTATGGACGGTCTGTCAACTTCACACGTTATACAGCGCATTGCATATTCGCGGCGGAGTGAGTTCGCCTCAGTGCGATGAATTCTGTGGCGTGTGAACCGTGGTTCTCAAGCAGTGCCCTCTTGTTTCAGTTCAATCTTCAAAAAAAAGCCAAAACACTAGTCATTCTTCCACTAGCTGCTGCTTTTGAATGAGTTCGAAAACCGCAGTGAATTGTGAATAGCATTTTAATTCATCTCAGAGTAATGTTGATGTTCAAGTTGTCTTTCTGTAGTCTTAATAAGTATACTGTTTTTTATTTTATTTTATCTTTATTCTTTTTGCGGAAAGGCGTACGCCTTGAAGGACACAAGTCAGTCCAGTATGAAATCAAGGTTGTCGTTGGCCTTGTGCGGGTGAAATCCGTTTCCACGAGCGCAACCGCCACTGCTGCGTTGACAAAGCGATATTCCGTATAGGTCACATTCGCGGCCTTCGTTGTTCTGATGAAGACAAACGCTATAGTTACGGTGTAACACATAGCCTCCTACAACTGGTTGGGACACTCCTCGCATCGTGAGAGAAAACTTGCGTACAAGTGGCTCACTTGCTGTAGGCGAAATGTCGCTGACGTGAGCGGCAATTGTAGAGAATACTATCTTTAGGTCCACTCCTTTGACGAGGAATACTTAAGAACTCGGAAAGCCCCACCGAACTGCTTCTGTACTAAGTAATACTATTAACGAGGTGTACATGCAGCGCGATATCCCGTCGTGAAGGTGAAGTTGAACTCTTCGGGCAGTTTGGTATCCTTCTTGCTTTCCTACCAAGTCGACCACTGGAAGGTCGTGGTAGGAGATCGGAACATGCGTTAATAAGCCTTATGCCCCTAGAGGCAACGACTCATCCCAACATGGCTTTTGTCCTGACGGCGTAGCGCAAGCTCTGCACCGCCTTAAAACCTGTATAGTCCACCTGTTGCCCAACTTCAGGCCGACCTTTATGCTAGAACGTTCAAAGAGAAGTCGAAAGACTCGTCTTCTCTCTAGGCTACATATATCTAACGGTGCAATCCAGTCAGAACGAAGGAAGGCTTTCGTCATGGCTGCTTAGTTGAAGCTGTGAAGCGCCTCGCTAAAGCTGTAGTCCGTCTGCTGCCCAACTTCAAGTGGGCCTTTATACTAGAACGTTCAAAGAGGAGTGGAAGATGCATCGTTGCGCTAGACTTGCGCACAGCCACCAGTGAAGTCTGATCGAAATGGCTCGCTTCGTTTTCGGAAAGTTGAAGCCCAGCGCTTTCCTGGCGGCCGTCGCCATCTTGGGTCTCTACTACGTCCTTCTGAAGTCGTCTCTGGCGCCAGGGACGCCGTTGCGACAGGCACTTGGCCGATCCAAACCGAAACAGCGAAGCGTGCAGTCGTGCGTGCACGACCCGATTCCGTGTCCCCGGCTGCGCTACGTCGACAGGCGCGAGGACGACCCGTCGATGCTCATCGACCTGGCCAACTTCACGTACCTGCTGGACTCGCCGCCCTGCGGCGCTACGGGCCGCCGGGGCGAGGACGTCGCCGCCCTGCTGGTCGTCGTGCACTCGGCCGCGGCTCACTTCGCTGAGCGTGACGTCATCCGCACCACGTGGGGTGCCGTGCGGGTGAGAGACCTGACGCTCAGGGTGGTCTTCATGCTTGCCAGGACTCCCCAGGACCCGGAGCTCGAGGAGAAGATGGAGCGCGAGAACCGCAGGTCAGTGGATACGTTATCTTGACGTCACTGGCAAAGATGTGAAGTTGTGGATGTCTCCTTCACGGTGTGTTCTTTCTTTCTTTCTTTCTTTCTTTCTTTCTTTTATTTATTTATGCTATGAAAATGAAACCACGGCTGCGGGGATCGGACCCGTAACTTCCAGCCAAGCCTTTTCTACACATCATCGCACATCTGGCTTCGCATAACAACCGCCATATAGTAGTGGGCCTAGGGCTAAGGTGGGTCGCACTCTTACGTAACGCCACGTACTACGGTGAAGGGCCGACTGTAAAGACAGCATTGGGGTAGTTTTGTTCAGTTATCGATCATTTCTTTCATAGTAAAGCTTGCCGAGGATTCTTCGTGGCGTTGTCCGGGTCACATCAACGTTATCGTCATCATAAAGGACGGGCACCTTCAACTGGAAGAACAGGGGACAGGTCAGGATTCATACAGCTCCAACACCCTCTTAACACTCCCCCAGTTCCATCCCCCCCCCCCCCCCCACACACACACACAAAAATTCTCCAGGTAACCAATGACTTGGTATCTACACCCCCCGCCCATCCTTCCCCCCATACGTACTGCATACACCATGGGTAACACCCCCCAAAAATCGAAATTCTGGTTAAACCCCTTGGCTAGGTCAGACTGGCCAATTTGTCAGCGCTAACTACGGAGCATGGAGGGAATAAAAGCAGCTTCATAGGAGTCTTGAGACATCGCTAAAGGGGCCCTGAAACACTTTATGAGCATAGCCAGAAAACGGTACCCACCAGTCGTGGAGGCTCTATCCAATGAACATGCCAGCTAAATGTTATTCATTTGATTTCTGGTGTTTAATGTCCCAAAACCAGCTATGATTATGAGAGACGCCGTAGTAGAGGTCTTCGGAAATTTCGACCACCTGGGGTTCTTTAACGTGCACTGACAACGCACAGTACACGGGCCTCAACAAGCTAAATATTATTGCAGTGAACGCACCGGGGAATTCGCAGTTTAGTTCCAAACACAGCGGGGAAAGCGCCCGATCTTCTTTCAATATATATGACTTCACATGAGGCACCGGGTAAGTCGCTTGACCTTTAAAGACGACAGTCCTTCTTAGGATACTTAAACGCAGAAATTTTGATCTGTCTTTCTGTTTTCCTGTCTGTCACACGATTCAGCCACCCGGCCAAAGTTTACGCACTTGCCTAACGCCCAGCCGTTTTGAACTGGTAGCTGTGTTCATACTTGTGAGCAGTGTCGATAAAAAAGCAAATATTACGCATATCTGAGGCGCAACACCAATACGTAAGTATTAGATCGTGTGTTCATTTTGCTAGAAAATACATCGATACGTAATAAGGACCCTAGTGTTTCTTAGGCTGCGCTAAGAATGCGACGCTATGCACGAAAAAGGCCTCTGCGGACGATTTGGTGCTGCCACCTGGCAGTTGCCCAGGGATTCTGCACAAGCTCACGTTTTCTGACAGCGCTGCCAGATGGCGTCCATATCTCACGCAGCGTAGTGCGGCCGGCAGAAGACTATCGCCTTTCGACGACATTTGCAGCGAAGCACACATATACACGGCCAATTTCTTAGTCGCTCTTTAAACGAGGTATATATACGCACATTTTCTTCTTCCTTTGTCGAATTCAAAACGAACAAATAAAGCGTACCATATGACCTTTCGACGGTCACGAAATCATATACAATCCTGTTGCTGGCTCAAGCAAATTACTCGGTGCCATGCTCGGTGCCATATGTGACGTCATTTGTTGGAAGAGCGCGCGCTTTCCAGCTGCGTTTGAAACCAAACTGCGAATTCCCCGGTTCGTTCAGTGCATAATAGATGGCTCACATATTCAGAGGAGCCGGCCTCCACGAGTGATGGGTACCGTTTTCTGACTTTGCTCAAGCCAGTACATTTGGTAACAGAATCCCGAACCTGCGGTTCAAACCTTTGGCAGTCAAATACCCGCGTCGCATATCCGCCTCTCAGTCAATTCTATGGAGACTACATGAGCGCCCTTTACTGTTGGCTCCCTACCCAATTTAAGGAGGGATGCTTGTTTCGAATTTGTATTGTACTGTACTGGGGCCACGGCCGCTGCGTCAGCACAGAGTGCTCACGTGCATAGAGAAGTGCTTTCTCTCTTTTTTTAATGCGAATTATTTCTTGGAGAACTGAAGTCACTTGGACAGCATCTATCTATCTATCTATCTATCTATCTATCTATCTATCTATCTATCTATCTATCTATCTATCTATCTATCTATCTATCTATCTATCTATCTATCTATCTATCTATCTATCTATCTAATCTATCTATATATCTAATCTATCTATGACAGCATATCAACGCACCGTATAATGC
Organism: Hyalomma asiaticum; assembly: GCA_013339685.2. Lineage (NCBI taxonomy): Eukaryota > Metazoa > Arthropoda > Arachnida > Ixodida > Ixodidae > Hyalomma > Hyalomma asiaticum. The sequence continues at coordinate 21,335,928 of CM023487.1, forward strand.
ACTTTCCTTTGACGAAACATCTATGTTGTACTAACGTTATCGCCAACGCTACGTCGTACCATGAGCTACGAACCGGTCATCACGGTGCTGTCGACGTTTCTAGCTGATTAGCCCATGCTAAGCGTACTAATGAGTGGGTACTCATGGGCTTTGCACGAGGCAATCTCCTCGCTGAATTCTTCGCATGAGGCAGATTTGCACAATTCATGAGATCTGCAGGATTTTTTAGGGGCGAAGCTCCTCTTAGTCTAACCTTGTCACGCGTCAGGCGTCAGTCGTCAGGCGTAACCCGCGCGCTGCGAGGCACGCGCTCGCCCTCGGCGTTCGCCTCGGCGCGTGCCTCTGCTGTCTTGTGTGAGAGAGAGAGACAAGAGAGAGCGAAAGGCGCGCGTTGGCTATGGAAACGCTGTACCAGCTCGCAAAGAAGAACGCGCTCTCACCCGCGAGATACAACGTTGGTGCAGGCAGCGTCTCCTAGCGAGTTTCTTGATTGAGAAATACCGACTGCTCGCGTTGGACAAGCGTTCACCGGCAACCCCTATATATATATATATATATATATATATATATATATATATATATATATATATATATATATATATGTAGGCACTGGATCTTGACTTGCAATGAAGTGCCGGTGGGAGATTTCACTTGTGCATAGTTGAACCACGAGGATTCGTAGCGTGCGCGTTAACTAAATTAATCCGGAAGTCGGCACGATCTACGATGAACATCCCGAGCTTCGCCCACTCATCATCATTCACTCCGTGGATATGATGTAATTTTTTTTTATATTCCTCCACGTCCACCCAAGGAGGCTTTTAAAACTCCCCCTTTTTTTTTAGCACTCCTTTGTGTCCGTCCATCTACCCGCATTGTAAACGACTATGATACGTCATGGTCCTCGCATTTATTTATTTTCTTATTTATTTATTTAAAGGTCCTTACAGGCCTCGTCAGAGGCATTGGGTAATGGGGTAAACAAAAGAAAAGGTCACGCATAAATATTATACAATATTATACAGGGTGAAGTGGCTAAGAGCATATACATGACCTAATGAACATATTTGAGTATTAAGCATCAATATGCACAGCGAACAAAAGAAGAGTTCCATCGTGAAGTATTGTCAGCGCTAAGCATTGGAAAAGTACGTGGCAAAGAGACGTATATTTCATTACATCTGCAATATTCCGAAGTCTAGGATAAAAGTCGTGCGTAGGAAATAAAGCCTTCCTGGAATACCTCGAAAAAAAGAAACGTGGAGTAATAGTTGTACTCAAGGTGCTCACTACATCAACCTAGGTGGCTTACATCTGTGAGGGATTTGTAGAGTGACATCGGTAGGTTCCGAGCGTTGTAGTTTGACCTATAGATAAGTGTGCCCGATACGTAGACACGCCTCCAGAGAGCTTTCTCGTAGTCGAGTACGATATACTCCCATTTGTTTGCTGTATATTCTAAACAGTTTAGATTACTGCATAGTATCAGTCGTTCACGCTTGTTACAAAGTGTGTGCGAGCTGTTTCCACACAAACCAAGAAGACATCTATACGCGCTGCCGCAGTGATGTTGCGCGTGCGCGGTATGTTCGTGCGGACAGCGGAACTGTTCGCCTCTCGCAATGCTGAAAAATTACAGCATATCCACGGAGTGAATGATGATGAGTGGGCGAAGCTCGATATGTTTATCGTAGATCGTGCCGAGTTCCGGATTAATTTAGTTAACGCGCATGCTACGAATCCTCACGGTTCAACTATGCACAATGCACAAGTGAAATCTCCCACCGGCACTTCATTGTAAGTCAAGATCCAGTGCCTATATATATATATATATATATATATATATATATATATATATATATATATATATATATATATATATAAATAAATATGGGTTGCCGGTGAACGCTTCTCCAACGCGAGCAGTCGGTATTTCTCAATCAAGAAACTCGCTAGGAGACGCTGCCTGCGCCAACGTTCTCTCGCGTTTGCCGGGGCAGTGTCGAGTTTGCCGGGGAGTGCGTGGATCCCGGCGCTCGCGGCGAGGGCGCGAGCCGTCTCGTTTTGCTTTTAGAAAACATCTGGCGTCTTTCGTTGGTTTATTTCATCAATCAACGGCGTTTTGAACAAAATTTTTATTGTTTAAGCACGCACAGGAGAAATCTCACCAGGCACTACCTTGGAGGTAAACAATGGCTGCTAATGGGAATGAGAGACAGAAGTAGTCGGCTTTTAGCTAACACTTCTACTTCTACTAACGTTTCCTACTGGAACATGCCAATGGCTGCTAATGGGGAATGAGAGACAGAAGAATTCGGCTTTTAGTTAACGCGCACGCTGCGAATTTTTTATTGTTCAACAACGCACAGGAGAAATCTCCCACCGGCACCACCTTGGAGGTCAAGATCTGGTGCTAGCGTTAAGACTGGTTACACACTACTACGACGGGGGACGAACGGGAGCCGCTATAAGGAGCTTCGCCCCTAAAAAATTACTCCGTCTCCCGCTAAAGGGCACCATGAGGCGATGCGAAGCAGCACGGGGGGTGCACACCGCGTGTGCATCGGTTTGACGCTAGCAGACGCTGCCTGCGTCAGCGTTGTCTCTCGCGGGCGAGGGCGCGTTCTCGTTCCTTGCGAGCTGGTAAAGCGTTCATCGAAGAGCGTTTCCATAGTCAACGCGCGCCCTTCGGAGAGGAGATGAGACAAGGAGAGGAGGGGGAGGAGGATGCGCATTCCGGGTGTGGACACCACACGGCGGAGGGAGGGACTGACAAAGCCCCGCCATAAGCTGCTTGGCATCTAAAAACCGAATCAGTGGATGCGTGACGGTGGGATCCCCTCGGCGTAAGGTCAAAAGCGCAATATCTCGGCAGTTCCTTGCACTGTTCTTAACTGGAACGTTGTATGCGTGCAGATCGTAAGCGTCGCTCTGCTAAATCTATCCTCCAGAGTGAATTTAAGGCCGTAAATTATTGTTGAGCTTTCACAAACGATTTCCTTTAAGCGCGTAGCGCTCTCGCCTTGCCGACGACCGTATCCTCCTGTCGCGTGCTCCTGCTTTTGGCCGTTAGCCGCGACGTGCCAGATAGGGCGCCACCGCCTCACCGAGCGCGCTATTTCTCCTCCCACGGCACTTCTCCGGCACACATAGTGTTTCTTACCATTGCTTCGGTTGAGGTGTCCTCACTGACAGACAGTTACCGGGCACTCTGCACCCTATTAGATGCGAAGCAGCTCTTTGACTAGCATGTGTAACGCTGTCGTGTGCGTCCGTACGGCGAGGGCGAGGGCAACGCGCTCCCCTCGCCGCAGGTGTTGGAGCGCTGCCAAGTAGGTCACGCCCACGACCTACTGTACTCCTGACCTGACCAGCTCGCGGCGTTCTACGGAGACGCCTGCGCCGCCTCTCGTTCCAGACTTCGCCGCTAAGATGGCGCTCGAGTTACCCCACCTGAGCGTCGACGGGTGCATGGGTGCAGAACAACAAGCACTGTGCGAGTACTTTGCTTGTGCGCAGTTCTCGGAAATTTGAGCATATATGCCAACTGTTGCACTGTATCCAATAGCAGGAATGTTCATATGGTACTTCGGCCAACGTTTCAGAGTCTATTTACCAAGGAACCAACAGCACTGTTGCGCCACTGAGATAATCGGTACTAGCTTTTCTTTTCCTGTTATTTCGGTCGCTCAAGCGACAGTTGGTTTAAATTTGTGGGTCAATAACTTGTAAAACCTTACCGAGCAAAAGCATAGTCGCGAATTCAGCTCATTAGTCATACAAAACGTACGTATTTGTTTACTAAGTGTATAGGAACATTTTTGCGCATGCCAATATTAGACATTTCTCACCTTTTCTGCAGACTACCGTGGTACATGGCTCACGCGGGCGCGTTTCTGGGAACCACACTGTACTGTCATAGCTGAATTACCTCAATCGAAGCAGTTTTACAAATGTTTTCTTCGCTCCGCAGAGTGCCTGCCCGCACAGGCGTCTCGGCTCAACGCGAGCAGACGACCGCCTAGAAGTGGTGTGGGTGGGGTAACTGGTGGCGCCAAAATCCGCCGCCAAAAGGCCCCTAGCGGTAGAAAGAAGAGCTAGCACATGCGCGCTGGCATTCTGCTCGCCGGGCAGGTCAGTAGTACAGTAGGTCGTGGTCACGCCGCAGCTGCGCGTTGACGTCACGCTCCCCTCGCACTGCGCGCTGACGTCACTCTCCCTCGCCTGCCGCGCGCTCGCCGCAGCGCCCGCAGCTGTTGGATGAACGCTTTACTAGCTCGCAAGGAACGAGAACGCGCCCTCGCCAGCGAGAGACAACCCTGACGCAGGCAGCGTCTGCTAGCGTCGAATCAATTCAAACGCGACACCAAGTCAAACTGATGCAAACGCGGTGTGCACCCCCCCCCCCCCCCCCCCCCCCGTGCTGCTTCGCATCGCCTCATGGTCCCCTTTAAGGCCGATTCACACGCAAGGGCAATATCCCGCTTCTCCGCGGACCGAATAGTCACGTGATCAGTTGCATCCAGTGCAGCCGCGGAGACGTCGCATGCACACAGCCGGAGCACGGCTCGCGGAATCCTCGGGCATACTGTCGACTCCAACGCTTATGCAACGCTCGTCTCAGTTCCAGCCGGGAAAAGCACTCGCCTGTTCCACTGTCGCCCAACCAAACACATTCCGTCGTTGTCGCAAAACAACAACACGCGACTTTAAGCCGGCAGCCTGCTTCCTAGCCACGCCAATCCGACCAATGTTGACAGACTTGACGCTGAATCCTCTCGATCGAGAGCAGACGACCGTCAAACTGGCGGATCGAAATAGCGGCGACACATTTCCATCCGTGCCGCGAGCGGAGGAGACCGGACGAAGCGAGGGCGGCGAGTTTCCATGACGCGCGCGTCACGTGATGCGCCGTCCGCTGCGAAAATTCCTCCTCCGTTCCCTCGTGTGAATCCACCTTTAGCGGGAGATGGTGTAATTTTTTTTAGGGGCGAAGCTCCTTAAAGCGGCACCCGTTCGTCCCTCGTCGTAGTCGTAGTAGTGCGTAACCAGTCTTACGCTTTGACCTCCAAGGTGGTGCCGGTGGGAGATTTCTCCTGTGCGTTGTTGAACAATAAAAAATTCGCAGCGTGCGCGTTAACTAAAAGCCGAATTCTTCTGTCTCTCATTCCCCATTAGCAGCCATTGGCATGTTCCAGTGGGAAACGTTAGTAGAAGTAGAAGTGTAAGTGTTAGCTAAAAGCCGACTTCTGTCTCTCATTCCCATTAGCAGCCATTGTTTACCTCCGAGTTGCCTTCAGGAACGTCAAGTGGCGCGCGAGCTCTCTCACTCTTCCATCTGCTATCTTGTGTGAGAGAGACAGAAAGAGAGAGAGCGAAAGACTGTCCGTTTCTAACGATGATGATGGGTTTGTGCTAGCGCGTTACGGCGCGTGTAAGAAGCTGGTGTAAGACGCTGTGGCCTCTCCGCCTTATACTCTTTCAGCAGTCATGTGATGGCGTCGGCAAACGCGGTGCGCGTTCCGGCCTGTGTAAGGGGCTGCGTAAGACGCTGTGGCCTCTCCCCCCTTACTAGAGTGTACTGCATGTTTGTAACGCGTTTGTGCTAGCGTCAACTTAAACGCCAGATCCCAGCGTTCGAATAGAGTGTTTCTGACGTCTTTACATGATGATCGACTGGGCGAATTACACGGAAGATTAACGGTTTATCGGTGGTTCACTCCGGAGCTTCGCCCACTCATCATCATTCACCCCGTGGATATGCTGTGAATTTTTTTTCTTCACTTCCTTAACTAGAATCTCTCCCTTTCTTACCGTTGCCAAGAGGAAAAACTGGCGCCTTGACGCAGGCCCGCGTGTGTGCTGTGCGATGTCCGTGCACGTTAAAGAACCCCAAGTGGTCCAAATTTCCCGAGCGCTCCGCTACGGCGTCTCTCTTAATCATATCGTGCTTTTCGTGAAACCCGAGAAATCAATCGATCAATGAATAAGTGGGGAGGCTATATCTACTATTTTAGTCGTCCGGTTCAGTACCGCCGTTTTGGGCCGTTAACATTGGCCTTTTGTGTCTGCAGCATCTGAACGGGTGACGCTGCAACAGACTAATAGGCAAGAAAAGAACACCACCTATTCATTCGGCGTGTTATATCCTTGCTGTAGTTTGAGATTACGGCTCAGAAAACTGGGAAACCATCCACGTATCAAGATGGCGCCGTACACGAGTCATTTTACAAAGTCATTTTAACTTTTCCTAGTAATTCTGGGAAGGGGGGCGGGGCTTCTGCACGTGCACTCCAAGGCGGGGTAGTCCGGTCTGGCGCGCGAGTTTTGGTTTGTTGGTTGATGATGTTGGTGAAGTCCGCTAGAGCCTCTGGTGGGGAGCCAGCGCGAGACAGAAAGCGATGAACGCTTGCCTGATGACGGAGACGTCATTTGAGGACGTTCTCACATGTGTGAAAAACACGAAATAAAGATAAAAGATCACAAAGCAGAGCAAATATAATTTCTCTAGTTTTACGTCCCAAACCCACGATATGATTATGGGGGACGCCGTATAGTGGAAGGCTTCGGAAATTTCGACCAGCTAGAGTTTCTGTGCACTAAAGCGAATTATGATTTTAGATGCGAAGCAGCTTATGGTCGGGGCTATGTCACTCCCTCCCTCTCTCCATCCATCCGCCGTGTGGCGTCCACACCCGCAGTGCGCATCCTCCTCCCCCTCCTCTCTTTATCTCATCTTTATCTCGGCATTCCTCCTCTCCGAACGGCGCGCGTTGACTATGGAAACGCTCTTTCTTCGATGAACGCTTTGCCGGCTCGTAAGGAACGAGAACGCGCCCTCTCCCGCGAGAGACCACAACGCTGACGCAGGCAGCGTCTGCTAGCGTCAAACCGATGCAAACGCGGTGTGCACCCCCCGTGCTGCTTCGCATCGCCTCATGGTCCCCTTTAGCAGGAGATGGTGTAATTTTTTATTTCTCTTATAACTAAATTGCCTTTTCACGTTACTAGCGGCACTACTATCGCGTGGGGAAGGCGTTTGGCAGGCCAGAATATGAGCAAAATAAAACACAATTGGCGACGTTCTCTCGGAGGTTCTCGCAGTGATAGACGTGACGTCATAATCTTTGATGACGTCTACAGATGCCATTAATTATTTAAAGGTCACAGCTAGAGATATATTGCGTTGTAAGGAATTAACCCAGAGACTTAACATACCGTGTTTCAAACAATTTGATCTAATCGATGCGTGGAGGATACCCCCCCCCCCCCCCCAAAAAAAAAAAGAGTTCGGGACGTGATCTCCTTAGTGCTTCCACGAGGAATTGAAAGATAAAACTTGGACCTTGATTTTCTCTTCTAAAACGGAACATACGATAACAAAATTAGCGACAATAGTTCCTGAACAATAATTTTTCCGTCTAACCCACTCTTTTAGTATTTGTACCAACTAGACGCTGATGTTGCTGCCCTGCACTGGTGAAAGGAGGACCGAAGGTTATAGGATGCAAATGTCTCGGCTTCGAACACGTTCACGTGGAAAGGATGTGACGATGATTACTTCGTCTTTCAAAGGTACGGCGACACGGTGCAAGGGAACTTCGTCGATTCGTACCGCAACCTGACGTACAAGCACGTGATGGCGCTGCGGTGGGCCTCTACCCGGTGCTCCAACGTTGCCATGGTGCTCAAGATGGACGACGACATCTTCGTGCACGTCTTCCAGCTGGCCGCCATACTGGACAAGGCCTTGGCGGCGTCGTTAAAACCCAAGGTCATCCTCTGCTATGTTCAGAAGCAGATGCCCATCTCCAGAAGCGAGGGTGAGGGTTTACAATAATAGTTGTGGTAATAAGTGGTAATAGTGCGCTGGCATCGCACGGTGCACACCGGGATTTGATCCCGCGACTTCGAGCTTCACAAGCCAAAACACTATAGCCACTAAGATTTACCACGGTATAGGCAATGTTAAGGCTTATGGTTTTAAGGAAGGGACAATAGGGAATTTTAGTTCGTCTAGGGAACTTCAGTTCGTTTAGTTCGTTTTAGTTCGTCCGGTAACCTGCAATGCGCAAAGCGCTTTCCGTAGAGCGGTATACCGGGTGTAAACAGCGCATGCGCTAACATGGCTGACCATTCGGAGCGTATCACTTCTTGGACCGTGGAGCGTATGCCTCCCTCTTCGAACCTTTTCATCGCGCGCTCTCTAGCCCTCGAGCTACCAATTGACTGTTGTATTTGCTTTAGTTTTGTATCGTGAAGCTTCAACAGTAAAGCAACCGTGACAATTCGGCACTGTTTCTGAGCGTGACGCTCAAATTGTCGAGGCTGTAGGCTTAGCGAGTGGTCGCCGGAATTTCGGAGGGCATAGACGACGTGGTCTCGCTTGTTCTGCTTATCACCCATAGCATGCGCCGCTTGCCTATAAAAACAAAAAAGAAAAAACGCTATCCCGTATCCGGCACGCCTTTGCGTATACCAGATTACCGAACACGCTAAAACTCCCCACTGTCTTCTCCAGCCGCTGTAGGAGGCACGGCTCAGCATCCGCGGGGGACGGGGGAAAGAAAGGGAAGGGAAAGAAAAATGGCCGCATATCTGCCTGCTTCGCTGCAAATGACGTCGAAAGACGATAGCTTTCATCCATCCCGACTGCGGCGGCTGCATTTCGATGGACGCGAAATGTTGAGGCCCGTGTGCTGTGCGATGTCAGTGTACGTTAAAGAACCCCAGGTGGTCCAAATTTTCGGAGCCCTCCACTACGGCGTCACTCATAATCATAGCGTGGTTTTTGGACGTTAAACCCCACAAATCAATCAAATCAATAGTTTTCTTCCGCCCCTAATTAGTAATGCCCATCCCCCCCCCCCCCCCCTACCACTCATGCTCTTCCACTTCCATCTCATTCCTCCCATTATGTATGCAATGGAGATCTTGCTTTGTTCAATTTAAATTTCCCGCGTCCGCTCTGCTCCCGCGTCATCTTTTAGGACCATTTGTTGCCATTGGCTTAGAGCCAGCTGCGGAGCCGCGGTTTTTGTGGGCTTGTTTTTAACGCGTAGCGTCTCGTCGACACCGTTTCCAACGGGATTATTTTTCGTTTACCACGTAAAAAGCTAGTATAACGTGCATCCTTAATTAAATTAACGTTGTGGATCACGTTTGTGTACGTATACGTTGCCTCAAATAGGCCTGAAGGGTTTATTTTTGTTCTTTTTTTTTCGCTGTATAATGCTGACGTGTACGACCCCTACCACCAGTGCTAGTAGCTCGCGTGGCTGAGGCGGTTGAATGGAATGACAGTTTTTCGCGTTTAGGTAGCCCACGAATGTCGTCTTCCCGCCATTCGTGGGCTACCTGCCACGGCGAGAGTGTAGCTAATTCTACTGAATGTCGTGCCCCACGACATCCTGTCGTGTCTCCAATTGCTGACCCCAACCGTGCACGTATACCTTGCAGGTAGCAAATGGAAAGTCACGGAGGGCGAGTACCCGGGTTCCTTCTTCGAGGACTACTGTTCCGGCTGGGCCTACCTGGCCGACATGGCCGCCGTCCGAGCCATGGTGACCGAGGCCCAATACCGCCCCTACTTCTGGGTCGACGACGTCCACGTCACCGGCACCCTTGCCCGCATGGGCGGCGTCTCTCTGTCCAGGATCAACCACAAGTACACGACCGAGGCGGACTCCCTGGCTCTGTGGGCCAAGCCCGGGGATCCCAAGGACTCCGGCCTCCTGGACTGGGGCTATGCTTTCGGACCCACGTGGGGCGACGTGACGCTCGTTGCGAGGGCGCACCGGAAGGCCCTCTGGTGCCGGAGGCGCGCCTGCAAGTGTTGCTTCAAGGCGGTTAACGCGAACGCTGGCAGCGCCGTCAACGGCAGTGCGGCCAAGAACGGTGTGATCGGCAGGGCCGTGGTACAACCCTTGTCACGATTCTAGTCATTCGTGTTATATTTAAGACAATGTGTTGTGTGAGAATGATCTCTTCAACACCGAACGCGGTGCTCTTCGTAATGTGTTAAGCGAACAGTGCAGTATAGACTATTTTCAGAGACAACGCGCTCCTTAGACCACGACCCTAAATGACGTGGCCGTGGTCGTTATCGAGTGTAGGCGTAATGAATATCCTTCCTTCCTGCCTTTCTTTTTATTCTTTGATCCCATTCCCTTTGCTTGGGATAGGAAACTATACCCCTGGCTTCTCCTCTTTTGGGGATTTATTGATTGATTGATTGTTTGATTGATTGATTGATTGATTGAAAACATCTTTATTCCCACCGAATCTTCGAAAAGCACGTTGGTCGGCTTCTGACAGTCGACTGGTTATCGCTGCCGCGTCGGTTCTCTCCACCAGCCAGTGCTGCAGCAGTCAGGGTGTTTGTGTCCTCTTTGTGTCTGTGTGTTTGTGTTCCCTTTTCCGCGGCCGGACATGGTGTGGTTATGAGCTGGGCCTCCCTTCTTTCTTCTATCTGTCCCTTTAATTCCCCCACCCCCTGAGTGCTTCGGTTGAGGTGTCCTCACTGAGATACACTTGCCGTGCACTCTCCACCCTATTTTCTTCACTTCCTTAACTACAATCTGTATCTCGTCTCTGCTCCTCCGAGGAATTTTAAACAACGTCTTTACGGGTCGCTTCCTTTCAACTACTAAGCCTATCGTTTTGAAACGTGATTGCCTGCGCTTGTGCTCGGGACTCCCTAGATTGGAAAAAGGGAACATACACCGTGGAAGCTGGTAAAGCACAGATGAGTAACAAGCGAGTCATTTAATTGCTTTTTGTAGACTCAAGAGCACTTTAGTAGTGTTGAATTGACCGTGATACAGTCCAACATTGATTCAGTCCGTGGGTAAGCTGAAATGTTCAGTGAGGTGCAAAGATCGATTGATTGACAATGTGGGTTTCGAAACTCGCGTTTTTGGCGCCAGGCGCTTCAGATACGCTTTACTGGTTCGAGTGAGAGGTGCGAAAGAGAATAAAATAGTCGGAAGTCCTCCTTTGAACACAGTGTCCGGCCCGAGTACCTCCGGTGGGAGCCTTCATATTTTTCGTGATCGTTGTTACTGTTGTTCAAGGCTACTGGTAAAAGGGCTTTAGAACTCTCTCTTATACCTTGTACATTACTGTATCCAAACACTGCCGTATCGTCTGAGTTGTCATGCGCGTTACTTCATCACCGAGAATGGCCACAGTGACACGTTTTTGTTATTTTCCTCTCCAAAGTGAAGTGTTGGCGTAGTCGTCGAGTGCGAACGACTAAGGACGTCTCTGATATTGTGCAGCGTGCTTCACGGACATGAAATAATTTTACCTACTCGACAAGATTTTCGCCGCGACAGGTGTCTACTGTGGCAGGACTTGCCGAGTCTTGAGACTGTCTTCTGCGTCACCTTCGCCGCCGCATGACAACGCGCGACATGCATTTGCGGCTTTCTGTAAGCGTAGTCACCGTGTGCGCACCCGTGAGTAAGAAAAACGGCTTTGTTGACTGTGTGGCCGTTATTTTGTGGGCTCTGTCTTGTGCCAAAAATGTCGCCTCTCTTTGGAAAAGGTGCAGGGGTGGCATCGAGGGGGTGGGGGCAGCCGCACCCAAATTTGCGCCTCCCTGCTTTGTCCCCCAAGAGCGCCGAAAAATCGTATCCTGGCGTCGCCCCTGGAAACATGTAACCGCTGAAGACCAACACACACGCACTTCCGATGATATGGAAACAGCGGCACGCCCAAAGGGTCCCTGAAACGTTTTTTTTTTTTTTTGACATCGCGTCACTGATTAGGCAACACAATTGTGAAATTATGCACACCATAAATAAAGCGAAACACCATGCTCTAAGGCAGCTATGGGCTTATTTCTGTCGCCTTCCTCCTTACCACTGCTGTTCCTCCTCAACTCGATCAGCTGCGGAGTGCGCGCTAGCGACGACTGCGCCTCCCTCGTCAGCCGCTCTGCCGAGCCCTCCGTAGCGACATAGCGCCCCAATATCTTTACTGAGGTCGCCGGCCTCGGCAGTGCTAGCCTCTGTAATAGCGCGCCGGCGACTCGTGTGTACGCCGCCAGATTCCGCAACGATACCGCTGGCTTAAACGAAGGAGCACGTTGTACGAGCACGTTGTTCGCAGTTTGGGAAAATCACGTGCACGTCACTGGTTAGGTGCCAATCAGCGGCCTCCCCATCCATCGCTCGATGGCGGGGGCATTTGAAAACGCCTTTTGGCGAGCCGCTGCGATCTTTTGCGATGCGCGAGTTCAAAACCTTATTGTAAATTACGCACTTTACGCAGAGCGCTGAAGTTGTCCTCTAATGATCCTAACTACTCGCTCTACCGGATCACTATGTTTGCAGAAAATGGTCAGAACCGTTTCAGGGTCCCTTTAAGTTACAAATAAACTTTCATTCAGTGCCTTCACGTGCGCGCACCGGCAGGAACGTATGCATACTCGCTTGAACAAACGTGTGCAATTGGGTTCAAAAGTGCGCCGGTTGCGGCTTTGACGACGAAAGGTCGAATGTCAGTCCGCTTCCACTTTGCAGCTGTTGGATCGGCAAGCATGTAAAACGCTGTGTCGGTTGCGTGTTACTGGGCAGAGAATAAAGACTTATTGTCTTGCGAAAGCGCAACCACATACCACACAAGCAACTACCCGTCACACCGCGCCATCTCTGTGGTTATTCCTTTGCGCTGCAATGTGTCCGTAACTATAACATTAGGTAGCCCGGCAATATGTCCGCCTGCATTGTAATATATAAGCTAGCTGGGCCCGTAGCCAGAATTTTTTTTTCGGGGAGGGCCCATTCCTCCATTCCTTTCCTGTCTCCCTTCACCCCTTCCTCAGTGCAGGGTAGCAAACTGGATATCTTCCTTCCGGTTAACCTCCCTGCCTTCCGCCCATCATCTCTCTCTCTCTCTCGGGGAGGGCCCACTTGTTGAAGGCCTTGACTATTTGAGAAAGACATCTATTTTCATTAGTTTCGGTAAAATTGCAGTACGTACAACAAGTGCATTTTTAAGTGCAGCGTTAGTAATAGGGTTAAATGTGATTAGCATTACACGATCTTAACACTAACCCCCCCCCCCCCCTCCTGAACCAAAATTTCGGGAGGGGATCGGGATCCTAGGGCCCTCCCCCTGGCTACGGGCCTGGTATGAGCATCATGCGCTAGATCGTCAGCAGCAGCGCAACACTGTCCAGAGAGCGGAAAAATGATTGGGCAGCCATGGATCGCCATGATGCCGACGATAATGTTCGACGTGATTCAACGTCAGCTATGACATTTACTCGCAGCACTATAAGGTGGCTAAAGGATAAGCTACTGGCTAATGTCGGCCATGGCTAACCGTTGTTTACTGTCAAAAATTTTCCAGTTCAATTTCAACCCAGTAATTCAGTCGTCTTATATATTTTTACCTGGTACAGGCGCTGAAAAACATGCAGCTCACTTAAAGTGATGCATGACCACAGTGACTAATTGCCTTAGGAGCGACGTTAAAACACGTCCCATTATAACCACACCGCACAGGGCGATATCATTTGCTTCGAGTGTAAGCACCGTGAAACCGCCATCTACGATAAAAAAGAAAAGTTGATTTACGTTGCGCGGCGCTCGCCTCCACGCGTCAAGGTGTGCGTGCTGTTCTATTTCTAAACCAAGCACCCGCGTGGTCGCGCCTTTCCACGGCCCTCGGAAGGCGTTAAAAGACCTCCAAGCTGCCGCGACGCTCAGTGCTATGGCACGCGCAGCATACCACACCCTGCACTTCTTTTTTTTTTTCCTTTGCACTGTTGTCTGTTTACTTGTTTTGTGTTTGCCCCGCCCCTCTGTTGTACCTCGCTGTGTAGTCGCGTGACTGCTCCTGCGAAAGTCCGGAAGAAGCCGGTAGCGTGCTGCCGCTTTTCACCGTTGGAGTACCGCCAACCAGACAGACTAGATGCCTTGTCCGCTTCGAGCATCGGCTACACTCGTCTTGGAAATAGCCAACAATATCCAAACAGAAACAACGGGCCTCGTTGGAGCCGCGGTTCTAAGGGTCTCTGACAGCTGCGCGACGCAGCCAACTCTCTCAACCCCGAATCCAGCGCCCCCTGGTAGAGGGGAAAAAATAGCGGAGCTTCCACGCGCGACCTGCCGACCTGCCGAGAACGAGGGAGAGAAGGATTCCTTCCTTCTTAGCCTCTAACTCAGCCACAGGCCCGACGGGCCCAACGGTTTCTGGACTCGGAATTCCGGACGTCGTCCACGTTAGCGACTGTCTTTTCAGCCGGTCTTCGAGACTCCCGCTTCGCCATCCGAGTCTTTCACTCGCCTCGCGTTCTAAACTAGAGACTGTTTCCTTTTTCGAGTCGGCGTGGAGGTGCTTGGGGAGTGTCTAGTCGGCTCGGCGCGTGCTGCAAGCTTCGAGATGGCAAAACCGCTGTCGCACGGTTGTTGGAAGCAAGAGTGATACACGTCCGAATGCGGAGGCGACGGCATATCTCCTTTCTCAGGTCAGTCCCGAAGATTGAGCATGTGTGCGCGCATGCGCGCGTCTGATGAAAAGAGTGCGACGCTTTTATACAACGCCGGCTAAGTGCGCAGTCGCCGGAGAGAAGGTGTCGGTGTTTGCGTGTGTGTGTTTAATTATATATTTGGCTGCGGTGGGCCGTCGGTGACAGCGGCTGCGTCACGCTGGTTGCGAGTGGCGGTGACGTGTTTCTATACCTTTTTTTTTTTTTTTTTACTTCTCAAAGTGACGCGGCGCTTAGTGGTGAGCATCCGTTTGCGCTGCATCACGTCGCGTTATGACTTCTCCCATGCGGACTTCTAGCACTGCCAGTGTGTAGAGTGTTGTGCAAGTTCCTCGAAAGGTAAGTTGTCGTCTAGCGTGAAAGGACGGCCGTTGCAGGGCATCAAGTTACCGGCTTTGGCTATCTTCTTGCGTCTGCTTGTGAGTCAGTGCTGCTTTTCAGTGGTTAATAGAGATATGTCGTGATCGATGTTGTCGGTATACCTGGCAAAAATTTGAATTATGTGAGCGGTAAGCCGTTGACTCGCTTCCTTGTTGACGATGTGTAGCTGTCGGCGCTTGCAGGCAATGAAGGAAAGTGATACGGACCGCGACGGAACCATGCAGGAACTGCAAAAGTTATGCGAGCTGTAGTGAAAGTTGATAGATCAAGTTTACAGGCCTGTGCTTACGATGCGGAGTGAAATTCTGCAGCCCTAAAGTTTCACTCTGCATGAGCGGAAATCATAGTGCTATAAGATAAATCAGGCAGTTCTAGCACGTTGTGTCATTAGTTAGGCTTAGGTTTCAAATGACAGGCGTGGGCTTCCAGTACGTATGCATGGCGCGATCAGATGACTGTGCTGCCGTTGTATGCAGACTCACAATAGACAGATGAACTGCGTGGTTACGGTTGTCCAGTGTCTCTGACGCTATTGCTTGTCTTGAAAGTTGCCTGTACGGGCAGTCGCAACAAATAATAATCTCCAGATTGTTCTTAACGCCATACACGGTGCGTTATGCCTGCGGTACGATCAGCCTTTAAGCGGCGTGTTAGATTATTGCTAGCAACGAAGTATAGCCGAAGATTTAAATGCACATACAATCTCAGTTACGGTGCTAGGCACTGTCAGTTTCCGTCATATTGTCTCATTATGCAATGGCGGCATTTTAAAGTTGAGCATGGAGGCCGTAGCAGCCCTCTGGGCCAATCAGAGGCGACAAGATGGCCAATTTCGCAGCGTCCAGGACAGCAACCCTGGCGACAGTTATTCTGAAGTCCCGCGCTACGCCATGCTTCGTCGTAATTATATCGTGCTTTTGACACGTAAAACGTCCTGTTGCTGGAGCTAGTACAGGGCGCTGCGCGTTCGATTACGTCACAGCTTGTATAACAATCGAACGCTGGCAGCGAGCACGCGATAGGCGGTCCTCGCCGTTAGTTGCACCTAGCTGTTACCGCCGTTATAGTCTAAAAATGGCTGCCACCTGCAAGCCACGAAAATCATGGCGTGGTCGGTCGCGTTGCAATCCTTTCCTTTTTGCTTACGGAGTTTCAACAACAATGCGTATGCATTATACGACGGATCGGACGAAAACTCCGGCGTCGACATGTCGTTAGCGAAAACGCCACATGACGTGACGTGACAACATCAACACCTTGTTTAACATAGTCTCAAACAGTGTCATTCAGTTGTGCAGGCAAATGTTAGTTGTTAGTGCTGAACGCACTGGGGAATTCGCAACTCCGTTTCAAATATAGATGGAACTTAGCCTGCTCTCTTTTGAACAAATGACTTCACAAGGAGCTCCGACTACGCCGCTTATCTTCTTTTGTTGTTCTGAAAGAACTGTGTACGTACGTTTTCTTTATATTGTTGTACTCAAAATGAACCAAGATAAAAGGTCCCGGTGATGCTTCCACGTTCGTGAAATTTGTTATTCTACTTCGGACGACGGGGTCAATGTCCCTTGGAACGTCGTATGTTGAAAGAGACAGGCGGTTTTCAGCTGTACTTGGAACCGGATTGCGATTTCGCTGCGGCGTACATCGCGCTAACGTTTGGCTCACGTGTTCACAGGAGGTCCCACGGCTAGTCGGCGCTGTTTTCAGGATATATTAAGAAGCTTGCAGGGCACCTTTAAATTTCAGCCCCTATATGTGATAATATGCATGGACAGGCTGACGACGACGACGACGATGATGATGCGTTTGTATTCACCTGTACACTGGTCAGTCCAAGGAGGTTTAAAATTGAAAAATTCTGGAGTGCAGATTTTGTGCTAAAGGTGAAGCCGGCGGCCGCCATCTTACTCAGGGAATCCAATTAGCACATAATAAAAAGCGATTTCCTCACGCTTCTTAACCCCTTTAAAGCGGTCAGCTTTGCTATAGACAGACACTGCTTGATGTGCCTCTTTGTGCTGCGGGTGCTGGGGTGAAACTTCACCATCGCGAGAATTTGTGTGCAATATATAGCAGTGATACTCGGTCAATGGTACTTTATTGATCCAAAACAACGCGCTTTTACATTACAGTTAGTCTAGAGTTTAGCAGATCAAGAACTCTTGAAATGATACTGGTTTCTGGACACTCTGGCAAGCTTTTAGGGCTGAACCGTAGGCAAACGTCGGCTTCACCCGTCGCGGTAAGGTTCAGCGGGCGTTGCCACTCCAGCATTTATTTTAAAACCTCCTCGGGTCAGTCGTACAGGCCACAATAACAACATACTGATCACCCTTGCCAAGGTGCGCCTCCAAGTGCCCGCGCAGGATGACATCACCGCCCCCGCCTTCCATCATGAATCATTGCGTGAAGAGACGACACTGACTGGAACAGCGTTCCCCCGCACATTAGCACGATCGCCCATCCATCGTCGCTTGATATGTTATTATAGCGACCACTTGTGTTCTTTATGACTGATAGTGATGACTTGTTCGCTCTCCCTTTATGCATCTTATTGCTGAAGCACGGATTATTTTGAAGCGGTCTAAATTGAAAGCGTGGGTATTGCTGAACTTAGGCCTTACGCTGACACGAGTTATGAAGTATAGGACTCACTGACATGCGTAATGTCAGTTCATTTTATTCACATCCAAAGCGGCTGTTGGCGGCGATGCTTTGGTGATAAACTGCCTAGCGCACTCTTGCCTCTGCATTGTGCCTCTGCCCCAGCTCTTGATTGATTTGTGGCGTTTAACGTCCCAAAACCAGCTCTGATTATGAGAGACGCCGTAATGGAGGTCTCCGGAAATTTGGACCACCTGGGGTTCTTTAACGTGCACTGACATCGCAGAGCACACGGGCCTCAACATTTCGCCTCCATCGAAATGCAGCCGCCGCGGCCGGGATTCGATCCCGCGACCTTCGGACCACTAGACCACCGTGGCGAGGCTGTGCCCCAGTTCTTATGCAAGCACTTTTTATTTAGAGTGCCTAAGGCAATAAAACGAAGTGTTGGCACTGTAATAGACTCTGCTCAACAAACGCTGTTTCCACTTGTCTGTCTGTCCAGGTTACCTAGGTAGTGTGTAGAAGTGACAGTGGCGCCGATGTGGCTACTCCTGGTGGCCGCCTCGGGCGTTGCCTTGCTCGTGTTCCGCTGGCTCCTGGACAGGTCCCGCAAACCGAGGAGCGGCGACGGAGATCTGCCTCCCGGACCGCAGGGTCTACCCCTGGTCGGCTACTCCCTGGGTCTCAAACCTTTGGAACAGCTGGACGCCCTCGCCGAAGAGTATGGACCCGTGTTCATGTTTCGCCTGCTCGGTAAGGACTACGTGCACCTCGGCTCGTACTCGGCCATCCGCGAGGCCTACGTCAAGCTCGGAGACTGCTTCGTGGGTAGGCCGCGGGATTCCACGGCCATGGGCTACCTCCTGGATCACCAAGGTGAGGAGGTCTTGCGCTCTTTCGTCTAGGTTGCGTGGACGAGATCCATTTACTCCTGCAAGCTCGTTTAGAGGAAACATGTGTGAGCTTGTCCTCAGCTATACCTGCCGTAATACAGCAAAAACTCGTTATAACGAAGTTGAAGGAGGAGCCGTAATTACTTCGTTCTAACAGTTAGTTCGTTATAGCCAATATCCATGTCATCAAGGGGAATTGCGATTGCTTCGTTATATCCAATAGTTCGTTATATCGGGGTTCATTATAACGAGGTTCTACTGTAGCTTATTGCTGATAAGGATGTCACGTTGCTAAGACAGAGGACGTAGGTACAATGTCCTGCCACGGCGGCGGTATTGCGATGAGGAGAAATGCGAGAAAAGTCCGTGTACCAAAATAACACCGTAAGGTATGCTTCTTTAGGTGAGGACACTCATTTGGGAGCCATCGACCAGGCATAACAGTGGCAGGTGACCGTCGGTCCGGTGATGGTAGCGGGTACCTACCGACGATGCGACCAACTTCAAGAGCGTACAGTGATGCTATACTTTGTTACTACCTGATGAAAATGGAATCGGGTAAAGATTAGGCATGAAGTTTTAACGAAACAACAGAACAATAGGTAACAATGTGTGTTTAGAGAAGTGTGCATACGATTATGGGCAGTTACGCCCTACTATGGGAGTGCTGCTACAGGTGTCCCTGTGATTGATGTCCTACTCGCGGGTTTGATTTCGTAGAGCAGTCTCCAAGAAAGTGATGGCTAGGCTGTACCGGTATGCAGCTATCTATCATGCAGTGTTGTCCACAACGCAGCTCGTTAGGCCAGCCTTTGTCCGAACACCACGCGTGACCGCAGCCGTTGCTCTGGCTGCCAAGTAAATGTTCGCTGGCATGGAACGTAACGCCTTTGTGGGATTTTTTTATTCCTGCAATCTTAAGAAAGAATTTCACGTTCAGCACGTGATTTTATACCAAAGATTGTTACAGGTAACGTAGCGAGGGCGTCGAATGCACGGCATTGCTTTGTATTCTGGGACGCGGCAGAATATAGGTGCTCGCGTGTATGTAGTCGCCACAGATGCTGATGTCAGGACCCCTGCAATACATTTTTGCACATAGTAGTCACGAAACGGTTGCCAGTAAGTCGGGGAGGCTCCTATCATCATCATCGTCATCATCATCATCATCATCATGTCTACTCCCACTGTAGGGCAAAGGCCTCTCCAAGGAGGTTTGAAAAAATGCTAGAGTGGCAACGCCCGCTGAACCTTACCGCAACGGGTGAAGCCGGCGTTTGCCTATGGTTCAGCCCTAAAAGCTTGCCAGACTGTCCAGAAACCAGTATCATTTCAAGCTTTCTTGATCTGCTAAAGTAAACTCTAGACTAATTTTAATGTAAAAACGCGTTGTTTTGGATCAATAAAGTACCATTGACCGAGTATCAATGCCACGATATTGCACACAAATTTTCGCGATGGTCAAGTTTCACCCCAGCACCCGTAGCACAAAGAGGCACATCAAGCAGTGTCTGTCTAGCAAAACTGATCGCTTTAAAGGGTTAAAAAGCGTGAGGAAAATGCTTTTTATCGATGGCCTGAGTAATATGGCGGCCGCCGGCTGCACCTTTAGCACAAAATCTCCACTCCAGAATGTTTTATTTTAAACCTCCTCGGGCCTCTCCCATAGATCTCCAGTTATCCCGGTGCTGTGTTAACTGTGCAAAATTTATTCCCGCAAACTACTTGATCTCATCTGCCCACCTAACTTTCTGCAGCCCCCTGCCTATGAACATGCGGGCCAAATATTGCACTGCACGCACTACGGAACTTGCAGTTTCGGCTTCGGGTACATCTAGGCATGGTCCTTCTCACCTTTCAACAAATAACGTCGCCGGTAGCACCGACTGTATATTGCTCGTCTTTTTGACCTTCTTCGGGTGGATAAGTTCGTTTTCCTTATTCGTTGAACTCGAAGCAGATAAGACATTATACCGAGGGTGTTTTCGGAATTATGGCGCCAACCAATGTTAATTCTGCCTCAAGCGACCTAGTCGGGGTTTTAGTAACGTCACTTGTTGAAAGAACAGGACGCGATTTCCAGCTGTACATGAAGTTAAATTGAGGTTTTCCTGATGTGTGCAGTGCAGTAATATTTGGCTCACATGTTTTCAGGAGCATCTCAGACTGATCGGCACTGTCTTGTGACCATATGTGCAGAAAGTGTCGCAGGTCCGCTTTACGGTGCGTTGGCGCTGTAATCGTTAGGCGCGTGCCTACCAGAAAAAGAGATCTGTTGCTGGGGACGGGCTGCGCCAGGATTTCTTTTTTCTTTTTTTTTGCTGGGGGCACCCGCCATAATTAATGAACTTATTTTGGAAGGCGAAGGGATGGGGTGGGGGAAGGGGCGGGGTGCGAGCCGTGGAACAAGCTTTGTGTCCGCTTGTCGGAGATCTTGAGGGGGGGAGGGGGGCCAAAGAAGGGCAGGCGAAGTTCTTTTTATGGAGGGCGGGGGGGGGGGGGCTTCCCTCCTATAACACCCCCGTGTGTCGAAGGAAGGATTTACGTGTACATGTATATTTCTTTTTGCGTTCTTTCGCGATTGCTGTAGTGCTTGTGCTCAAATTTTGCGGATTGATCGCATGCTATAGCTGCAGGTTCGTTTTCTTCTCTCCTTGACGCTGTCCGCGATGTGCTGCTGAGTAAAGACAAAGTTGACTATATCTCACTCCAGAAATGCACAACTTGCCTCTACGTGTATTTGAATGTGAACGTGAAATTTATTCAACGAAAAGACTACAAAAACGACTAAACAGGTTAGGAACATCCGGATCCTTAGCACGGAGCTAGTTCGTCTATGATGCCCCGGGGCAAACTGTGAACGAATGTCACAGATATGTCTTTCGAATGCATGCAGGTATCTCGAACAGCGAGGGCCACGAGTGGACAGAGCACCGGCGGTTTGTCCTGCACACACTACGCGACTTCTGTTTCGGCAAGCTCAGCGTGCTCGACAGGGTCCAGGACGCGGCGCACCGGCTCGTCGGTCGAGTGGTGGCCCAGGGAGGCCTGCCTTTCGACCCGGAGCCGCTGATCTTCGAGGCCGTGGTCGCCACCATGGCCGGCCTTCTGTTCGACGTCGAGTACGAAGAAGGCGCGAACAACGCGTTGTCGTCATCATCGTCTGCTGCTGCTGCGGCTACTGCACCTGGGGCAGGCGACATGCGTTACGAAAGCGAGCAGCAGCAGCAGACGGATGAAGGAGCGGTGCCAGCAGACGACGCGACGAAAGCAGAAGATGGACGGGTCGTCGTACCCCCAGTTTCGGTCGAAGCCGAAGACGAAGCCTATCTGGCTCGCCTGGTTCGCCTGGTGGCGAAGGCAACGCCGTTGCTCAACAATGACGTCTTGCCGCAGCTGTGGACATGGTGAGTGAGTGATGGCGTGCGCATGCGTATACCCTCTGTCATACATGCAGATCGCCTGCCAGCACTCTGAGTTGGCAGCTCGCTAGGGCGCGCGCGTGCACTCACACATACACACACGAACGCACTTTGAGAATTATGACCTGTAAAAAAATGAAACGCGTAAAGTTTACAAAAGCCAGCTTTGGCGACCACTTAATCGGTGTACTTTCACGATCGGAGACATATTTTGAGGAAGGTCCTGTCGCGTGAGACGTACCTTCTCTTACAAACTTGCTAATGGAACGATGGCAAGACCACAGAGGTTCGTGGGTCAATTTGTTATAAATAGTCTGGCCCTCGGGCGTTATTTCACTTCATTGTGCCGCTGGTTAGGAGAGAGATCGTTGTCCTGTAAGAATATCGGAACCGAATGCGCCACTCAAAATGCTATGGGAAGCTAATAGGGAAAATATGCCCCCATAGTTTGATTCCCACTTATTTAACCACTTATTATTATTTATTTTCTTAAATTTTAGACAAGCAAACGTATTCACAGTATTGGCAGAGGAAGTGTGATGGCACCAGCGAACTAGGGCCGTTGAACACGGGCATAGTACTGATTAATTTGCCTATTTAATAATTCATTTATTTCACTCACTAAATACAATAATCGATCAGCCAAAAAATGAATAATTAAATCATATTTTTAAATGAACAAGCCCTATTCTAAAACCCACATGCAGAGTCCACGCACATCAATCAATCAGCCAATGAACCAATATCAATGCGTACGACGGTATGCAGTGCTTCTCCAGTGGAGCTGAGTCCTGGCTTCTCGGAGCTTCAGCGTCTGAAGCGCGAGCTGGACGAGTTTCTGGAGCGGATGATCGCCGATCACGAGCCCAGCCTGGACGAGTCCCGGCTCAGGGACTACATGGACGTCTACCTTGACGAGCGCCGACGGGCCATGGAAGAAGGAACGCTGCACAAGAGCACATTCACTAGTACGCAGCACTATCTATCTATCTATCTATCTATCTATCTATCTATCTATCTATCTATCTATCTATCTATCTATCTATCTATCTATCTGTCTGTCTGTCTGTCTGTCTGTCTGTCTGTCTGTCTGTCTGTCTGTCTGTCTGTCTGTCTGTCTGTCTAAAGGTGGTCGGCTAACTCCAAAGTTAATTTAGTCCTAAGTCGCCGAGAACGAACACGGGTGTCGCTGCGGTCACGCCGATGTGACGTTTCGGCAAAGATTCGCCCTGCTCGCCTGCTCCGCCGCCGGCGATCTCCTTCTGAGTGGCCGCATGGGCGGCAGCGTCTCCGTCAGGCGGGGCTTTAATCCAGGATTTCGATGTGGGGAGGGATGTTACCCATTATGCAACCAGTTCGATGGTTATATCTAAGAGAATAAATACTTTTTTCTAGGGGGGGGGGGGGGGGGGTATGAATCCCTCTTTCTAGTCCCCATACCCTTACCCCAGCGCAGGGTAACTAACCGGACGCTCTCTGGTTGACCTCCTTGCCTTTCTGATTCCCCATCCTTCCTTCTCGCGTCGCGAGTGTCTTACGAGGAAAACAGTGATTATTTTTGGCGTAGTGAAAGCGAAATTTACTAATGCGGCGCTGCCTCAATACAAGGCCACTTTCTGGGGGAAAGATCATGGGGCCTTAGTGTATACACTCTCCTCCACGAACAAGGCTACAAAGGTCCTCTAGTGCATCCTGAAGTCGACGGGACCTTACGAATGCTTCTGAACTACTTACGCTTGCTATAGTGAAGTTTGTGAGTTCAAGCTAACTGCTCCTTTTTCTCATTTTTTTTCATACTCCTTTTTTCTCTTCGCTACTTTACCTATCATTCCCATATCTCTCCCCCTGTATAAGCGCAGGGTAGCCAGCCGAGCACATGCTTGGTTAACATCCCTACCTTTAACCTCAGTTATCCCTCCATCATCATCATCGTCATGATCAGCAGCCTCTCTACTCCCACTGCAGGACAGAAGTTTCTCCCATAGTACAGTGCTTAGAAATACTAGGCACTATACCCATAGCTTTCCCATCAACGAGATCCCACGCTCGGCGGCAACGTTAGCCTCGCACACTTTTTGATCTCGTCTGGCCACCTAACCTTCTGCCGCCACTTGCCAGGCTTGCCCTCTCTATACTCTGTTTCAACAGTTCCGTGCAGCACTGTGGAACCTACAGGCCTCTTCGGCCAATCAGGAGGGCAAACACATGCTAAACATATCTTTCCGCGCCATAGGGCATCTGTCAATGGTGGACGACGCGGCGGCAGCCTTGGAAAGAGGGGGAGGAGGAGGAAGTAGGCGCCCCTATTGGCAGGTGTGGCTCGCAGGTGCATGCCCGAACAATGGCATTTCGTCTGGGCTCGCAAGAATTCTGCGCGCGATGACCTCATAGCCTTGGCTCTGCTGCCCCGCACGGTGGTCTAGTGGCTATGGTACTCGGCTGCTGATCCGAGGGTCGCGGGAACGACTCCTGGCTGCGGCGGCTGCATTTCGATGGAGGCGAAATGTTGAGGCCCGTGTGTACTGTGCGATGTCAGTCCACGTTAAAGAACCCCAGGTGGTCGAAATTTGCCCTTCACTACGGCGTCCCTCATAATCAGAGCTGGTTTTGGGATTGGGACGTTAAACCCCACAAAACAACAACAACTTGACTCTGCTGCACAGAACTAGTGAAACAGAGTATAGGTGCCCAGTATCTTGCCTTCTCGTCGCATGCCCTGTACACACGCTCATTTCTTCTTGATTCCTACTGAGATTTCTAATAGTCGTCTCACACTAATGGGAGACACATATTCGATCGCGCTGCCACCTCGCGCAGTCAACCGGCTGAAGACCATCTGCGTGGACCTGCTCGTGTCCGGCACGGCGAGTAGCGTGGCGCAGCTGTGCTGGACGCTCAAGCTGCTGGCGCGGCACCCGGAGTGTCAGCGCCGGTGTCAGGACGAGATGGACGCCGTCCTGTCCAGCGCCGACAAGCTGGGCTCGGTGTTCAGCAAGGACAACCTTCCGTTCACCGAAGCTTGCCTCCTGGAGAGCGCTCGCTTCGCGAGCGTCCACGTGGTCGCCGCGCCCAGGACGAACGTCGGTGAGTGAAGACCGTGTAACATACGGTCATGGACAAACTAAACGTGAACAGTGAATTGCGGAGTATAGAGTAGGCTTCGCGAGTGGTGACTCGAGAGCAGTATATATGAGGATGGCTATTATTTATCTGGTTGGCGAAATACAGTTTAATCCTCAAATTAATAGTGCTAACTGAAGCAACTGAACGAGGGGTTCTTAGGGCCATTCATGATGGCGGAAACGAAAAATTAATGAAAAAAATTACACCGTCTCCCGCTAAAGGGGACCATGAGGCGATGCGAAGCACCACGGGGGGTGCACACCGCGTTTGCATCGGTTTGACTATAGTGTCGTGTCTGCATCGATTTGACGCTAGCAGACGCTACCTGCGTCTGCTAGCGCAGTGCGTCTGCTAGTGACTACAGTTTCTCTTCCAAGATCGAATATGAAATGACGGAGGTAACTACGAAGGAGTTACTTCCCGAGCCGCATAGTTTATCAGTGTATAGAGCACTCTATGTTAACGAAAGGACGCTATTTTCTGCAGCCCTTGTCGAGAACACGGCTCAGCGTCCGTGGTGGCAGAAAAAATAACAGAAAGGCCTCCTGTGGTTCTTTAGCGTGCACTGACATCGCACAGTATACGCGGACCTCGAGCATTGTCGCCACCCAAAACGCCCCCCCCCCCCCCCGCAAAAAAAAAAAAAATCTCCAAATAACCAATGACTTCGTATCCACCCCCACCTCCCACGTACCGGTGACACTATGGGTAACCCCCCCTGCCTCGCCTCAAAATGGAAATTCTGCATAAACCCGTGCTATAGACCACCGTGGCGGAAAGGCACTCTATAGTGTTTCCGTTTAGTGCGCCTCTAAAACTACGAACTTCTTTCAATCCGCTTAATCGGATCAGCGTGATATAAAGCGAAATACGTCGCGGCGCATGTTGCATTCAAAAGGAGGGATTTCGTCAGTCGCCGGAGAGTCGATCGATCGCCGCTTATGCACGAGCTTGCGCTTCCGTGATCCGGATTATCGACAACTCTTCTTCATCATGCGGGGATTAAAATCCGATCACGTCAGGGTGCGTTATGCTTGCTGCTCGCGACAACGAACGAACGAAAAAGAAAATCGAGTAATGCAAGAACACGAGAGCAGTAATGGTGCACGTATTTCGACTTACATGGCCTCACATATACGCTGCTCACGCACGCACACACGCACGTATAGTCTGTTTCAGAAGTTCCGTGCAGCACTGTGGAAGTTGCAGCTCTCTCCGGCCAATCCGGAGGGCGAGCACGTGTTTAACGTGTCCTTCCGCGGCTTGTCATCTACCAATGGCGGGCGCTGCAGTGGCAGCTGCAGCCCTGGAAGGAGGAAGATGTAGCGGGGTGTTGCATGTCTGAACAATGGCATTTCGTCTCGCTTCGGAAGAATTCTGCGCCCGATGGCCTCGTAGTAGTGATGCAGAACTATCGATAGGTTAGTGATGCAGAACTATCGAAGGTGTAAAAATACTATTTATACTATCGATAGTTCAGTCACTATCAAACTATCGATGTTGCAAAAACTATCAGGGACACCATCGACAGTAACATCGATAGTATTATCGATTTTGTCAATACACCGTTGGTATACAGTATAAAATCACCGGTATTTCTTGCCTACTTCTGAAGTTTCGTGCCTATACTCGACCCACCCACGGATCTAGAAAAGCAATCGAATGAAGATAGAAATCGCGAACCAACTAGTAGATTCGTCCGCGAATTCGCGGACGAAACCGAATGCGCCCGAGGACGTACAAAACGAGCAGAGAAAGGTGCAAAGTTGAACAGTTCACCAGAGGCGGAAAGGAACCGTTACATGCGCGAAACAGAACGGCTTCAAATTTGTAGTGCATTTTGTGATTTAAGAATAAAAACTTCAAGAACTAATTTTGTTGGTAAGGTGTAACTGGTTACTTTTTAGTATGAATTTATTGATGGACATGTCCCGGCATGGGAAATAATGGGAAATTTTCGGCTCGGAAATAATTTTTTTTCATTAACCAGAAACTACTCGTAAAAAAAAACGAACTGAGTATTGCGGGCAATATGTTGTCGAAAATATTTTGGCGATATCGCCGGCCAACAAGAGCACGTTTATTCACAAAACAGTCTATAGCACCACCGATTGCGCTCCCGGTGGCGCAACAATACCATCGATTGCACTGTCGATAGTTTTTCTACACTATCGATAGTGTCACGAGAACTATCGATACTATCGATAGTCAGTTTACAGATAGTTTTGCATCACTACCTCGTAGCCTTGGCGTTGCTGCACGGCTGCACGGAACTCCTGAAACGGACTATAGTGCCGAGTTGCACTCGTTATACGCTCACGCAGTTCAAGGCCGCCGACCGTGCCTAGCGCACGCACTTGGCCGGCGGCCTATCTAATTTCCCGGAACCGGAGGGAAATTAGCGTCGATTGTCGTCGCCAGTCGAGCAGCCAGAGCAGCGGCAGCAACGTAGTGTATAGTGCTGGTCGAGTTGGCCGCGCATGGTTATCCATTCTGCGGCTGTCTCACGAATGCCGGCCGTTATATACGAACGGCACTATCCCCCTCACTTCTCCTCCACACCGCTAGTCCTCCTCTCCTGCCGTAGACCTTGGCCGCCAAGACAATGGAGGGCTGGCCTTTGCTTTTCCTTTGTTTCTTTTTGGTCTCTCTCTGTCTAACGCTCCTCACATAAAACCGGCTTCATTTCCGTATTTGAGTTTCTCTTATTATGCATACTCGCTACTTTTCGCGTGCACGCGCGCGCGCGCATTTGTGTGTGTGTGTGTGTGTGTGTGTGTGTGTGTGTGTGTGTGTGTGTGTGTGTGTGTGTGTGTGTGTGTGTGTGTGTGTGTGTGTGTGTGTGTGTGTGTGTGTGTGTGTCAGGCCCGTAGGCAGGAATGTTGGAATGTTTTTTTCGGAGGGGGCCCAATTGCTGATGGCCTTGACTATTTCAGAAAACATCTATTTTCATTAGTTATTTTGGGTAAAAATCGCAGTATGTACATTAAGTGACTTTTAAAAGCAACGTTATTGACAGGCTTAAATTTCATGTTACTAAACCAAAATTTTGAGAGAGGCCCGGGCCTCTGAGGAACCCCAGTGGCTACGGGCCTGGTGTGTGTGTGTGTGTGTGTGTGCGTGTGTGTGTGTGTGTGTGTGTGTGTGTGTGTGTGTGTGTGTGTGTGTGTGTGTGTGCGCGCATGGCAGAAGTCACTGCTGCTCAAGCCATCCTGAACACCTGACCGTACTTCTTCTACTATTTTCTGCAATGAAATATTGCTAATTCGGACTACCGTGAAGCAAATTTATTGCGAGGTGCTCGGAGCTTCCCGAATCCCGATACTTCGTTGTATAGAGTTTATTAATATTGCAAGTAGCGTGAAACTCTACGCTTCGTTGTAAGCTGTTGCGCGAGGGAAGCATCGTTGATATGATTTCTGATTTCTCGGGTTTTACGTCCCAAAACCGCGACACGATTATGTGAGACGCCGTAGTGGAGGGCTCCAGAAATTTCGACTATGAGAGGTTCTTTGAGGCGCACTGACGTCGCACAGTATACACGGGCCTCAACATTTCGCCTCCATCGAAACTCAGCCGCCGCGGCCGGGATTCGATCCCGCAACTTTCGGATCAGCAGCCGAGTACCATAGCCACTGTAGACCACTGTGGCGGAGCGCAAATATCATGATATTGCTGGAACGTAAGGCTCACGTTAGATCGAGGATTCTTAAGACATTTTATTTCCTGTTCCTCTGTTCCCTTCCACCATTATCCCTTTCGCCGCACATCGACATAAGTTCGCCAATCCAATATTTGTCCGAACTTGGCGCGGCGCTAAAGCGTGCTTCATCACATCCTTTCACCGTGCTTCACCTCATTGTATCATGAAAGCGTGCTTCACCGCAGCAAAAGTGATGCGACGAAGCCCACTTGCCCGTTCTGGTTTTATGTGGCAGTAAATTTTCGTTCTCATAAATTTATCCTCACCGCCGCTTCGTGGGCCTTCTGGACGGCCTTGATTTGTGGTAGTAGGACCGGACTCTTGATGAAGGAATAAAATTCTTCTTCAGAGAAGTCTTGATGTCGTTCCTGTAAAGAAGGGCACCTCCACAGCATGTGTCTAAGGTCACTGCGTTCGTTACTGTCTGGACAAAGTGGCGAAATGTCTGCGTGGCGACTGCAAGTCGAAAGGCTGGGTGTATGTCTTCGTCTGAAGCACGCGAAGAGAAACTGCCTATGGTCGAGACAACTTCTCGCATGGGAGTGGGAATGACCTACGGTCATTTGATGATGGCGAACTGCCCCGTCCCTATATAAGTGGGAACGGCCCGCGATCCTCCCCCTTTAAAACGAGGGCGGATTCCTTCAGGACCTGAACAAAGTTTATCTATCTGTTATGAATTTATGTGACGTTGACCGATTCACCTGCACTCCGCGATCATTACTGAGTGAAAGAGACATACTGTGGATTGTGTGAGTCTTTTGCATTATGTTCTACATTTCTGTCGTTGTGACGATGATGTGCAGAGGAGGCGAGCGTGTGCGGTTTCCGGATCCCGGCCGGCAGCCGGGTGCTGGCCAACCTGTGGCTGGCGCACAGGGACACCAGTTTCTGGCGGGAACCGCACATGTTTGACCCGACCCGATTCCTGGCCGAGGACGGCAGGCCAGAGAGGAAAGACGCCTTCCTGCCGTTCGGACTAGGTACGTGCTCATTTTACAGTGTCTTCTGAAGCCCATCGTCAAGTGTTCAGTGGAACGAAAATACTGAACAGGGAACGCCGCTGGAGGCAGTGTTTTGGCAACCAGCGACACCTCGTTGATACGATCCCCGCTTAATACGTTTTTACCAGGGAATTTTAGCGCGTCTGGTTATCCGGTATACGCGAAGGCGTAGAGGATACCGGACAACGTACAGAGTTGTTTGTCTCAGTCAAGTGGCGCCATTTACGAGAGATAACCGGAACAAAAATACCCGCGTAATCTATGTCCTCCTAGATTCTGGCAGCCATTCGCTAAGCCTACAGCCTCGATAATTTTAGTGTGGCTCTCAGAAACGGTGTCAAATGGTCGCGGATACTTTACTGTCGAAGCTTCACGATACAAAGCTCAGGGGAATATACCTACAACCGTCAGGTGGTAATTTTGGGGCTACAGAGCGCACGACAGCACTTGCACGAGTCGAAGCGGACGGCATACGCTTTGGGTGGTCGACCATGTTTGCGCATGCACTGTTCATATCCCGGTAATCCGCTATACGCGAAGTGCGTTGCCTATAGCAGTTTTCCGGGCACACTAATTTTCACCATTTCTTCTTCCCGGTCAACGCTCCATAGACGCAGTGCATCATTGTATGGTTAACTGATACGATTTCCGGATGATACATTTCTTTATGTTATGCGGTTCCCGCCAAAGATATGTTGTCACGGATTCCACTGTATTGGTTAGGGCCGCAGATGCAATGGTCTGCTACCACGAGACGTGTCATCGTCATTCGTCAGGGAAGTTGATGCCCTAATAAAATTCAAGTCCTGACCTGAAGGAGACGAGTCCACTTGTCCAAATGTTCGCTACGGCAACTTTCCCTGTTCAGATATTCTTTCTTTCTTTTTTTTCATTTGTTGGCGCATCACTGCATTCTATAGACGTATATGTGAAGCAAGAGATCCCAGGAGTGTCAAATTTATTTTGTGTACGTCGCTCAGTGCACAGTTAGTCCTAGTTAACCGCTACCCCCCTTTCTTTTCAACGCCAGGTATATACACATCGCCTCTGCTCAAATGTGGAAGCTTAAGCGTGATGGCACGACAAACTTCCAGTGTGTCGTATGAACACTGCGCTGTTCAGGTGCGACACACTTCCAGTATGTCGCACCGAAACAGCGTGAAAAGACCGAGCACGAGAAAAAAGGATACAAACGACAGCTCTGTTGTTTATGTCCCCCTTTTATGCCTCTTATCAGAGATGATCCTCTGCGTATCCATGATCCTCCGTAACAGCGCTCGGTCATGATCCTCTGTAGTATCATGATAGATGCGCCACCTGGCAGACTTCCTCAATATAAATTAAACACATGTCTCCCTCGCTGGGCAAGCTTATGATTTATACTGATGCACTTCCTATCGCAGGCAAGCGCATTTGCATCGGAGAGTCACTGGCCAAAACCCAGATGTTCGTCTTCGTCACGGAACTGCTGAAGAGGTTCACGTTCACCGTTCCGGAGGAATTCACGACGCAAGATCTCAACTTCCGGCCTCCCCAGGGCACGCTGAGGTTTGCGGAGCCGTTTCATCTAGTCGCCACGCCCAAGATTCTTTCAACTACATTGTGAAAAATGTTTCGTCAGAAAGAAAATATATTTATATTCAGCTTTTTTTTCACTGGTTCATAAGAAATGGCGTCCTGTTGTTTCTTTGGGCATTGTGCTGTTTGCCTTACGCTTACTCAGTGCAACCTCACCCCGACCTCCCCAGCCCCTGTTTAAGTGAGCGCGAGTATATCTATCTATCTATCTATCTATCTATCTATCTATCTATCTATCTATCTATCTATCTATCTATCTATCTATCTATCTATCTATCTATCTATCTATCTATCTATCTATCTATCTATCTATCTATCTATCGATTTCATCCGGCACGTAAGCGTATCCTATCCGTTCTTGCATCAACTCTACACGACGATTGTGTGTAATCGTCCAGAAAGTTTGACGTCTCAAATATGTGGCGACAGGGCTTGAGTGACAAAAGCACGAATTGTTATCGTTATCGTCGTGAACGGATCGCAGACGTGAGGGTGCGTGACCCTGTTTTCATGAGCTACTTTTGAGATTTCTGTTCATAGTAGCGAACTACGAAGAAATACAGACGCACAGAGGTAATAATACTGAAATGATGGAGTCGTTGTCATAATATTACGGGTCCGTAGCAGTATAGTTGACAGCTTTTGCAATCCTTTTCCGGTTGCACGAATTTGTACAGTGTTAACATAGTCACTTGCTTGTAAGTTGCTTTGCGTACACGTATCTTGTCTAAAAGCACAAGAGGAAGGCGATTTAGTCCTGGTATTGGTCCCCTCTAGTATCGCGGGGCACTCATGAGAATTAGCCCCTTCTCATTCGGCTTCCCGCGCCCTCCTATGGTTACTGCGTTATAATAAACCGAAACACGGAGCCTGACCATACAGTGTAGTCACCTCAAGATTCAAAACGCGCGCCCCGTAAGTTTGTGTAACGTGGCGACATCTATCCAGGAACTCACAAATCTCGCCACGCAGCTTTACATATTTTCTGGGAGATGTCGCGACAATCGGCGGTACCTCCGGCTGGTAAGAGAGAGAGAAGAGAAAAAAAACTTGGCGACAAACACAAACAAAAACTGAAAGACACCTGTAGGCTAGGCGCGTTTGTAGCGGGGAACACGAACACGACTTGGGGGGAGCAGTGCGAAAGAAGCCGAGCATTTTTTTCCGCGAACAAAACAGGCTCCGTCTCGAAGCGCCGGCATTTCGAGCACGTCTCTCTTTTCGCATCGCGGGTTGGTGTCGATAGCGGCGGCCCGGTCCAGAGAAGTCGGGCTGGGTGTGCTGTTTTATTTATTTTATTTTGTTCGCGGAGTGTTGTCCGAGTGAAGCGAGCGACGACTACGACTGCGGCGGCGACAGGAGGATTGCGAGCAGCAGCAGCGGCGGTGTTTTCGTTTCGTGGTGCCACACATTTCTCACAGCGCGGAGACGCGTCAGTGAGGAGACCAAGTGCGAAACATCATCTCACTTCTTTGGATACGAATGACACGCTGCCAGCACCGGTGGTGCAAACATCGGTGTGGTGTGCCTCTCGGTGTTGTTTCATCTGGAAGCTGTGGCACGCCGTCGGCCCTTACGCTCGGCAGCGTACACCACAACACACCGGCCGACGCGTTCGTCGTACCCTTCGCTAACGCCTAGCGGCGGCTGCAGCTGCTAGGCCTAATCGGCTCGACCTGACCGTCGCCCGGTAAGTTTCGAGCGCTCTTCTGTTTTTGTCATTTCTTCGAGCGCGTGCAGAGCTTTGACACGTGTGCGTAGTGGTGGTATGTTGCCGCGGCATTTCTGATGCTGCCGCGACATTTGAGCGCCGCGCTGGTTGTGTTGTGGCGATCGGCGATAACGGTGAGCGAGACGCGCCGGCGACTCATTTTTTTGACAGGTTGACCATCTTGACACGTTTTTCTCACTTCGGATGCGTCTCGGGAGATTCTTCTCGACGGAAAGGCGGTCGGGGATTCAAGCGTTACCTTCGAAACTTTCGTTCCTCATATAACCGACGTTGCACCGCGGCAGCGACTCGTCGAATCTGAGGCGATCTCGAAGTAGCCGAAACGTCCTTGGCAGCTCGGTTGGGATCGGTCGCCCCGGCGGGGCGTCTTGGAAAAACCGTTTGGCGAGCTGGAGAGTTTGTAACGGATTACGATCGCGTTCGAATTTCATTTATGTCTCGCTTTCGCTCTCTTCTGTATGCTTTCTGTGGCGGTACTTAGAAAGCGGCGAGCTTTTTAGTGTTGGCAGTGAAGGAATTCGTTGCGGCGGCATCCGAGCTTTCGTGATCGGGAGCAGTTGGTCGCCGATCGATGCTGATCTGCTGGAGGAAGCGAGCTCCGAGTTCGTTGCGCAAGCCTCGCTTGATCCGACCGTGCCTTGCCGTAATAATGCCGAACGGCAAGAACTGCGGCATGCCAGAATTCGGTCGACTGCTCTTTTTCTCTTTTTGTTCTCTTGCACCTCTAAATTGCTGCTGGCTACGACGTGCTCTGCTTTGATCACGAAAACGCCGAAGCGTTAAACCGTTCTACAACGCCTTAACGTATTGCGGTTTTTTCCTCTTTTGCGCATTACACCGCAATGAAGGAAAAAGGTTGAACGAGGAATTGTTTCGCCTTTTTTTTTTTTGTTTTTCTGTTTCTACGAGAGCTGGCCATTCTCACTAGCCGATTCATTCTTTCCTGCCCTTCCATTTTCTTTTGTTTCTTTTTGCTTCTTCTTTTTGCATTTCGTTGCAGAAAAGTACCGCTCGCATCCCAGTGCATTGTGTTCGTAGAGTCATTAGAGAGACATATCCCTGACAAGGGAGACTGCATTTTGTCACGATGTCAACGCGCATGCGCTGTAGGTGTAGCCATAGTTGCATTGTTTTATGCTTTTAATAACCTCCGAGACACTCGGAATACTCATTCTGAAACGGGGCCTTGTGCCGAAAGGGAAGGGGTGACGATGATGGACGAGATGGACACGCCCATTTGTTCGTGCTGTGCGGTAGAGACAGCTTACTGGGGAACACCACGTCTTCGAAGAAGATGGCCGGAATATCCATTAACGGGGCCTTTCCTTCGTTTGTCACGAGCGGTACTTGCTAAGCTATCTTTTTTGTGCCATCTCGCAACAACGTCCGGTTTTGCAAACTCTTCTCCACTTCTCACCATGTTCCTCAAGTTGTCCAATACGCGACGAGAGTCTCTTCCTGTGATCTCCATTCACCATGTCCTGAGCCACCAAACTCCATTTTTTCCCCTTTTTTTTTTTGATGCTTGGTAACTTTTTAATTTCACAGCACCATCATACTGTCTGCCGTAATTCGCTGCATTTCCCATTCCTTAGTATCCATTCCCTTGATCCAACTGACGGCATGCTGTCTCACCTTCGCGTTACGTGTCCAGCATATCTCGATTTTGTTTCGCTTAACTAAAATAATGGCTACGTACCCCTGTTTTATCTTCTGACCCTTTCTGCTGTCTTCCGATCTCTATCCGTTGCCTATTGTTTCCCCTTTAATCACACGTTACATGGTCCTTAATTTCTTTCTCGTATCTTTTGGCTGCCCTCCAAATCTCCAAGTGCCAGCCCCATATGTTGACACTGGCAGGGTGTGCAATGATTGTGCGTGTTTCGCCTGAGAAACATTGGTAGATCGCCTACCATCATTTGGGAATGTCTGCCGTATTGAGGTCCAGTCCTTTAATTTTCGGTTGATTTCCTTCATGGGAGAAAGATCCTTTTAGCAATTGACCCTAGGTTCCCAGACCTATCAGCGTCTTCTACTGCGCCAAGATGGGCGTGGTCGATATTGAGCGCCTGTTTTCTGTGTTTCGCTAGCGAAGCTTAGTGGTGTACCCGTCGGACACGTGTTAGAAGTGGACCTTTCTTTGACTTCTGGATTTAAAACTACACACCTAACAGAAAGCTGCGCCTTCTCAATATATCACATTGTCTTACGCGTCAACTCGACCAAGCGGTCACATTCCAGCATGGAGGAAGCAAGAGTCCACGCATTCAAGTCCCAAACCAAGCAAAGGTGTCTCTGCTGACTTTCGTAGTCGCACTGATTACATCTCGTTAGAAAAGCCTGTTAGCTACATATGGAACTATGAGTCTTTTTTTGATAAGGCCTCTTGAATTAAGGAATACAACGCACCGTCAACACGTCAGCAGTGACGCATGTTTCACCCCAAGGCGCTTTCCAAAGAGTGAAATGAGTTGTTAAAGCATATACAATTAAAGGTTTCGCTTATGTTCGATCAGAAGGTGATATAAGCATGCTAACCGTCTGTTAACGTGTTTATGGTTTGAATGCTCTTAGGAATCCATTACGTTCAACGAACTCTTCAATACCTGCTTTTCAACAACAACAACAAAAAAAAAAACGCGCATAAATTAGCGGAACAAGTAATTTAGTGCGTTAACCGCGACATACGTTTGCCTTCTGTGCGGTTTTCGTAGCGAAAAAGGGTGAATGACAGTGCTTAATTAAAAGTCAAAATGAGCTGTTTGAACAGTCGACGCGCTGTAGATTCTGCTGCTTTTCGCCGGTTGATGCCGGTATGCCAGGTGACGTGCTACTTACTGTCGGGCTTTGTGTTACCAGTTAATTAGTAGTCTTGGCTGAACCTCTGGGTTCGTAGTTATGCATTCAAATTAAAGCACCGTGACTTAACTAGCGGCGGCGATTGTTAATAACCACGATGGACTGC
The DNA here is from genome assembly GCA_013339685.2 of Hyalomma asiaticum. Classification (NCBI taxonomy): domain Eukaryota; kingdom Metazoa; phylum Arthropoda; class Arachnida; order Ixodida; family Ixodidae; genus Hyalomma; species Hyalomma asiaticum. The sequence goes on from CM023487.1 coordinate 21,371,842, forward strand.
TCGAGTATCTGACGTATCGCATTCCACTACACACGGGAACTTTTCCTCGTAACCTCGTTTTGATTAAAGAAAAAAAAAAAAGAAATAACGACAGGAGAATGTAGGGGAATAAGTCCCTTTAATTTGTGGTCCAGTCACGCGAACCAAGTTCTTTCTCTCTTTGTCTCTTTTCGTCTCTCTCTCTCTCTTTTTTTCTTGCAGTGTAATGGACCAAGTTATCTCTCTCTCTCTTTCGTTTTCTCTCTCTTCTTCATTTCTTTTTTATCCTGCAGTTTAATGGAGCCCTCAGCGTGTAGCACACATTTGCAGCTGGTATTTCCGCCACAGTTCACATCTCTCTTATACCTGTGTGTGTGTGCTACGTGTTTTATCGAATATCGATCGGTTTCTTTTTTCTTCAGTTTTGACATTTTGACAATTTCCGGCAATTATGATCTCTCGAAGCGCTTTGACCGTGTCGAACTGAAAAGAAAAAGAAAAGAAAGGCGATTTATTAGCTTGTGCTGCAGTCCTCCTTATCGTTAGCTCTCTCTCCCCGTTTTTTTTTTTTTTTTTTTATGAACCGTCGCTTGCTCATTGAAGCAGCCATGGCGCACCGTACCATCTGTGCAATAGATGATGAGGGGTCATTTACCGTTACGTCTTTCTTTCTTTCTTTCTTTCTTTCTTTCTTTCTTTCTTTCTTTCTTTCTTTCTTTCTTTCAAACGTTCGTTCACTGAAGCTCTTGCCGAGGGCGTTGGCTCGACGTCATTTTTGAAGAATAGAACAGATGATCGCTGCGGGCAGCGCCATTCAGCAAAACGACGCGACGGCGGCTAGAGAGAGAACTCGATGCGTGTCACAATCATGGCGTCGCAACCTCGGCCCCTTTGCTACAGAGCAGCTGAAAGTATTGTATTTTCTTTCTCTTTTTTTTTTCTAGTTCTGATCGACAGAAAAAAAAAAAAGAAGAATAACTGCGTTCGTTGTTCGCGCGTTTGACATTGTCGCAGGTCAGTGAACTGTGTAAGTCGTTCCATTGTTTTTGCTATTACTTATTTTGTTTTGTTTTCATTCGAGAATCTCTCCTCGTTTTTGGTTAGGTTTAAATAAAATTTATAACGCAGAGTTAGCCTGTTCGCGTTGAAGGCGTCGTCTGCTTTATTTAATTCTTTTTTTTTTCGTGTAGATCTCGTTCCTGGGGATATCGTGATTTCAATATAATAATAATAATAATAATAATAATAATAATAACAATAATAATAATAATAATAATAATTGTGTAGCTGTGCTTTAGCCGCTGTTTCGAATACGCTTGTTTGTACTTCCATAACTCCTTTCTTCTTTCTTTCTTTTTTTTTTTGCTCGAATGCGAAATATAGCGGCACTTTTTTTGGAGCGCAAGTGTCGTGTTTTTCGAACAAGGTGAGGAAATGTGCTCTGCGTGACGCCTTTGTGCCTGGTATTGAAGTTTGCTTAATCTTGATCAGTTTAATGCAGAAGCAACACACGATCTTTCATATATATATTCCGACTAATTTTCATTACTTTGGGTGCTTCGACACACACACACACACACACACACACACACACACACACACACACACACACACACACACACACACACACACACACACACACACACACACACACACACACACACACACACACACACACACACACACTTTATTCTGAAGTTTTCCTTCTGTTCTTGTTCATCAGTGATCATGCACATAGCCGTGCATTACATTTCCATAAAGTACAAGGGCCAACCCCCCAGCCGCGAATTATGATGGCACGTTTATAAATGCGTCAAATCGTCACTCATAATTTCCGCGTCGCTCCATATTCTGTTGAAAAGGTTCGTTATGCAGCAATTAATTGTAATTGTAGCGTAATGAAATATGAACTATGAATATGAAATATGAACTATGAAGTATGAAATATGAAGTCATCCAGAATTGGTATCCTAGAAGGAATCATGAAATCAAGACTTGAAACGCGGGCGCGATTTTTTATTGGCTGCATGTGTTCGTTACGAGCTAGCGAAAACCACATTTGTGAAGTCTCTCCCTGAACGTCCCACGTCAAACCACTTGTAAAATATGACAATGCCTTCGCAAACCTCATTGCCTGCAGGAGCACGCCGCGCATTTTAGCAAAGTAACGACAGTGTGAATACGTCGAGGGGCTCACTTCATGCAAAACTTAGTGTTCCGCTTGTCCGCTGAACTGCCGAAAACATGTTACGTACGCATAGTGTACGTGGCCGCTGAAGGGGTTTTGTTTTCTGGTTTCCGCTTGTGTAGAAAACACGCACCACAGACAAGCACACGCACGCACACATATCATATATTGAAGATTTTTTTTTTTTCATATATTGGTGGAGCTGTCATTGTTTTTTCTGTTTTCCGTTACCCACTCCTTCGAAATACAGTCCTATCTGCGCGACCGCCGGTTACGTTCAGCCGCAGGAACTGAACGCCGATCTCGACCACGTTATGCTTGCGACGGGCGGAGCGTGCATTCCGTTCCCACAAGTGCATGTGATCGACGGAGGCACACGCTCACGCGCATTGCTTGCTCGCTCGCACTGCGTACACATATTTCGATGACCTTGGAATTCCGGCGCACAGTCGGCGCCGCGGGCACGTTCGTCGACACGTATATACCGTAGTTCCTCGAATATGAGCAGCACCGCCCCGAATATAGTTTTTTGTGAGGTGGATTTGATTATGATTATGATGATAGTGTTGTTGATGATGATCGTTATCCACATTCGTGGCGTTCACCCGGAATAGCCGAAATGGTCCTAGAATCGGCAGGCAGTGTTTTGTTCTCGTGATCACAACATTATAATACCGAAATGACTGGCGCCAAGTTCTCGCTGTTTCTTGGACCAAACGCGGGCTTGCTTGAAATTGAATTTCAGCAAGTACAGTCGTTCATAAAAAATGTAAACTGCGATTTAACTGAAGAGCTGCACTTTATTATTTTCTTTTAATCCTTTAACTATGTACGCCTACGCCCACGGGTTTATCTAGAATTTCGATTTTGCGGTTGCGTTACCAGAATGCAAAGGCCTAGAGCGGGGGGGAGAGGGGGATAGGAAGTTATTGGATAGCTTTAATAATTCTTTTTTGGTAGGGGAGGGATTGTGTGGGGAATGTAACATTTCATCCTCCAGAGAGTAACTAACCGGTGGGACTAAATGTTCATGAAGGGACTAACTGCTAGGAGACTAACTGTTCGTTTTCTGGCCTTTGATCCCTAAAGAGATCAATGGTTGTGGCAGCACATTTAGTCCTTCAAAGGACCAACCCCTATTCCCACGTTGATCCTTTTTTGCTTAGAGTGTGGGATAGGGAATGTGGGGATCTGCCTCGAGGTGGTGGTTGTGGTTGGTGGTGGTGGGGGGGCAGGAGAGGGAGGGGGGGAGAGAAGAGAGAGAGAGGTTGAGGGGCTTGCGTATAGAATCCCTGCCTGTACACCCCTCGTTCTCGGACTCTCTCTGGAGGGCCTGCGGTTACATTATAAATAAAACGATAAGTATAACGAAGTCTTTACGCCCGTTTGAGGAATTCACTCATGTCGTCCAGGGATAAATAAATCATGCATATATATGCGTATTCGCGGCGTTCTCGTTTCGTAATTCTTCCTGAACTTAATTATTTCCGGCCCGTCCGTTTTATCTTGGTCCCTCTCGGCTTGCAGCGTGAGCGTCCGTACGTGTCTCTGCCACGCACTCGCGGTGTCCGGCAGAAATCGCCGCTCATATTTCTTTCCTTAAGCGGACCGCGTGTTTCTTTTTTTCCTCGCACTACACCTGCAAGCCTATAGCTGCCCGAATTAGCGCACATTTCTTTATTATCTTTTCTTTTTTTTTCTTTTTTCTTTGTACTGTATCTGATGTTTGGGACGCCCGCTGTACGTACGTTTCCTGCTTCGCATCCTTAATATAATCATGCCGTGGAAAGCGGCGTTGCGGTGGGGGAGGAGAATTGGGAAATGAAACGTACAAGCGGTGTCTAGGTCCTCTCTTTTTTTTTTTTTTTTTTGAGGGGGGGGAGGGGGGGGGTGTTGCGCGCGAACGCGTCTGTGTACATTCTGTGTAGTTCCGCGCAGCATTGTGGAAGCGTTTTGTGGAAGTTTCGTACAATCACGAAGGGCGCTACGCGTCTTGTGTATGTGTCCTTCCGCGCCGTGTCGTCTGCTAACGGCGAGCTCTTACAGGAGCATCTCCGAGCAGCTGGAATAATGGAGAAAGAGCTGGAAGGCTCCACGTTACAGTATTGAAATCTGTTCATAAACACATTAATAAAATAAATAAATGAAGGAAGAATCATGCGAAATTGGCTCTGGTCACGGGATAGGCAAGGGGTAGGTTAGTGTATCGTCATGGTGCCATTAGAAGTTAACGAATTCCTGGGCCTACTCCTGCACCCAAGAGGCACCTCGCGCAAGGTTGCTAGAACGGGAGGCGTGACGTCAGAGGACGGTGGCTTTTTCAGTTAAGCTACCGAAATCACGTGACTCCACCTTCAAAACGTTTCTTCCTCCATCACTGAAGAGTACCATACGTCTCAGCAAGAATCTGCGTACGGGGGTCGCGTAGCCTTGGTAGTGCTGCACGGAATCGCTGAAAGGGAGTGCTGTGTGCGTGTGTTATTTTATTTCTTGGGAACGCTTATTCTCTGCCGTGAGACCAGTGAAGACCGTGACCGCTGATGTGCATGCTACTTAGCATAGACTCCTGAAGAAATACACGTGCGTTCTTGTTAGGATGGTCCTGGACCGTAGAAAACCTGGAACACCTATATACCCACGGGCACACGCGCACGAAATTTTGAGCAACCATTTTGCATGCTACATTAGTGCTTTATTACACATGGATTTCCCGCGAGAGACTCCACTGCGTGGTGCTTTTATTTAGACGTTCCGTTCTTGTTGGTATTGTGCTGGACTCTCAGGCGTGGACGTCTGCCTTCTCGAGAGGGCGCAGTTTGCGTGCTACGTGTGCAGATTATTGCGGAAAAGACCGTGAGAGTTGGAGCTGGCCGCCTATGATATTCTGCACTCATCAGTTGTATATAGTGTATATGATACCTGCGTCCACTCTGCCCTCAGAGAGTAGACGTACTGCGCGTGCTGTGTGTATGTGCTTTCTCAAAGAGGAGTCTTGGCGGGTGTAGTCTTGGTATAGCCTACCTACTAAGCAGGCGCTGCGCGTTGTGTACGAGCGTTCTTATTGGGATTGTTGTGGACTGTATCGTGTGTGTGTGCGGCTGTCATCTCTCGCTCTTCGAACAGGCATTCTGCGAGTTATGCGAGTATACATGTCAACGGGCCGCGTCGTGAAACGTGTATATCTGTGACATACGCTACACGCGTAGTACACAAACCGTACGCACGAGTTCTTATTAGCGTTGTTCTAGACTGTACTTCATGCACTCCTGAGCACGCATGCAGTCGTGCTTGGTGGTGTACGTGTGCTCTATTACCGCAGGAATCATGGCATAGAGCTCTTGCAGACCGGCTGGCTAGCTCTATGAGACAGTACGCATGGTACACAGCAGCCTGTAGGAAACGTTCTTATTGGCATTGTTGGGGGCTGTGTATGCCGCAGCCGCTCTTATTGCGCTACCTCATGCGCGCATACTTTTTCGCGCCTCAGGTACGTGTTGCATTACAACCCAGTTCGTTTGTTTGGCATGGGACTAGTGAAGGCGCTGATTATATATATATATATATATATATATATATATATATATATATATATATATATATATATATATATATATATATATATATATATATATATATATATATATATATATACGCAGCGGTCGATGAATGCGGATGTCATGTATAATCTTAGCAAGCCTCCGGGGCTCTTCTTATCTCTTGCTCCGGCACTCCGGGCGCTTCCGGATTGTAGTATTTCATTTGTTCATTAATGTTTTCCCTTCCGAATTTTATGCGCGACCAGCAGCGAGCGAATGAAATACACAGTCCGGGAGTGTGTGTGTGTGAGAAATAGAAACGGGTCTACCCGCTAATCTGCAAGGGTTGGTCGCACATACAACACACGTGCGAAATTGCGTAACGGTGTGTGTCGAAGGACGTTCTTTTTGGAGGGCGCTGTTTTTCCTTCTTCTTGTTGCAATAGAGGAAAAAAAAAAAGTGGTGCAGGAAAACAAACATACGAGAAGCTGTGGTATCGGCGGAGGAAACCGGTCACTCTGAGACAAAAAAGAAAATAAATAAATAAAAATACAACGCGCTCATTAATTTCGAGCTGGCTCGTTTTACCGGAGGGCCTGAAAAAAACCTGAGACGAGACGGCGCTCTTAATAGCGAGACTCGAAGAGAGATGCCTCTTAGCTGATTGCGGAGTGCCGGATGCGACGGGACCGGATTTTGCACCGTTATAGAGCTTCCTGTCAAGACTCGCTTGAGGGAACTGTGGCGCTGCGATCGAATGAAGTTGGAGTTGTGGCGCCGTGTGGCTAAAGCACACCCCTCTAAGTAGCCCCGCCACGGTGGTCTAGTGGCTATATGGTGCTCGGCTGCTGATTCGAGGGTCGCGGGATGGAATCCCGACCGCGGCGGCTGCATTTCGATGGAGGCGAAATGTTGAGGCCCGTGTATACTGTGCGATGTCAGTGCATGTTAAAGAACCCCAGGTGGTCGAAATTTCCGGAGCCCTCCACTACGGCGTCTCTCATAATCATAGCTGGTTTTGGGACGTAAAACCCCAGGAATCAGTCAACCGCACCAAGTATTCACACTTATTATAGGAGGCATATCCGTCTGCTGTAGGAAAAGTCCGAAAATAGCTGGATGCATTCTAATGGAATGCCCCCCGCTCCCTTTTTATTTTTCTTGTCAATTAATAGGGCGCTCAATCAACCTCAATCCTTTATAATGCAATGTGGCCGTGAGCTATAGGCCTCTGTGAGAGGGGGATTGTATGGGAGAGGGGGGCCGGGCGCTGTGGCCAAATTTTGCCTCTTATAATGGAGGAACCTTGATGATGATTCGTGGGGTTGGGAGTTTTACTTCCCAAAACCACAGTATGATTATGAGAGACGCCGTAGCCTAGGGGTTCCGGAAGCAGCGACCACCCGGGGTTCTATTAAAGTGCACTGACATCGCACAGTATACACGAGCCTCAACATTTCACCTCCAGCGAAATGCAGCCGCCGGGATTCGATCCCGTGCCCTTCGGATCTGCAGCCGAGTGCCGTATACCCACTATAGATTACCGTGGCGGGGCAGTGGAGAAAGCCCGCGCACGGCCCATGATCGCCTGTAAATTAAAACCTCACTTTCTGCGTCCTGCGACGTATTTCTTGCGGTGAAGGACATCCGAAATAATAACCATAATAAAGAAAAATTCCCACTGCCCCCCCCCCCCCCGCCTTTCAAGAAAAATCAATCAATAAATAAATAAAAATGTCGCGAACGTCAAAGTTGGGAGCGCTCGCTGCCTGACGCCGCATGCTACCGCGCTTGTACTCCGTCGGCTCCCGATTGCACCGCGGTGGATGCGTCCTTGGCATCGATAGAGGCGGTGGCTGCTGCTGCTGCGCGGTGTTTTTTTAATCAGCTGAAATTGTCTCGTGTCGACGACCTCCGCGGCCTCTTTCTCGGCCTTATACTTCGCCTCGCACCCTAAGCACGGCATCGCGCCTTTCCTTCTCTCTGTGTGTTGTATACATACATACCTTCGAAGAATGGCGCCGGCCTAATGACTGAATGGTATGCAGTGCGTCTCCTTTATGAGAAGGTCACATATCACTGAAGCTTATGCGCGACACTGAAGTTTTTTGTCCTTGTTGTCGCTTGCTTCATTGTCTTGGCGGGGACAAGCCGGTCGACGCAGTGTGATTAGAGGAGTACTGACACGATATCTTTCTTTTTTTCCTTTTTATCTAAATGTATTTTTCGTAAACGAGTCGCGGGTATCTGAAGATCATAAAAGTAATACTATACGGCGCCTCGGGGTGACCTAAATCATTTAATATGATGCACTTTCTGCAAACCGTTTTCTCGCGGGAGGTAACTGAATGTTGACGTCACGACCCTAACTGTGTGCACTTTGCATGAACACGTTCTGATTTAGGTCCACTGCAGCTGTATAGCTGGATCGACACTTTATGTGCAATCTAAACGGACGTTGCAGCTTTTCACTTTGTTTTTTTTTCTTTTGTTCATTGCTTTTTCTTTGGTTCGGGATTTCTTTTTGCCTTTAGGTATGTAAAAGCATCCTCTTCGAACGTGTTTTGTCCGGCCTTCTTTTATGTGTGCAGTTTGCGGTTTGGTTCCCAGTAATGTAGGAACTGACAAGAGAGTGTTCAGAAAGGTACGCAGGACACCCTCTCTTGTGAGCGCACACACACACACACACACACACACACACACACACACACACACACACACACACACACACACACACACACACACACACACACACACACACACACACACACACACACACACACACACGCGTATCCCCGCCACGGTGGTCTAGTGGTTATGGCACTTGGCTGCTGATCCGAAGGTCGCGGGATCGAATCCCGGCCGCGGCGACTGCATTTGGATGGAGGCGAAATGTTGAGGCCCGTGTATACTGTGCGATGTCAGTGCACGTTAAAGAACACCCCAGGTGGTCGAAATTTCCGGAGCCCTCCACTACGGCGCCTCTCATAATCAGAGCTGTTTTGGAACGTTAAACCCCACAGATCATGATTGCATACATACATACAAAAGAAGCGGCCAACGTGCCGCTGCCCCTAATGATCGGCCCGTACGGTGGCCGTGTCTTCGATGAAGGAATAATAATCGGTGCGTGTGTAGGCAGTAGCCGCGCCGACGCGCACTTTTCGCATCGAGATCGCACGCCCTTGGCATGCCTCACGTTCTTCATCGCAGTGGCCTGTACGCCGCCAATGCGTCCAGCGTTTAGTAAATATACATATATCGATAACACGGAGCAGCCTCGGCAAAAGGTATGCAGCCTTGAAAAGGGAAAAGCGAAGTGCGTGATGTCGCTCGCCAATCGGCAGCCATTTCCATTTCATCGCCAGTATGCATAACTTTCAAAACTTTTCGAAGCCGAGCAATAATTGTATGGCACGATGTGGCTGACTTATGTGAAGCCGTCGATGGCGCACGAGGAAAAAAAAAAAGAACGAAAGGAAAGGAATGAAAAAACTACTGTCATCGGGGAAACAGTGCGGCCACGCTTCTTTCCTCTATTTCGGTTCGAGTAATAAATGAAATAACGTAGTGTGAAAATAATAATGAAGAAAAACACATCATCTCCCCCTACGGGCAACCATGGTGGGATGCGAAAGCATCGCGGGGGGGGGTGCGAATCGACTTTCCGGTTCGTTTCACTTGGCAACAGAACCCAATGAAAGTTAGAGTGAGAGAATGTGAGAGACGTTGACGTTGTTCATGGCGTTTCGCACGTCGTTGCACAGAGAGAGAATGACGGAAGCACAGGGAACGTGCGCTTTATACTGCGCCGTGACACTTGCGCCACTTACCGGCGTACGCTTAGAGAGGGAGAGAGAGAGTTACATGCAATGATTTGCTGCGCCGCACCTGTGGTGGAGAGGGGAGAGGAGGAGAGCGTACACCTGCTTAGGAGAGGATAATGAGGGAGAGTTGCGCATGCGCAGTATGGGTGCGGACGACGCAGGACGGACACTGCCCGAGCATAAGATGCTCTTGCATCTAAAACATGCTCGAAGGGCTGCTTATTCGAACCACCGACCTTCAGGGGTTCCAGGACCACCACGCTAACCTGTTCAGGCGCGGTTTTATTATGCGTGGATAAGTAGACGGCCGCAACACGTACACGAAGAAAGAGATGAGGAAAGAAAAACAATAAAAGAAATAAAAATAAAGATAAAAAGGAAGGCAGCCGGAGAAAGAATAAGGAAAAAAAATGCACGCGCACGCCAAGCTTCATTTGCTCCCCCGTTTTTGCCGATATTAATGGGCGCGCAATTTCTTCGTCTGTTGATGCATGCCCCTGTCCATTGGTCTCTATAGCGAGGTGGTGTTTGACTTCAGGCAATTATAATTCAAGGAAAACACGTATATTGTGAACGAGTTACGTTCGAATCAGTCCGTTTATTCTACCGACGTGCGCGTACACGCGCCATCTTAATCACCCGCGTCCAGTATAGTTATATTTTGAGCTCGAATCAATAAGAGATATCAACGAATGATTTCAAACTTGGAACGGATGCAGGCGGCCCTCAGGCGATCGCGCAGCCGAGACACGCACTTGAGATCTGCATATATATGTGCGGGATAATGTTTATTCCTGTCTTGCCGTGTATATGGTGTGTTGTGTGCGCACGTTTCTTACGCGCGTTGTACGTGCACACTTGGGTCATGTGTGCAAGCGTTGTGTACTACACCTTCGCGTGGCACGTTTCCGTGCTTCGTGTACAGTAGCGTACATTCTGAAATGCAAACAAGCCATAGGGTTAACGCCTCCTTTTCTTCTTTTGCGCCGTGTACTGCGCATAATATTAGCGTAATTTCGAGTCGCATGCGAGTATAGGTCGACGGGCCTAATATTACCAAGGAGTCTCCAATTGTGTCACGCCTACTTCACTGTCATGTCGTACCTATATCGGCATGCCAAACTCAAGCATTTGTGTTATTAACATTTGTCTTGATGTTTTATTTACAAATGAAACAATGTGGAGCAATCAGGAAACTTCCTCATTGACAGAAAGCATCGCACAGGCCGCATCGTTCTTGAAGGTGTCCTGCAGCACTTATTAAAACGTGCTCAGAAGACGACGCCGATCAGTCGTTCAGGCTCATGTGAGTATGTAAGCCAAATAGCATTGCAGCCCCGCCACGGTGGTCTAGTGGCTACGGCACTCGGCTGCGGATCCGAGGGTCGCGGGATCGATTCCCGGCCGCGGCGGCTGCATTTCGATGGAGGCGAAATGTTGAGGCCCGTGTGCGCTGTGCGATGTCAGTGCACGTTTAAAGAACACCCCAGGTGGCCAAGAAATTTCCTGAGACCTCCACTACGGCGTCTCTCGTAATTAGAGCTGGTTTTGGGGACGTTAAACCCCACAGATCAATCGAAACAATCAATTTGCAATATGGTTTCAAACGCATGATGGAAAGCGTCCGAGGCTCGTGTCCAGAAATGTCCTTATAGGTGTTGCGGAGCACCCTTAATAATGTAAGCGGATGCGGGTTGAACTGTAGTCGTGGGACCTGCGAATCGGACTTGTTCGCACCGTACACCGGCGAAACATTACTCGCCACGTTCTAGATATAGACCACATTGGGCGCACGCACCCCCCTTGACTGCCACCGACTGCATGGGCTGTGTGCGCACTTTACATGGCCGCGCGGGGAGGCCGTGTTTACTTATGCGATGCGAGGCACCGAGAGCACGTTTCACGCGTAGAACTGGATTTTTCTTTCTTTCTTAATTTTTCTTTCTTTCCTTCTGTCTTTCTTTCTTTTCTTTTCTTTTTCTTAATCGCCGCGAGATAGAGTCCACATCGTCCCCGCACCCCAGGGCGTCTCTGCCGTTCGAGCTATAAGACTTGCCGCTGTGGTGCCAGCGGGCAGCCGCTTGCACCTCCAGCCGGTTGGCCAGACAGAGATAGCAGCAGCGGCAAAGATCATATACGCAGCAAGCTGGTTTCCTGGTTCGACCACTATATATATGTTTTTTGTTTCGTTTGCGGTTTGTTTACGCAATTCCTCGTCGATTCCCCTCTTTCTCTCTTTTCTTGGTTTTTTAATTTTTGTTATTTTTTCTTTCGACGTTTATATCCGGGCGTTTCTGGTCGTTTCTGACCCGTTTATGTGTCTCGGACGACCAGTCCGAGCTAGCGCCTAGCCGTCTAGATGTGGGAACACGAAGGAAGGAAGAGAAATAATTAGGAGAGAGAGCGTCAGCGCAACAGGATTGAAGCGACTGAAGAAGAAAAAATTACTAACACGTGGTTGCCACGTCAGAGAGCGCGCTATAAGAGCGCAGCCGAACCAACATTCTCAGCCATTACGCGGCATTTTGCGCCTCTTTAATCCGTCTCACAAAAATACCGGTGAACGTAGTACATGTACGTCACAATACCGGCAACCAGGACATGTAACGTCACATGTGACATATGTGACACTCATGCGCTTAAAACGCCTGTGGTTAAATTTTAAGGGTCTGTGTGGAGATTATTTTAGGTCTCATTACGGTCGCGTCGCGTTATCATTGTTCCATTCGTCATATAGCCAGCTGTATAGCGTTGTTGGACTTGGCGCTCTTTGGCCACATATAGGTGGCTCTTGAGCCAATAAAAGACCATCACAACAACAACACGTGGTCTTTCTCGGGAGTCACGTGTTGTGCCGAGGGGGCAAAATCGTGAGCTTGCCCAAGAAATGAGTGGCTTCACGGAGAGTTTTGCTTACGAAGGTTGGAGGTGCGTGACGTAATGCTGCCTATAGTTGATTGATTGATTGTGGTTCAGTTGAGGAAAGGACGCTAATTTCTGCAGCCCATGTTGGGAGCACGGCTTAGCGTCCGTGGGCGTAGGGTAAAGGTACTGAAAGAAAAATAGAAAAGAGAGAAAAGCCGTAGTGGAGGGCTCCGGAAATTTTGACCACCTGGAGTTCTTAAACGTGCACTGACAGCTCACAGTACACTGGCCTCTGGCATTTTCGCCTCCATCGAAAATGCGCCCCGCCACGGTGGTCTAGTGGCTATGGTACTCGGCTGCTGATCCGAGGGTCGCGGGATCGAATCCCGGCTGCGGTGGCTGCATTTCGATGGAGGCGAAAATGCCTGAGGCCCGTGTGTACTGTGCAATGTCAGTGCACGTTAAGGAACCCCAGGTGGTCGAAATTTCCGGAGCCCTCCTCCACTACGGCGTCTCTCATAATCAGCGTGGTTTTGGGATGTAAAATTCCGGAAATCAATCAATCAATTAGTAATTAACAAGTGACTGAGCCTTACGTGCCAAATCCACGATACGATTATGAGGAGGCACGTCGCGTAGTGGAGGGCTTCCGGAGTAAGTTTGAGCACCTGTATTCTTCTTCGTTTTTTTTTTTTTTTTGAGTGCACGTAAACCTATAAGTACAAGGCTTCTTTTTTCCATTTCGCCTCCACTGAAATGCTCCCGCCGTGGACCGGGATTCGATCCTGCGACCTCGCTCTTGGTGAGCCAACACACGTGTCACAGCCGCTAAGCAGGGGCAGAGCAGTCATACTGCAACCAGTACTACGCTACAGGAGGAGGTCCCGATTTGCTTTCCGACCCCGGGACCTCCTTCTGTATATTGGAAAGTAACAACTTGTTCTTTGTGGTGATAATGAAAATTCTGATTGTGATTCTGAACGAATGAGAAAATGACGTTGACGACGAAGAAATTGAGGGCACTGCGACCACCCGGCATGGCCTCCTTCCTTCACCTCGCGTCGCCATTTGAGTGGATTTTCGGGAAAAAGCAAACAAACAAACAAACGAAATTCCACTGCTCGACGTGTTCCCATCTCCGTAAGTGTGTGAACACATGTTCTTTGCGCGTGTGTGTGTGTGTGTGTGTGTGTGTGTTCTCTGCGCTCGCTTGTTTTGTAGAACCACGCGCGGAGGCGAGTGATCGGAATGCCGAATCACGAGGAAACCTTTCGCGCGCGTTCCATGGGTGCTTGCCGATACACAGCGGGATCTTGGTGTGCCGGTTTGTCTATACGCGCGAGCTTGCTTCCCGAGGTATCCAGGTCTTCCTGCTGTGCGTCTGTGTGTGTGTGTGTGTGACCCGAGTGTGTTATGGCGACCGCCGTATACTCCGACGCCGGACTAACGAAAAAAAAAAAAAACAGAAACAAAACTGTAATGACGTCCGCGGAACGATTTATCAGGCGTTGCTGCAGGGACCTGAAAGTTTACTCAGCGTCTTCATTGCGCAGAATAAAAGAGAGTTCGACGAAGGCTACGTTTTCGTCGAGCTACATTATGAGCTTGCGGTCAGTGACCGACTATCAAGGTTAAAATGACGCAGAGCCCGACCCCGCCGCGTAGTAGCCTGGTATAGAGCTTCTAAATGCTAATCTAACCTAACACGGTTAGGTTAGATGGGTTAACCAACCCGTGCTGGGTTAGTTGGCGTGGGTTAGCTGCATGGGTTAGTTGACATGGGTTAGCCAGCTCATGCCAACTAACCCAACCTGTGTTGCCTTGAGAAGTTCGAAGTCGAGTGTTCGATTGCCGACCACGGCGGCTACAGCTCCGCCTGGGTGGGCGCGCGTTAAAGATGTGTGTAGTCATAGATTCAAGTGCACGTTGAAGAGAACCGTAGACAGTCGGAAATAATTCGGAGACCTCCACTATATACCGCCTGTCGCATAATCATATTCATAATCATAATCATATGGCGGACCGTCAGCCTGCGCCCCACTCCTGCGTCTTCTTTGTTCCCCTTGAGATCGTCGTCTTCGTCCCTGTTCTTGCACCGTGACAATATTATTGTTTGGACAGGTGAAGTCCTTATAATTTAACCTCACTACATAAAGCGGGTAATAGTGCTTCGTGCCTGTTGTCGCCCTTTTCATGTGGTCAGCGCACGGTTTCATGCAAAAAACAACAAAAAAAAAACAGTATAAAATGCCGGTTCAACGCCTGTGAAATCCGAGTAAACAGCGGAGCTGGTGCAAGGGTGTCGGAGTTCACTGTCAATACCATGTAACACTATCGTTATCGCTATAACTGTCATGTACAATGGGCTTTATTTTTTCTTTTTATATTATACCTCGCATGATCACCGTCGTGTAACAGTGTAGCTAGTGAGTCAAGGGCAAAAGTGGATCCGCTTTTCTCTTCTGCCAGGCAGAAGGGAAAAGCTGATCTATGTCCGCCGTCCCTGATGTCGATCGGGGACATGGAAGGCGCCTTTAAACAACTCCGGTGTTTAAAAAAGAAAAGAAAAGCAAACCGTACGGATAATACGATCCATGGACAATCGTATTCAATATAAAAAAGTACTCCCGCGGTAGCATGAATGGGCTGCTGCTGCTGCTGTCCGTGCGTGCAGTTCATTGTGTTCGACGAGGAGTCTTGCAGTACTGTAAGCAGCGGCGCCCGCCGACTGCAGCAGACATTTAAAGAAAAGAAAGTGTAGAGAAGGTACTCTGCGGGTCCATCCGTCATATCCGCGGCACTGGCGGGACAGGCAAGAAGAAAACAAGCGTCTGCAACACATGTATATAAGGCCGTCTCCATGTGCCCCACCCTCTCCGAGTCTCTCGGCTTGGCGCTCGAAGAAGGTGCGACGATCCGTCGACACCCCTTCTAACGTTTTTGATTATGCATACTTCGTTCTTTTGTCTCGTAGATTTTCCGTTAGCCCAGGTATCGTGTATGCTTGGCTGCATTGTAGGCTTTCCCCCCCTCACTCTCTGTCGTCGTCTGCTGCCGCTCACTCCATCGTCTGCTTTCACTCGCCCCGTCGTCTGCTATCGCTTCGTCGTGTTTTCGTCTGCTCCTGCATTGCTTCCTTCAAGCTTTGCAAGTGACGTGCAGTGCACCTCTTCGGCGGCACCACGGACTCCCTCACCGGCAGGCATGCAGGCTCAAATTGCCCTGTTTTTTATACGTTCGCTTGGTGCAGGCTCTTTGCGTTTCTTCCTTTAGGCTGGTATTGTTACGTGCGATTTTGAAGCTTCCCGCGGTACGTGAGTGTGTACGCGTGCGCGCGCAGATTTCTGTCTGGACAACGACCGTTGTCGTCTGCTCTGGTACAGCGCGCATGCATGCAGCTATTGTTCGTCTGCTCGAGCGCGCGCAAGAGAGGGAAATGGTATTTGTGGATTGGCGCCTGGTCGGCCCGTCTCTTGTCTCTTCGTGGGAATGGAACGCTTTTGAAGAAGTTGGGGGGAGAGAGGAGAGAGAGGAGGAAGGATATCGAAGTCGTCGATGGCGGGCTTTGTGGTCTGCTGTTGATGGGTTCGGGGTCTATTTCTGGCTCATATATCTATCCAGTGGCTGTGATAGCTGTGGCGAGGAGGCCAGAAGCGAGGGCGTGTGCTCTCGACGTTGTCACACTGTGCGCACTTGCGCATGCACACACTCGTACATGCACCCTCCCCTCCCCCCCCCCCCCCCCCCCCCACACACACACACGACAGGCGTATACCGCACATTCTTCACTCAATACAGACGAACAGAGTGCAAAAAGTTAGAGACAAAATGAGAGAATATAGCTATCCGCTACACAGCCTACAGGCGATAAGATAGTTAATGTCTGGATGGGATATGTTTGGCTATAATTGGTACGGGGTCTGTTTAACATCATGAGCAAACACTTAAAGAACAGCGCGTCGTTATTGTGGCACTTGTACCTTTTTTCGTTATTATGAGTCTTTCTTTGTTCTTGCTCGCTAATAATGAACTAGTTGGTTGGAATCAGCAACTTTGTTGCCATTTGAATTCTTTCTCCAAGTCCCGCCACGGTGGTCTAGTGGTTATGGCACTCGGCTGCAGATCCGAAGGTTGCGGGATCGAATCCCGGCCGCGGCGGCTGCATTTCGATGGAGGCGAAATGTTGAGGCCCGTGTGCTGTACCTTTTTCTTTATTATGAGTCCTTCTTTGTTCTTGCTCGCTAATGATGAACTAGTTGGTTGGAGTCAGCAACTTTGTTGCCATTTGAATTCTTTCTCCGAGTGTAGCTCGAGCTCAGGTGTGGCGTTCATCTAGCAAGCTCGTCGAAGTCCGTAGGCGCGCGCTCGCACCTGCGACAATACGTGCAGTCGTAAGGATACACGCTGGATGCTGCTGCTGCTGCTGTTGTCAGCTGAAGCCGTGCGTGGCCTCCCGGGAGGCCTCGGCTCTGACGTCACGTTTGACAGCGGCGGAGGGTCGCGGCTCAAGCTGCGGCGTGTCCGCTTCGTTAAGTCGCATCTGCGGTGCGGATGCTCGCAGTTTTAAAAAAGTGCAGCTGACTGCGTCGCTGCGGGGGTTCGCGCGGTGTACGTGCTACTACTGTACACTCGCAGCCGGTGTCGCATTGTCGTGCTGGTCGATCCCTTTTGCTGGGACTCTTTTTTTTTTCTTCTTTTGCACTTGTTGTTTTCCAGCGGTGACGTCATTGGCACCGACACAGTAAAGACAGAAGAGGGAGGGGGGGGGGGGGGGAGCAGAAGGGCCATTTCTGCACACTGCCTTCAAAGGAGGCTACGCTGCCATCCAGTGCACTCCGGATTCTTAAACGTTCACCGACAACGCATAGTACGCAGACCTCTGGCAATGCTACTGTTACTGGTATAGTTTGAATGTGCGCCAACTTTGTCGCGCATTGCGCTAACATGCACACGTAGACCACCGCAAGCGAACACTCAGATCGACTTTCACAAAACAAGACTTTCAAAGGCCGTGGGAGGCATGGCTTGCGGGCGAGGTATACAGGAAAGCCAGCTGGCTCTCCTGGACCAAGCCCGGCAAGCCGATCAAGACAGTGGGAACGTGGACTAAGGTCTCCAACCACATTTTTTTCGCTTATGTTTGCCTTCAGTGAAGTTTTACTCTTCCTAGCCTCCTTGTTCGTCTTTACTCTGTTTGAATTTGCCTCCGTGTTAGTCGGCATGTGCATACTACGTGCACGGCCGTTGGATGACACGAACACTTTTCATCCAGCGGCCGTGGTACGTGCCTGCGTAAGGTGGTATTCGTGTACATTGCTAATGTTACGTCTCGAGTACTGAAGCAGACGTAATGAAGGGAGTGGCCGGCACACTCAGTCAGCATCCCAAATGATGGAATGTTGGAATAAATAAAGTTTCAAAGTAGCAAATCAACGCGTGAACAGCAGGTTACTGTACTTCCAGGAACACGTGTGTAGCATGCGAAAAGAGGAAGCGAAACAAAAGGATCGTCATCGACACGAAAGCGCGCGTTTAAAGGGGAACTCCTACTCTTTTTTTTTTTTTTTTACCATATTCTGATATCGCTGTTTTCCTATGGTTTTGGAGGTCCTGTGGCAGGCATGTGTGGTTCAGTTTGCTCAGAAAAAAATCGCCTGTAATCTTGAATACTCAAATGAGCGACGCGGTCAAACCGAAACTGAAACGGGTAGCCGCCTATTGCAGCGTATGCGGTGACGTCACAGCCTCCCCGCAGTCAGACATGTGGTGCTGGTGCCACAAAAATGAAAACAAAGTGACGATCTCGATCATCCGACGATGCACTGATGTAGGTAAGGACGTCAAAAACACAGGGTGACCCACATTCAAGAGCACAGAAATTAGCCTGCTGAAACCATTTAAAGTTCATTTTCTAGAAGCCTAAACGACCTGCAACCGCCTGGCAGGTATTATTACACCACTAAGGATAACCTATGGAAAATTTCATTGAGATCAGCGGGCATAGAAACATCGTCGGAGTTGCCCTTTAAGGCGGAACTAACTATACGTTATGCCACTCGCAAGACGATGCAGCTACTAGGATTAGTTAAACGCGGAAAGTTGTTCGAGCCAGCTCTTCGATAGGAATACAGCTTTATTAAAGGCAAAAATAAAATATAATGAATGTGGTTAAAGCCCTTATTCCAGGGTACCACTGTCTTGAGCGGCTCGCTGGGCTTGGTCCAGGAGAGCCGGCCAGCTGACCTTCCATTCCTCGTCAGCGAGCCACGCCTCCCACGACCTTTGTTTCGACAATTTCTCAACACTTCAGCCGTCCGTCTCGCCTCGGAGTTTTGTCTCAAGCGGGTTTTTTGTCTGTCAGCAGACCTGGACGCAAGACGTCCGTCTGCTTCATGACAGGATGCGCAACACACACACGGACAAGAGGCTTTTTCGCACTTGTGTACGCGCGCGGTACGCAGGACGTTGTAATCTATTCGTACTTATGTTCACACGCTGAACGCAGACGTGTACTTCTGGAAGTATACTTCTGTTACGCCCATTCGCGGACTGCGCATGCCCATTGCGTACGTCCTTCTGCTCGCACTTATGTTCACCCGAGGACGCAGGCGACCTTGTTGTTCGCACTTCTGTTCGTTTGGAAGCGAACGCAGACGTCCTTCTTCTGTTCGCGCTTGTTTCGTCTGCTGCGGCAACGTGTGATCGACCCAACTTCGGCGGCGCCGTGTCGTCATTATACAGGTCAGTTTTTTTTTTTTTTCTCACGCCTTTATATTATTTGGCTCTCGCCGTCCATGTCCCGCTCGCTTTTCGATGCTCTCCGCAAATGAAGGAACACCAGCGCGTTCGTTGGTTCTCTCTCTCTCTCTCTCTCTCTTTTATGGATTGAACGCGCTGTCTGTATCGGGGCCACGGTCGTCTGCTCCGCCCGACCCATTGGCCTTTCTGTTGCTTTTATTAACTTTTCCTTCCACCGCAGCGAGGCAAGGGTGGGACATAAAACAAAAAGAATAATCGAAGAAGAATGGAAATTCGCATTCCCTCTACGATCAATACCTGCGCATATTATGCTTTCTCTCTCTCTTAATTCTTTTCTCTGTACTCCGTCCCCACTAATTCCGTGCAGCTCATCAAAAGGTAGAAGTACTGGTCAATCAACAAAAATAGTAATGATGGAAGGGAGCTGATAAGAAGAATAAAGGCACTCCTGCATGCCCTGCCTGTCTGTGGTCTCTACGCGTGTAGTGCGCGAACCGCTTTACGGCGGAAATAGTAGCGTGCAGTGGGAGTACTCGCTTCAACTTTTGTGCGGAACTTGACACTGGCAATCTCCTCGCTGATACGATCTTGTTTAATACGTTTTCCCCCTGGATAATACTCCTCCCTCTCTCTCTCTCTCTCTCTCTCTCTCTCTCTCTCTCTCCACGCCCCCCTGGCGATCATAACATAGGTGCATTGTACTTTAATCCGGTTACTGCGATTTTCGGATGATGCGTTTCTTTTATTTTTTTTTATCCGTTCCCGCGAGGATCGTATTATCGAGGTTCCGTTGTAGCTCTGTCTTCCGCTGATACGAGCGCCCGTACGAGCCCTCACGGCTTTGGATACACTGCACGAAATTGTTCGAACGCAGCGTATAAAGCTGTATTGTTTGCGCGTCACTACTTCTTTTCATCTCATCGCTTCGTCACCTCCTTACAACACCAGTCGAAGCGCGCCGCTCTCAACTCTGTTCTCTTCGTACAAAACCGAGACTGATCGGGTGTTTCGATACCGCTCGGGTGTTCCACACTGTCCCCCCATAAGCCGTCCTCCTTTCATGTACGCACCTGTTTTCGTATACGTATACCATTTAAGGGAATGCTATATAAGTGATACCATGCTTTCTTTCCCCGAGATCGACTTTCGATCGCTCGGTGTAGCCACCGATACTAGCTGCCTGCCTGCGCTTTGTGTGGCCTCTGAAATTCTCGGAAAGCTAGCTCTATAGCCCCCCGCGGGGGTGAAGGATATATACACGCGCAGATGGGGCCGCCCAGATAAATAGTGCGCCTTTATTTTATTTTATTTTGTTAACGCTCGCCTCGCCAAACGAGCGGATTTTATTAAGCTCCCGACGTGTCATATCTTTATCCGCGGAGCGTATCGGGTTCGAAACGTGAGCCGCCGAGGGCGTTCCGTATCTCTCGCGTTGCTAAAAGTGATTCGTTCCCTTTCCCCTACCCCCCCCCCCCTACGGACGCTTAGCCGCGCTCCCAACATGGACTGCAGAAATTGGCGCCCTTAACAACAACAACAACAACAACAACAACAACAACAACAACAACAATAATAATAATAATAATAATAATAATAATAATAATAATAAATCAAAAGTTTATTTAACGTGCCCAGGAACAACCGTAAGGTCTTTGTACTGGCGCACGGAAAGAAAATAACAAGAAGCAATACAATAAGGAGACTCTACAGAAAAAAGTACTAATAAAAACAACAAATGCCAACATTCATAATAAAATATCGGGGATAAAAAACGTTATAAAATTGCACATATACAGCTATGCGCAGGCAAAACAAGCAAAAAATGTCAGCAGTTTACGACGCTATGTTAGTACAGTGCAAAGCTCGTAATAATAATAATAATAATAATAATAAATACCGCATGTGAAAAGCTACCTTTGTCTGTGTTAGGAAATTACCATTTCACAATATAACCGCACGACTTGTGTGTGTGGGGAGGAGACGCTTATCGATAAACTGGAAAAAGCGTAGAAAGGAAATGCAAGTGGGGACACCGTTCTGAGGTTCTCAGGTTCTCGCACCAATACGGATGACGTCATAGATGCTTGACAGCGCCTGCTGACGGCTAAGCAATTATTTGTCGTTTAATAAAAAGATATTAATTATGTACGTTCTAAGGAAACCAGATACTGAGCACAGCCTGTTTCAGAAAACTCGATTGAGTGAATTTCGTGAGAACACGAAAAAAAAAAAATTGTCCTTCTGACGCCACACAGCCTAAATTTTGTTGCGTAATTCGGAAATGAAATTTTGACTTTCGTTCTCTCTTCTAATATTGAGCATAATATGGCGGACTCAGCGGCCATATAGCTCCCTAAATATAATTTTCTCAACCACTTCAGTGCTTCACTTTATTGTTTCGTTAACGGTTTGAAGTTTGAAGTTTATTTCTGTCTTATACAGAAAAAGGAGTAAGAGCTAAAGGCAAATTGCCTGACGGAGGCTCTTACTCCTATGCGCATTCGGCGTGCATGCACATCGTTTGCGTACAAAAAACACAATACAACAAAAAAAAAACCAGATAAATAAATTAAATATGCGCATACGTAGTTTTCGCTGCAAATAAACGAAAAATACATCAAACAGACACTTCAAGGAAAACAAAGCATATCATACAAGCACTTCAATTCAGCCTTCAACACAAACCGAAATTATATATGCATATATACGAACATGCATAGACACACACACATATACATACGGTTGAACGCCATGGCCTCCGAGATCCATCGGGTTGCGTATATCCCACGCAACGCGTAAGCGGCAGAGACTCCTAAAGGAAAATTACGAGAAGGGACTCGATCATTAGAATTGTTGACGTACTGTAGAAATAGTGATGTGTTCGAATGACGCGCTGTGCTTAATACTGCCACCTGTCTGCCGCGTTGCTTCCGTGGGTGGAGTGCTCGAGCGCTGACCCGAAAGACACGGGTTTTCCCGCGGCGACGTTCGCATTTCTATATGGAGGCGAAATGGTTCAGACTTGTGTACAGTTCGTTATCAGTGCACGTTAAAGAGCCCCAGGTTGTCGAAAATTCGGCTTGCCTCATAATCACATCCTGGTCTTGACTCTTTGATTAGTCATATTCCTGCTTTTGTTCTGACGATCTCGTGACGTTGACGTGACGTGTCGATAGCGCGCTTTGAAACATTTGCAGTTTGCTAACTGCCTCGAGACAATGAGTCTCTGCTCAAACTTAAGCGAGTAAACATTGCGAGCTGTTGCGTCGCAACGCCGTACTTGATTGGAAAATGATGCATGTACTATATATCTGCCTCCAATTTGATATCCTGAATGATTAATACGGTGAAAGCCTCATCCGCGGGACGCGAGTGGGACAAAAATAGTCTAACGTCGCCACGCAAATGCGCGTCATGACACACCTGTGTATCCGTAAGATGTAATTAGTGACTGCCAGAGTGGTTACGCGGTTTGTTATTAGCGTCGTAATTGTCATCAATTATTAAGTAATAATTAATCGCAGGGTCACCCCTCGATGCGACTATGCGCCGCGCGTGACCGTTGGTTCGAAAGCGTAA